>BMAW01045360.1:1443367-1538806 GCA_019974015.1 Nephila pilipes
ATGTTCAGCATAATTTTCCAATCAGAGTACCATTACTGTAACTCTGTGAGGTGTCCATTGAATGTATATGCCATTATTTTGTAATTGTTTTACTTTATGCTAGTATTGCATAAAGTAAATACTTTATACATGCATAAAATGGTGTTTCCAATAGAAATGTCATTTCCTGAAATATTGAATAAGTTCTGTTTACTTTTAACAGTTAGATTATGATTTTGTAAATATGAGTTAATTATTATAATTCGTTTTATATGGGCCCTTGATTTAATTTATTTGAAAATAAGTTCAGTTTTCCAGATTCATTCAAAGGTTTTCTGAATAACAAGGAAAATCACTCTAAGTGATTCCCATTTACTAGATTAGGATTTGATAAATACCAACTACTCTAAGCAGCTGGTGAGATATGGAGCATTCAGAAATAGAGCCATGCTTTTCAGATATAATAATAATGTTTTAAGTATTAAGTTTATTAAGAATTATCTTTTTTCAACAATTTTACTTAATATTGGGAGGAGAGAATTAGGTCTATAGTTTTCTGAGTTGTAAAAATTTCCCCCCCTTTTTTAGAGTTGAGATAACTACTATAGTTTTCCATGCTTGGAAAAAATGTCCAAGTTCAAGTACATTCTTTATAATACTAGTAATTTTGAAGAATGCTGGGATAATGAGATTTTTCGTTATTTTATTTGCACTTCGTTCTTGACCAGGTAATCTTTAAATTTTAATTTTAGCAATATATTTCAAGTTGGTTGAGAGAGGGTGAAAATTTTTAACTATATCATTAATGACTATTTAGCTGTGAATGACATAGCTTACTGTTCAGTCTATTTTTTGATTTTGTATATCATTAATTTTAAACTGATTCTGAAGAGAATTAGTGAGAATCTGGGATATATCGTAATCACTAAAAGCAATATTAGATTGATATTTAAGGGCTGAAATCTGGGATCTTTTTAGTCCAAAAGCCTTTGCAAAGGGTCTTGGGGGGGGGTCTAGAGTGGAGAGAGTTTCTTCCAAGACTTTTTGATTGAAATTGTAAATGTATCTTTTAATTTTGCTTTACCATTTATTTAGTTTATGTCTATTAGTAGAATTTTTAGAGAACCGACATAATTTAAGAGCTCTATTTTTTAATTTGATAGTTGTTTAATTTCTGTTAGAATAAATGTGGATTGATCCTGTTTTAAAGGCTTAGAAGAAATTTTGTGAGCATTTCAGATTTGTTCTGCAAGATCAGTAGTCTACTGTTCTGAGTTCTTTCCTCAGTAAAAGGGCAAAAAGAGGTTGATGATGATTATTAAGAGTTTCAATAAATTTATCACAGTTATAGTAATAATTATGGTTGAAAGAAGTTTGAATTTAAATTAAACTGAAAAATGGATTTTGACAGGATTGTAATCAGAGCTTAACTCTGGGTAAAAGCATATAGGAATAGAGGAAATGAATTATACCTGTGAAAGTGATCGACTCCTTTGATGTGAAGATGGAGAATGTGTACTATCACTGGAGGAACTGTTTAAACTGCTGATGCTGCAAGTACTAGATTTACGAGATCCAACTGAAGTTGGTGAGCCAGGTGGTGTCTATGATTAAAAATACATTTTAAGGGGGAAAAATACCTTTCTCTGAAATATATGCAAAAATATGGGGATTTTAAAACACATAATTTACTTTCTAATAGCAACTTTAAATCTGCAAGGTGATGTTATTAAATAATGAGACTGACACTGTAAATAATTTATTTTGATGTCACTCGTATCTATTTATTATCACCTTCAATACACACCTCTTCCTTATCTCTACAATGATCCATTGAACCTTCCATAGTTTGAAACAGTGTTGGAAGTCTTTTTCTATCAGTTCCTTCAGGACATGTACCACTTTCTTTTTCACAGTTTCAAATCTTGTTCCTTTTAATGTATATTTCCTCTTCGGAAACAGATAGAAGTCACATGGTTCAAATCCGGTGAATAAGGCAGATGGTCTAACACTTCTTGGTCTAGGGATGGTGTACTTGGCTAGAATCCTCTTGACAGACAATGTAGAATAAGTCGGCACATTGTCTTGGTGGAAAAATTTGCTGCATGGATTCTTTGTCAATTCCTACAGCCTCCCCAATCACACTAATACTTCACTGATAGTCAGATCAACCAGATTACCGTTTTTATCAATATTGTCATCCTTTTTTGACGTAGAAGTGTGACCTGAGCATGAATAATCTGCAACGTCTTCTGGTCCATCTTCAAAATGCTTAAAACTATTTTACATACATGTGATAAGCGTTCATTGCCATACACTAATTTTAATAAATTATAAGTTTTAGTAGCATTTTTTTCCGAGTTTCATATGAAATTTCACAACAATTTATTGCTTACTTATTTTTTCGGCAAAATAAAAAAAAATCAATCTAATGCGCAAGAAGGCTACAGGTATACAAATTTGTTTACAGAAATGAAAGGCACTGCATTTCAAAAAGAAAGTTTCACGCTAAACAGTTGATGATCACTGATGTTTGGCATATGCGTACTTCTTCTGTAACAGCATTAGTCTTGTTATTTAATAGCTCGTTTACACAATTATACCTTGGATCTTGAATGCTTGACAACTCGAACCATTCAGAAGAAGAATGAAAAATTTTCAAAAATTTTGTTCAGTATTCAAAGCACAGATTTGGAATCCTAAACATTCAAACAAAAAGTTTCCAAAAGATGCAAAATATGGTTGCCAATAAATGTTAGACAGAGTTGTTCAGGCTCCCAATGGCAAGATAAAGGGGTAAAAATGGATTTATGAGATGAAATGGCAGGGCATGCTATGCTGTCCCACAACCATCCATATTTTTTCCGGGTAGGCATATACTTTGTTATTCAGTTTGTTGAAGGAAGCTCGAGTGAAAGTACCAAAGGTGATTTTCACCGCTGATTTCTGAACATGAAAAGACATAATGCAAAGAAATGAAGCAATACGATATTATCATAAAATGTTATGTGCCTTTCAACAAGCAATAATCTCACTCCTAATTATGCAGCTTTTACAAGCACCATCATCATTCCTTTTTTAATACAGCTTTTGTATTTTATTAATTTACATTATAATTCAAATATTATTATCATTTATTTAATATTATTACTACCAAGAACATTTATTGTTTAAAATCACTTTAAAAATTCTATTGCCTATAACTAGGAATTGATTAACAAAATTTCCATTATTTTAAAGAGAGATAATTGTCTTGTGGAATTTGAAAGGCATTTGATAAGAGATTAAGCTCTAGTTCTGAAGAATCATTCCACTAAAATTTATCAACTATTACAAAGTTATACTATTCTTCACCACAAAACTCCCACAATATAATGCAAAAATATTTCTTTCAATTTTAAAAATCTAGATAGTTGACTATTTTGATTATTTAATAATGAGCTAATAAATTGAATTTAATTCTTTACAGAATAATCAAAGTTAAATGTTAAAGACAGTCTTTATTGAACAAATCAGAAGTTTGTCTAGTAATAAGAAATTTGTTTTATAATGTTTATGGATTATATATAATCATATTAATATCAATTTGTAACTCACTCTAAAAGACCAACCAGCTTCAGAGCTCTTCACATCCAGAATCACCTGTTCACTGGCAGATGGCAAGCCTAATGGATCCTCAATGAGCTTTGCAAGGGCATCCAAAACTTCCTGAATATGAGTTACCTCATACATGGTAGATAACTCAGATTCCTGGGAAAAATTAAAAAAGACCGCCTTCCTTTAAAGAGTAAAAATAGTCATAATTTTCATGCAATTAAGCAACATTTATTTCAACAGCTACGATATAACTTGACAATTAACTTGATTTAAAAGAAACATTGTCATTAAAACTGTATAAACTGCAGATTCTGAATTGCACACACACATACACAGCATTTTAAATGATTTCATACCCAATTTTTTATTCTTTTGTGTTTCTCTATTAGTATTTATGATCTTTACAAAACTTAACTTATTTCAGATTTTCTTACATATAATGATCCTTTTGAGTATTTAATTTAATATACATTACATTATAAATTATATATACATATATAACAAGTTTTTTATTTTCATTTTTACAATATATGTGTTTAAGTAAATTAATAATGAGTCTTTATATATATAGTTGCATCTATACCTTTTTTTTTTTATATGTGTTACATTATACTTTAGAAATATATCAGTGGCTCCCAAAATAGAGTATACACCTCTTATTTTCCTTCTTAAAGGCATAAAATCTTATTCTTAAGATACCATTTAAGTTCAACATTTATTGAATCGATAATTTATGGAATCATTAATATTTCAAATCAATCCTAATTTATTTATGTTGAAGTTACAGATTCCTAAGAAAAAAATGAATATACATCTAGTATAAGTTCCTTATTTTTTTTTTTTAAAGAAGATTAATATTTTGTTGGATATCCTTTTGCATTTAGAACACTTTCCAAATGGTGTGCATTGATTTGAAAAGACTTGTGTCATTCAATTGGATATTTTTGCACATTTGTCTTGTAATACTACTTTTCAATGTATTTTTTTCTTAATATTATGTTTTTGAATCGATTTTTCGAACTAAGAGCCCAAGTTTTCAATAACATTGAGAAATTAATGTGGTATATGCAACTGTAATTAACATCTGTACAATAACCCTAACTTAATTTTAGTTGTATGTTTGGGATTCATTACCTTGTTGAAACACAAAATGTAACTCTAAGCCTGATTTCTGGGCACTTTGTTTTAAATTTTTTTTCAGTATATCCAAGTATTTTATTTTATTCACAACTCTATCCATAAAAACTGAGCTTCCCAATTCATTTGCAGACATACAATTTCACACAAGTATCAAATCAACATTTGACAATGCTTGGTCACTTGACAAGAGGATGGTGTTTAGGGAAAGTAGTTAAGAGGAAGCTAGGTTTCCCTAAACATGCCATTAACCAGCATTTCCAAAAGCACCGAATTAGCTTTCATCATTGAATATTACATTATTCCAGAAATAGTGAGTTTTTGAAATAAAATATTTAGAAAACATAATCCTTTTTCTCCTTATTGCTTTAGAAATGAAGGGTCATGTTTTAGCTACATGACTGTTAATTAATTTTTTAGAAGCACTCTTTAAATTGCTTCTGTTAAAGCCCATTGTCCTATTTTTTGTTGTAGTAATTAAGAGAATTATTACAATGTTCACCATAAGAGTTTTTCTTAGTTTTTGAATGATGTTTCTGTTGGTTTTCATCTGAGGATTATTTTTGTCCTTCTGTCAAGTTTATTTGCTGATTTGCACAAATTTTTTTTTATACTTCACAATAGTTTTTTGTGTGTATTCATACTGCATGCAATTTCTTTGCAATGTCATGATGAGATGCATCTTCTTCAGACATTTGGATTATAATTTTCTGGGTTTTTAAAATTAATTTAAGTTTTGAAGCTCATTTTTCCATGTCAAATATCCCCCCCCCCCTGGAAATCAAATATTGGTATCATAAGGAAACAAAACTGTTATAAAGATTAATTAGGGGAAAAAAAAGAGTGGTAATAAAATTGCAACTTTTATAGAGTGTATACTCAGCATTGATACTCTGAAATTTAGAGTTTTGATGAAAAAATTTTATTAATTAAAGTATTATCAATTCTTTGTATTTGTTTCTTAGTCTGGTACATTTTATAACATGCATTTTATCATTCATATAAATATTAAACTGAAATGAACACTTTAAAATATTGTTTCAGGCCTTTTAGAAAGAGAGTGACAGTTGTATACTCAATTTTGGGAGCTACTGTTTACACGCACACGCACGCGCACGCACACACACACACACACACACACACACACACACACACACACACACACACACACACACACACACACACACACAAATATATATAAACAGAATCTGATAAAAAAAGTAATGAGACTAATTTTTTCAATAATTATCATAAATATTGAGATCTTGTACAATGAATCTTTTTATGGATTGTAGTTTATTGAAGAATCTGCATAAGATGCATTTCTATCATGTAAATCTTGCTTAGTGACAGATGAGAAAAGAATACATGGTCAGTTTTCAGCTATGAAAAAAGAGGAAAACTTTTAGAACAACTTTATGAAGATAAAAATGTGCATTCAGTTTAAAGGATTAGACAAACATTGAAATGTTGCGTAGAAGCTTTGAATGTTACTAATTGGTATTGCATTAAAGATAGTGTATACAGCTAGAAGAATTTGAGGGATGATGTGTTGAATGTTACACAGGACATCAATCAATATCAATTATCGAAATAATGAACACTACTCTCATGTGTTTGGATGTATGCACATGCACACACTTTTTACATGTTTTGCTTAAAACATAAAAAAAAAAAAAAAAAAAAAACAGCTTACTGTAATGTTTAATAATAATGTTTTTTAACATGAATTATATTTTGCACACAAATAAGTTAATTTAACATATTTTTAGAAGCTGCAAATATTAGTATTATGGGATTATATAGCAAATACTTCTATTATTATTATTTTTTAAATAGAAAAAAGATGGGTAGCAAAATTATAATTCATAAATATATCTATGAATAGTACATTTTTAATGATTGTCTGAAATATCAAAATTATCATTATATTTTATAATTAATATCTTAATACAAAATACATTTATAATTCCTTCCAAGGAGAAACTTTTTCAACTCATTCACAAAACAGTTCAAGCATTAATAGTTATTTTAATTTTAAAGAATTCACTAAATTTTTATGCATAATAATTCAAAATAATGCTTTTTTAAAAACGAAACAAGCTACACTTCATACTTAAAGGATTTCTTTAATTATCATAACTATGTAGAAGGGAATAAAAGAAAACAAAGATTGAAAAAAACTAAGTCAATGACAAATGAATAACATACAATGACAGGTCGTAAGCAGTTTACAAAGAGACAATATCTGGAGCGCTCCTCAATTAGGGCTCTCCTCAAGGCCTGTTTCTCTGTCTCTTCTAGGAGGTGATATTTGTTATTGACATCTCGAATAGCACTGTCAAGAGTCTTCTTAGCATCCCCCTTAGGAGCTGTGCAAGACAGATAACATATTGTTATGAACCTGAGATGACATTTTCATGCAATATTACTCTTACAAAAGAAAAGAAACATTTACAGATATTTTGTTGATCACTAAGGAAAGCTCAAGTAATGACTTCCCAACTTTGGTGATATAATGAAGGTTCTCAAAAAAAAAAAAAAAAAAAAAAAAAAAAAAAATGCTGGAATCTTGTCAATACTTCGATTAGAAGGAAAGTTATAGATTTTTCTTGTGATGCCACACTTGGACAGAAAAGCTTCAAATTTATAGCGATGTGAATTAGCCAGCGGAATTTGTCAATAGTATCACCGAGTAAACCAGCAAAGTATCAGCCTTAATCTGTTGGAAGCCCATGTAAAGTATTGCTTTAGAGATTTGTCCACAGAGCAAACTAGTATGCTGGTGAGCTGGATGTTATTGAAAGTGCTGTGCTGTTGAATAACATTTGTACACATTTTGTTTTGTAACTGTTTGTGTTACTGATCTACACAAAAGTTATAATTGTTCCTGTTGTGTTGCTAATCTGTCCAAATTTTGATACCAGTGTTTTGTCTCATGTTGAATATTAGTAAGTAAAGTATCATTTGTCATTACTCTCTTTGTTGGACTGCTTTCACCACAAAAACACAGGATTGAATTTTTGTAACAATAGTGGTAGAAGTGGGATATTTTGGAGTGAATGCCAGTGATTCACCTTTTAGAAAAAGCCTTGGAGCATTTTACAGCTTGACATGATAAAAGCTGCACAAGAGTGCCAGTAAAGAAAATGGAGACTAGACAAGTTGAGCTTAAAGTCGGATTGAGTGAGTGAGTGAATGTAAAGTTTATTGGAGCAAGAGCCAGATATGGTTATGCTGCGCCAAACAAGATTTAACTGTGGTCTAGACGTGAAGTTGAAAAAAAGATAAAAAGTGGTTGACAAGAAGGAGGGTCAAAAATAGAGAAGGATCGCTAGGCTTAAAGTCAGATAAGAACAATTGGTGAAGAAAATGGAGGTTGGATAGGCAGAAATGGCAGCAGCATTAGCAGAAATAAAAAAATGGAATAGAGCAATGAATTGAAGAGCTGAGAAAGGAATGATTGAAGAAGTAAAGCAAAAAATTCAGAGGAGGATTAAAGGATCCAGAGATGCATCAAGAACTGGCTTTTTTAAGTAGTCAATAATGGAGATTATTTTGATGATTCTCAGAGACAAGCCACTAAAAATGCTGGAAAGGTAGCTGGACTGAATGTTTTGATAATCTTTAATGTAGAACATGTTGGACATACTTTGATATTGAAATGGACAAGATCAGGACTCATAAAGTGCTATTAATTGGTGGCTCTACTCGAATTCTCAGGATCCAAAAGATGTTTTGCAACTTCTTCAATGACAGAAAACTGTGTATGTCCATTATTTTAGATGAAACAGTTGCATAATATGTTGCAGTTTAAGCTGCATTGTTAAAAAGAAGCACTAATGAGGAAATCAATAATACATTTTTAGTTGCTCCCCTCTCACTTGGAGTTGGAATTGCAGGTGGATTCATGGACAAGATCATTGAAAGGAATTCCGAAATTCCTTGCAAGACCTCTTTGATATTCACTTTCTTAAGAAATACTTTTTGGGCAAACAATGTGATTGCCTTGTGTGATATTATTCTTTGTCATTTGGCAACACTTTATTTTCTTTCTGATATTGGCAACACCTTGATGTTGTAGATTCTTGTTCTAATAAATTAATTCAGAATGTAAGCCCAATTCATAGTTATTAAAAACTAAGTTCTTTTAATCTCATTCTTTCAGTTTATTTTTAATGCAATCCTCTTTGGATGACTGAATGTTGCCCCTTCCTTGCCATGTGAATACATGAGGGGTTTAAAGGAATGTTTGGAAATCCTATACATGTTCGCTTGAAAACAAATTAAATTGACCAGTGAATGAATGAACTGGAAGCAACTGAGAAATCAAAGTTGGAGGCTACAGAAGAACTGTGAGATGAACTTTATTACTAAGAAACTAAACAATGTTGTCTCCAGAGTTCAGAAGTCCTCAATGTCAAAAGACATTCACATTGATCAGTTAGCTCCATATCGAACAACAGATCATAATTGTATGTAATGTGATAGCCAAGATATCAGTCTTTGAAGAGGGGAACAATGTTATATATGCGAGATGATACTTCTTGATGGCAATATTACTCTTATAAAGAAAAAGAGGTATTTACAGAGTTTTTTTAGTCACCAAGGAAAGTTACTTAAGCAATGACTCTCCAACTTTGGCAACTTTGCAGCAAAATAAAGGTTCTTGAAAATATTGAGATCTTATTGCTATCTTGATCAGGAGAAAAGTTAAGCATTTCATCCTCAAATGTCACGCATGTCTGAAATATCTATAAATACATAGATGCGAATTGGCTGAGGGAATTTGCGAGGAGCAGATGGAGCTAATCTGCGGAATCCATACAAAATATTACTTTGGAGATTTATCTGTAGAGCAAATTAGTAAGCTGAATGTTATAGGAAGTACTATAACTGTTACTACAGAACTATTGGAAGAGCTGCAACTGTTTTGTGTTTATTAGTGTTGCTGATCTGCACAAGTACTGTAATGACTTCTGTTGTGTGACTAATCAGTCCAAGCTTTGCTACCAGCATTATCCTCCTTGTGGGACTGCTTTCATCATACACCCCCAAGATTGAATTTTTGTAATAATATAAATCGGAAACTATGACATGTGCATAATATATTAAAACCTTACACAAATATTAGGAACAATAACATTTAATTAAGCAACAAAATTTCATTAATTTTCATTTAGCTCTAAGAAACAATTAGACCTTTTTTTTTTTTTTTTATTTCAAAACAAAATTTTACAGTATATTTCAATATATCAATTTTAAAGCAAAATTGGTTTTGAAAAATCAGTACTCTTATCTAAATAAAATGTTTTAGAATTTTTTAACACTCAGGTAAGATCAGCAAAATTAGAAATATAAACTCTTTACAAAATGAAAAATCAATCGCTTACTTTTGCGAACTTTTTTCTGCAATCGTAGAGTGTCAGATGATTTCTTTTTTATATCTTGTCTCACTCGTTTGTATTCTGAAAAGTTGTAACAGATTAAACCCGAGAAATAAATACGTTTACAAACTAATTCACATAAAAATACTAGTTCAATAAAAATTAACATGGAGAATAAATTACATTATTTTTCTTATATAGATAAAAAGATACCACATTAAAAGTAGAAAGAATAATAGACTTTGAATATATAGCAATCAATACTAAGACCGAGAAAGATATATCTAAAAAATAAGATTTGCAAAACATGAAAAAATTTCAAAATAAATAAAATGGAAAGAACTCCAGTATGGAATTTACTATATGCCACAAGACAAAAATCCAAAGAAAAGACCTCAGAGATAAAAAAAAAACTGAAGCCTCTAAGCTAATGCATGCCACAAACACACTGAAAATGGAGACTAAACAAAAATAATGTATGAGAATTCATGCACATTCTACATGCTTTGGAAATGAGCTGCAAGGAAACAAAACAAACAAGGAAAATGGACAAGGGTGAATGACCTTTGGCATGATCTTTGTCCATTTGATAGGCCACTTTCTTCCAATCTTCTAATTTCTCTTGTAGTGGAATCACTAAATGGTCCACCAATGCACTAAAATACAAACCAAGTGTTACCTTACCAAGGAGTTAGTTGAACAGTTATTTGGATTATAGGGTATTAAAACAAAACTAGCAGTTTTTGGCTGAAAATATCCAAATAAAATTTTTTTAGTTTTTATTTAAGTAAAAACTTAGTCCCATTTATGGATATGTTATCAATGCAGTTCAGATTAAGAACAAAAAATATTTATAAAATTTTTAATCTAACTTATTATAATATTAAACATGCCTTTTCAAGGTTATTACATGGTTAATTCTACTTATAATGGCTCTTAATTTAGTAAGGATTGATTTGTTTTATTAATGTCACACTCAAAGCAACACGAGGAGTATTGGCAACATTTGAGTCTCAACAGATTTAACATGTTTCAGCCTCGGCTACACAGTGAATCTTTACTGGCATCAAGGCTTGAACCTATGATACAACGAAAACTGTCGGCCGTGAGTCTGCGACCATGACCACTAGGTTACCGCTGCTACAATTTAGTATGGAAAAAAAAATGATTATGTTAGAACAATTCACAACTTTGCTTTCTTCATTCCAATTTTAGAGAATAATAACCAATTTTGTGAACAGATGATCTAATGAAGTATTTGAAGATATATTTACTTAAATTTTGCAGGAAATTTGAAAGAAAATTATTATTTTTTAAATAAGGGAGTTTTAAATTCATCTATTCTCCATCTATTTGTTAAACAGAAATCCAAGTATATAAATCCTGAAAATATTACTACAATGATACAAACAACAAAATATATAGGCAATGCATAGTTTAAAATAAAAAGCATTATTTATATGCATAATGGATTTACAATGAACAAGGTGAAAAAATATAACTGATTGGAGAGAGATTATGCTTTTTTACCAAGAATTTTTTTTGATTGTATTTCTATTAAAAAAGATTCCTGTTGTATAACTTAGAAGAAAGTTACGAAAACACAGAACACACAGTTAAAAAATTTATAGTTAAATAAAAAATTGACAACAACAAATATTTAACTAATTTTAAATACTGTGACAGAGAAACTATGCATTTTTAAAATTTAATTTGGTTGAAATGCTGTTTAACCTACAACCTTGGCAACAACAACAAAAAATCAGTTAATATTCTAAGGTTAAACATAGCTGTTATACAAGGCAACTCTAAAATGTATCCTTTCCATGTTAATTCATGGCCCATCACCATTTTAGCGAACATGTAGTAGTTTTAACTCAGAATATGTAACAGTTTTTTTTTGTCCAAACAGAGCCATATTCTTTGTGTTATCATCTGAAATCTATTTGAAACTTTTGCTGACTAAGAAAATAATTTGGATGTTTCAATTAATGGATGCTTTGTAGAGTTCTAATATGCCATTTTAAAGTACGTTACTATGTTTTATTACAAATGTTCAGTCCTTTTTATTCAAATTTCAGAGTTTTTAAATAAATTACGACATGTAATTTATTTTCTTTTTATTGTAAACTTCGTTATAATTATTTTGAAAAACTCTAGATGGAATTTTAAGATATCTTATATATGGCAATACAATAAAGCATCAAGTTAAGAGTAATTATAAACATTCAAACTTATCCTAAAATGCTGCTATGTTTCTCCTTTTTGTAGAGAAATAGAAAACATTTTTAAAACTTATTTTGATGTAGTTTAATCTACAGATGGGATTAATTTTATAGAAAAAATAGCAGTGATAATATGAAATAGTTTGATTTGCCAGAAGGTGATATTGAAACAACAACAGGTTTTATACCTTTTTTATTACTTGTGAAAATTTTAAAACATTTACCAAATCAACCCAAAATAGGTTACTAAAATTTTTTTCACATTTTTTCATTTAGCCCTCTGTGGAGTTTATGAAACTGATGCAATTTCTGGAAAGGGTGTGGGTTAAACAGCATTTGACCTTTAATTTTATAACTATTTTGGATGAATGACTAAAAATATGATGGATTGATAACCAAAGAAATACATTATAATTAGTGCCAACATAATTGAAATTCTTTAGTAATCAAACAAACTTTTCAAAATCATCACTCATACAGAAATAAACATATTTCCATTTTAATTACAAGAAAAGTAATATAGACAAAACATATTAACTGATAAACATTTACACATTAAAATGAATTGATATACTAAAACAATATCTCCAATATTTGCAGTAAATAAGAATTGATTTAGCAACTAAAAATGAATTACAACTAGAAACATATTTTATTTTTTAAAAAATAACATGTCAGCAACAGTAGGGGGAAAAAAAAATACTAAAAGACAAAAATTGTCAAGAGATGTATTAATTGCATCTCTTAAGAATATCAGAATTCTAATAAAATATTTTAGTGAATGAAATTATGAATACCATTCAGTTAGAAATTATATTTTACAAATATGAAATAAGTCAACCTAATTTTATATACTATCAACTTAAGGTTATATTTGACTAAGTGTCTAAGATCCTTATCCACATCTTCTCATTACATTTAAGAAATATTCAATAAATATGTACTTTTTTACATTTAAAATGTTAAGTTAAAAACCAGTTTATCATTACAGATGAAATATGGAACATATTTTTAGTAAAACATTGATTGACTCAGGCAGATAGTAGTAATATTATAAAATAAGCTGTTCTTGATAGAATAGTAAAGCCAGAATATAATATTAAAGTTGTAAACTTTCTAACTGAAAAAATATTCTGATAGTTATGGTCTAATTCAAGAACACAGCCTTGAGAAATAATGTAACAATTAGAATAACAGATTGAACAATTATTCTAGATTAAAAATGCAAGTTTTAGAAATTTTATTTAAATACTCATCTAAGCTCATAAAAGCAATAGAATGAAACTGAGAGATTGGCACAAAATATCAAAACACATATCGAACAAAAATAAATGTTAGCTAACCTTGAAAATATTTTAAGCTTTGCTTCTACACTTCTATGTCGTAGGCAAAGTCGAGTGAGAGCGGAACCTATATCCTTGGTTGCACCTTAAACATAGATGGCGAAATCAGAATTTTCAGAATTAATGTAATAAGTGTGAGCTTAAATTCTAAATATTTCAACAATGATTCAAAAAATATCAGTTAATTAGAAAAATTTAATTCTAGAATCACATAAAAATATTTATGGCAGAATGAGTGAAAACTAGAATGTTTTCAATATTTTAGAACAAATTTATTCTTCAGAATTTAGAAGGTAAAATTATTTTGGAACACTTGAATGCCATATAAGACACCTGGGGCATAACATAAAACAAGCTTATATGCCTCACAAAAACATTTTCATACAAAAACAAAACAGAAAAACAATCTGTGAGAAGATAAGTTCCCCCATCATAAAGCTCAAGAAATATATTAACATTTTTATTTACATGCACCAAATTCAGTTTTTGCACAATAGATATGTCCTTGAAAAACATATACAAAACAATTATATAAAAATACTACATATTTATAGAAAATAGAAGAATGGTTCTAAAGTCTTAAAAATCATCTAAAATAAAATACAGTACATCATATGAAAATTTGTGTTCAAATTTTATTATTTTTTAGGGAAACAAATTCATTAATATAACACATTCAGGAACAAAGATTGTCATGCTAAAAATACGAAAAGCTGTTGTAATTATAAATTAAATAATTTAAAATCACAAATTAAACATCAAAGATTATCACACAAAACATAATCTGAAACTGTGTTTTTAAATCTAAGATTAAATATTAGTTTAATGAAATAAGCAAGTTTAAATATAAAATAAAGTTTTTTTTTTTTTTCTTTACCTCTGGCATTTGTTGCCATATCAGCTATTTTCTGAAAGGAATCTAAGAATGCAGCAAGTGCCAAGACAGTAGCTCTGAAGAATTAAAGAGAGAGAGAGAGGCTAGTTAATTGTAATAAAATTTAATATGAAAATGAATATAAAAATGAATTTTTAAGAAAAGTAATTTGGATACTTTTAATGATGATTAAAAGTATAAAAATACAATCCATATAAATTACAAAAATATCCTAAAAGGAGTATTATCTAAAAAATTACAAAAGAAAACCAAAAAAGTACATAAAGGAATATATGTACTATATTGTATAAAAATTACAATAAAACCTAAAGAGGATCACAATAAAAACAAAAGCTAAGTTTCAAATTATGAATACATATAACTATTGTATTATGAGAAGTAGGAAAGGAGAGGGTAGAAAAAAAAGAGTTTAAAATAGGTTTTGTCAATATACAAGTAAAATCTGAATTTTCACAAACCAGAAAAAATGTTGCCAAATGATGATTTGATTGGAATAGTTTGTTGTAAATTTGGTGGAGATTGAGCCAACTATCATGATTGACCAGATTTTACACATGTACCTTTAATCTTAAAAAATATTTTGTTCCTAATATTAACTATACTTTTGCATAAATAGAAAATAATATTATTTAAAAAAAAAAAAAAAATTCCCAAAATATGCATTTTTAATCAACTATAAATGATATTTTTGGAGCGATCTTAATGCAAAATAAAATCAACACACACTAAAATCTAAATTGATTTTTTTAACAATATACATTCAGATTTATTATTTAAAACATACCTTCAAAAGCAGAAATAACAAAAAGATGCAATTTAGAAAAATTATTGCAGTAATTCATATTATATGTAAAAGTAAATTTGTTTATAAGGCATATGTTATTTATACAAGTAAAATAAATCATAAATGTTATATTTAAATACCTTTCTTTTTTTGTCAAGCTAAAATATATTTAAGCTAAATTACTGCAAAGAATTCCTATGAAATTTTTGTAATTTTTACATTGGTTGATTTTCATAACTTTATTAAAATTTTAAATTTTAATATATTGTTAAATACTTTTCTCCTTAAGAAATAAACAGATTTATAGATTCTATGCATAACTATTCTTATACAATCCTCTTTTCTTTTAAAATACAATTAAGTATGTTATACAAAAAAAAAAAAAAAAAAAACCTTCTGAACCTGAAGGAATGTTCTCCTTCAACACTAATTTTTAATGAGCTTTTTCCAGAAAAGCAAGAGTTTATATACAAAAAAAAAAGTTACTTTATTTAAGGAGTCTTATGATTCAAGAATATGCTAAATTAATAATTTCTTGAAATAAACAAAACACCTGCTAAATTCTAGTTTTATTTCTATGTAAATTATTTGTAATTTAAAATTGCTAAAAAAAATGCTTTAGATAAAATATACTATTAAATAACAAGTTTAGAAAAAATTAAAACAACTGTCAGATAGCAGAAAGTTTGGATCTATTTACAATTTAAAATAATTATTTTTAACTTGAAGCAAAAGTAAGTAATATGTAGTGCTTTTCTTACATTAAATGATTTCTAAATATTTAACTCAAAATAAATTAATCTCAAATTTAATTTCATTGGCATGAATCCAAAAAGAAAAAAAAATCCACCAAGTTTTTTTTTTTATTAACACATACAAAGGATACTTAATCAACCAAAATGAAGTTTACACATGCTACAAATTAAGCTACTGTTACACATAACATCAGATATCTTAAAGGAATCTTATAAAATAGAAGATAATTGGTTTTCTTAACAACTTTATGCCTAGATATAATTATTTTTGTGATCAGAATACTAATACTATTTTTATAAAGTAGCAAATAAATTTGTTGCAATAATAGAAACAAGAGTTGGACAAAATATTACTTAAGATGTGTATGAAGTTTTGAAGCTTTGCCTAGAAAGTCCTCCCAGACAGGGGTAGCAATCTAAAAATGTAAAGTTTTACAGCACAGTCATAATTTTATGTTCATACAATAAGTAAATATATAAGAAAAGTAGATTTAATATTGATGAAATAAAATTATTTTGAAGGATAAAATACCCTTCTTTACAACTACAATAATTGAATATAATTTTAAATAAGAATTTAAAATTAGATTCATAAATAGTTACCTTTAAGTCATTAACAATGTATTGAAATAAGCCCCCTAAGGCACTGCACTCTTTTTCAGCAAAAGATTCCATTTTTTTTCGATGCCTTTACGGATCAAACGTTAAAAATTATTTGTATGCTCAAGTTGCACACTGAGATAATTTCTTTGCAATAGTTATATATCCTAGTGAAATACATTATTGCGGGAGCTAAAACAAAACACTACCAAGTTTGTCTTGATCAACAAAATCAAATTAACTCGTTAGTAGCAAATATAAAACAACACAAAAAAAATCTATCTGCTTTAAATAAGTTATTTTTAAAATATGTGTCTCTAATTTAAGATTATAAAATGAAGATATGTTTTTCCTAAATATCAACAAAATTTTAATCCTAATTTAATAGGAATTTTAGTCATCGATCAAAACAGCTCGCTGTATCTCTTGGTGGAAAATTTGTATAATTTTTTTATACAAATTTCATATTTTTCTAAATTACTATCTAATACGATATCTTAGTTAAACTTTATATCGCAAATAGTAAGGAATAACAAGTCTTCTGCTAAACGAAACTAATTTCCGAGAATAGCAAAAATAAACAAAACAAAACAGGATGATAGTTAATATTCTGAACACTAGGTAATTAATTTTAAATAAAACAAAAATTTCATTCCTTATTACAATGTCATAATTATTACTTTTATATAAAATTTAATAAAATATATGAGAAATATTGTAAATAATGAGAAATAAATTCACACAAACTGTTTAAATGTTTTTGACGGGGAATAGAAAATTGTTTCTTTTGACCATGACTGCAACGGGAAAAAATCATAACACCGATTTTAAATAACCATGTGTTTAATATACGAATTTTACTTTCCAGGTGTGAAATTGTAATTATTTGCTTGTCTGTAGCAAATTAAAAAAAAATTTAGGTAGGATATTTAACATTAATATGGAATCTGTAAATGGTAAATCAAATGGTAAGTTTTAGTTAATTTTTTATTATCTTTCCAATTCAGGAATTCAAATGATGTTATTTTGTGATTTTTTGCTATATGTAGAAGCTTCTTGATATCGTGCATTAAAAGTACAGATAAATGTATTAATATGTATATGTTTTTTTCTTTAATTTTTTTTTTTTTTTGCTATTTAATAACATGCCATCAAATACAGTTAGTGGATTTAAAGTTACGATTATCTTTAATTTGATGTGATCGATGTAATTTCTTTAAAAATTTGTTTCTCTAAATTTATTCTTATAAGTCGTATTAGTTGTAAGATTGTAAATTTATGAAACAAATCATTGGTACTTCTCCATTAGCTTGGTACCTGCCAAAAACCACCAAGCTTGCAAGTTGTCATGATTATTGGCATCCAAAACTGACGTGAAAAAAAAAACATTTTTATTATATTTTCATCGCCAAACTATACCTGTTACTGCTTGAAGGTAACTGTTATTGGAAATAACGGTGTTTGTCTAGTACCCAGCTAACGGAAAAGTACCAAATCATTTTACCCCAAGTAAATGGTATTGTCATTTTGGATATATCTGTTATACTATATTTCATTTCTCATTTAAATGTTGTCAGAACTGAGAAACAATATTTAATGAATCTGAGTACTTGATTATTATCTTAAGAGAAGTGATGAAATATAATAAAATAGAATATTGATATTGACAAAATGACAATTTCTTTAATTTGATAAAATGATTTGTTTGTATGCTATTTTATGGGTCTATTTGCGAACATGAAGGTTTTGTGTGTGATAAGGATTTCAATATGAAAAATTGTTTTTTGATAATTTTTTCATAAATTGCATGTTGTTGAACAGTGAGATTCTTTAATTGTTCTTTTTTTGCTTGAAAAGTATGATTTATGCTTTTTTTTTTATTTGGAAAAAAAAAACAACAGTAAAACACATGTTTTATGAAGGAACATAGGCATGGATTCAATTTAAAAAAATGTTCAATTTTGAATGAATAAAAAGATTTATTCTCCTTTATATTCTAAAAATAGTCTGTTTTCTTAAATTCTTTCTGAATAAATGTTACTATATGTTGTTTAAATTTCTTTAATTAAAATTTTTGGGATTTTTTCATTTTGCTGGTGCAATTCTCACCAAGCATACTTTATTGGCAACAACACACAGTATACACATATTCCATTTAGCGTTGATTGTGCCATTTTTGGCGACTTGATCGCTGGCTTTAGCTAAATGGAAAAGTACCAAATTTTTAAAATAAATTTTAATTTCTGATTTCATTCTATGTATTCTATTTTAATATACTAATTAAAAAAATGTATTGCAATAATTATAATTAAAGTTACAAATATCTAATATTATATCTAGAAATAAAAATCATCATAATTATTACATATATTACAATATTTTATAATTATTTTAGAACAGCTTTAGTATCACCCACCTGCCAAATTTGACACCATTTTTTTGGTGCCAAGTATCGTGTTTTAAAAAAGGATTACCATCAAAATTTCCAACGAAATTCCATGTTCAAAAAATAAAAATACATGTTCCAAATTTATAAATATTTTTAAGGGTACTAGGACAGGAAGGTGAAACTGATGCCAAGTTTAAGATTCTATCTTTTTGTAACATTTATGTTTTAAAAATTATTTGTACAACTTAGGAAATTTTGTGTGTGTGCACCTATTAATGATATTTCAATCATTTTATTGAACTATAAAATAATTTTTTAGTCAAAACGTTCTTTCCCTTTAAGTTGAATATGGACATGATTTTTCAGATATATTTGCATTTAAATTTAAGTGCTATTTTTAAGTATATATATATATATACAAAATACTTTATTCATCATATAGAAAACAATTAACAAGATATAATGAACCTGATCTTTTAATGGTAATATTGTATATTTTCTTTGAAACAATTATAGAACTTCATAATTTTGGAAATTTAATTTTCTTTTTTTCATATAAAAAACTATTTCTTAAAACTTAGGTATAGCTTAGAGGGCCATCCAACGGGCTGTGGTATGGATTGATACAAATGATCTTTTATGGCAAACTTGGCGGTATTTTTTGGCGAAAAATTTAGATGGGCAATACTAAAGCTGAGACATTATTTATAATTATATATTAAAATTATAATTAATGATTCTTTTCTGTAATTTTAAATAAGATTTTTCTTTAATATAACTTGGCTCAATAATTGGCTAAATTGTTTTGGCATTGAACTTCATCGGTTAGGAAAGTTTTGGGTTGTACAAAAATTTCTTAGTTCCCGAATGTTGCAAAAAAATGAATTTTTTTTGTCCTAGCAATCCTTTTCTATTTTTGATCCTCCTTGTCAACTAATTTTTATTTGCCCCCCCCCATTTTTTTGAAACGTCTAGATCACTATGACATCTTGTTTGGCACAGCATAGCCATATCACATATCTTGTGTCATGAAGCTTCCCCATCACATACACAATCCTCCCTCCCCTTCACACCACCAAATAAGAGATCAAAAGAAAGATGGGAATTTTCCCTTCCTACCTGTTTTAAACTTGCTTTGCAGAAGATTAATCAATGGGAGAATAAATAGTTTTTATTTTTAAATATTCATAACTATTAATTATTATGATATACATCTGAATTATTCAAATTAATGTATTATAATAGAATATAAACAATGAAAGAAATAATTAAATTTAAAAATGTAAATTGAAAGAAATTTATATGACGTATAGTAACGTTATGTAATAAAAATAATGCAAAAAAATGTAACTTTCTTAGAATAGTTGTACAAAGGAAAATAAATTCCTTTAATTATTCCAAATCGAATATTTAACATTTTTACAACGTTTTTCTGAATTTCACTTGGTGTGTGTGAGTGTGTGTCATCAAATTTTCGATCGTTAATTTAACCAACTTCCCATCAAGCTAGAGCTTTGAAATTTTGGGAATCGTTCGTACTCGCCTAACAATGCAATATTTAGACGTTTGCAACAAGTTTTAACTAATATTTCAATAGTTTTAATAAGTCAAAATATTCTTTCCTCTCAGCGCTTTTAGGATTGAGGAAAAAATTTCTTTCCCCCTCTGGGAGCACCGGGCACTCCCCACACCGCATGAGGTATCGTAAACCTTTTGTACTCACAAAGGGGAGATACTATCTCCCCTTTACTATCTCCGAGATAGTAAGGGTTGCTGACTTTTAGTCAGTAATCATTCGCAAGAAAGAAAGTTTCCAATATTTGGCGCCATGTCTTATCACAATAATTTTTTCTGAATTCTGGTTCCCATTCTTTTTTTAATAGAATGACTTACAAACTTTCAAATGCATGTTTTGATTTTATGAGTATTATGAATTTTTTAATACTCTCACAAATGTCTCTTTATAAGTAAATTTTAAAAGTTAAAAATAACTAACAATTTTAACTAATATTTCAATAATTTTCTTTAATAAACTTTGCCACCATATAAAAATGTTGTTTTTAAAAACGTTGGTTTTTATATCGAATTATTTAAAATTAAATCAGTATCCATGCACTTTTGTAAAATATACATTTTACTTTCGAAATCATGAAGAGTGGATGTAAAACTTATTTTTCAGACATATGTAAAATAATAATTAAAGATTCCTTCCAAGGCATTTAGCTCTGATAATGAATAATAAATTATTTGGAAAAAAAAAAAAAAAAGGTTATAAATAACTGTAACATATTTAGAAAATGTCACCTGCTGTTTTTCAAAAATCATTTGCTGCATTTAGCAAATATCAACTAAGAAACAAAACACATGACCTATATAGAAGTTTCGCAAAAGAAGAGCTATCATGGTTACCAAAAACGAATTCACCAGATTGAAATATCGATATCATACCCAAAAATCACCTGTTGCTTAGGGGCACTCTATTCTTCATTTTATCTAGTAGTTCTGTGAGAATTTTGCCATTTCAATAATTTTTTCTCATGAATTATATTTTGAAAAATTTAGTAGTGTTTCGTATTATGCAGATACTTATTTTGATATGATGTTTAGTTTTCAACTCAAGTTTTTAAAAGTCTTGCTAAAATTTGACTATTAAAGTCTTAATAACTTCAATTTCATTGAAATATGTGCTTTTTATGTTATATTTTCAGCTGTTTCAATAAATAGTAGAAATTTTCCTTCCATCAAACTTTTATCACAGAAGAAAATTACAAATGAGTATATTGTTAATTCAGCTGTAAATAAGTAAGTTTCCTTTATGTGTTTTATTTTTATATCAACTTTACTAAATATGAAAATAATATCTGTTGAATTTGAGTCTGAAGAATTTGAAGTAACATATAATTCAGTAATAAAAATCTTGGTGTAATATAAGTTAGTTTATTTCTTGCTGATTTTTGAAAGAAGTTATCTAAAAAAAAATCAACAGGTTTATGAATAGAACAATGTTTTTACTACATGAATGTTTTTACTTATATTTATATAATAAGATAGAAGTTTTTAACCTCTTTAATCTCAGGAATTTTATTAAAGTTTTCCCTTTATTTTCACTGAAGAAGTATCACATTTGAAATAAAATAGAAATAAATATTTTGATATTTTAAAGTTTCAGAATCTGTGTCCTGATATATATAAAACGAGAGGTGTCTGTTAATATTTATGATTCATTTTCAGATTTCAAAATAACAATCAATTGATTTAAATGCTATTCATGATTTGCATAGTTTTCTTTTCTTCGAACAAATCTTGAGGGCTGTGGTAACCTAGTGGACATGATTGCAGTCGGTTTTCTTCGAGTCTTGGGTTCGAGCCTTGATTCCACTCAAAACCCACTATGTAGTCAGGATTGATATACATCAAATCTGTTAAGGCTCAAAGTCCTCCCAAAAACATAGTGGGGAAATTAGGAGAGGCAGGTGTCAACTCATTTGTCGTCCATGTCACTTGTCTAAGGCTCAAAATTATGAGGTCTGTCACTAAAAGCCCTTGTGTTTTTTCTTGTAGGACATTAATAAAAACTGGCTTATCAATCGAACAAATCTTATTTTGAGCCAAACTCAGATGGAAAAGATAACATCGAAGTATCATTCTAGCTGTAACTTACTTAAGCCGCATTTGTTGTGTTCATTTCGTATGTTGGTTTTCAATAGAGTCCCAAAGTTGTGATATTGTCAATCAGGTTGCTTCATCTCCCAAAAGGAAAGTAAAAAATTGACGATAAAGTCTGGGCTGTCAAGAGCCTCACCAGGTCCAAATAACCTGTCACATTAGGCCCCTTTTTTCATGTATGTCAAATTTAGGACTTCTAATTGAGAATGGACAAATATATATATGTTATATATATAAATATAGATTTTTTTTCTTTGATGTTCACATGTAAATTTCATGATTTGTTACATGTAAAAAATGTATGTTCAGATGTGCTGCAGTGGTCATGGTTATCTGGAATCACATAAAACACATATAGGTGAATAAATGTTAAAACGAAAGAAGTAGGCACTAAGGCAATCATGCCTGGTCAAAAGTCTAAACATAGCCACAACAGCAGCACAGGGCTAATCCGAGATACAGTGAGATCCACAGAGCACATTCCAGGACTTATCATCATCAGCAAGAGAAGTCGCATGATGAAATGATTGCTTAAAAATTCTCTTGATCTCCAATTTAGCAGAATGTAAGGGCAGATGTTTACCAAGACTTATGTAGAATAGCAGTTTCCTTTTTTGCTAAAAAATCAGCTGTTTCATTGCCCTGAAGACTACAATGAGAAGATACCCATTAGAAATCACTTTTTCTTTAAATTTCTTTAGGAGAACCCTGCATTTCTGTACACGGAGACTTTCCTGGTTGTTGGGCAGAAACAGAATCTGATAATATTATATTTTTGACTATATTTATATAATTAGAATGCTTTTAAAATAATTGACAAATAGTTTGATTGCCAAAAAACTCAGTTTTAGTTTCAACAGTCAAATTTATTTCAAGTGCTCTACAATAGATGCTGTACACTTCTAAGATGCTTTTCAAATTTTTAGAAAATTGTCTATTTCTCTTAATTTTAGCTGATCATTTAGTTATTGATATAGTATATAGATATTGACCTGTACAGTTCTTAAGAGCATTCCAATATGAAGTATTCACCCTGAAATTAGCATATAATCTACATTATACCTAAAAATGCAATGACTTCTTTACAATTAGCTGCAGAATGAACTCCGAATAAATTCAGATCTACTGGGAGAAAAAATTACTAATCTGCTTAATCGTATGATTCTCGATTAGATACTTTATATTGCTGAGATTATTATGCACAACAGTCATCCAGAGATATATTTTGACTTTTCAAAGTTTCTATTATCATTTTTCATAAAATTTCTCTGGTTTATTACAGATAGTGACTGATCAGTAATAGGTGGAATGAAGTGTGGTTTGAAAGGCAGACAATTTTGTCGTTCTATAGAGTGGTACTAGTCAAGCTATTGTTAGGTAGAAAAGGAAATGGGGGGAGGGTTCTCTGATAATACCAAACCACAAGAATCAAATAATAAATATACAAACATATTTCACTCGCCTGTGCTATAAGTTAAATTATGCATACAAGATGATGAAAGAGTTTTTGCATCTCAAGCCATCCTAAGCTATATATCACTTTAAATCACACTCATACAACAAAGACTTCAATAGCCTCAAAGCAATTTTATAATAAATACTTGTAAGTACATCAAAATATTCCAAACTTGAGCTTTAGCCCCAAGTATTTGTCTTGCTTGCGTTACCCTTTCGTTGGTCCTGGGAGTTCTTTAAAACAATGATTTGATTGAGAAGAACATAAATTTATTAAAATATATTTCTTTACCTGAAAAATTTAATATAAAGTTAAGAGACAATATTGACTACTTCTTAAAAAGTACCAAATTAAATGTATTGAATTGAAATATGTAATAATTTATATCTTATCAATTATTTTTTATTGATTTCATATTTAGTTTTCTTGATTTTTTTAGTCGCTTCAACAATACTATTTTTAATAAATAAAATTTCATTGTGATATAAATATGTATTCTGCAATAAAAATGTAAATATTTTTTTTTTTTTTTATGTAATTTGCATTTTATTTTTTTTTAAACCTGTTCTTAATATTTTCTTTTCTATATCAAGTCAAGTGCAGGCACAGTTGGCTGTTGTTTTAACTACAAATGAAGTTTTACATTGGGATATTATAAATCAAGTGAAGTTGTTATCTATAAAAGGTGAGTGCCTTATGATTTTTGAAAAATCAGTGCATTATTTTATAATCAATCAAAATCAGAAATCTAATTTTGTTATATGAAATTTCATAGTGAAAACTGAAAAAGTATGTTTTACAAAGTTTTTACTCTTTTTGTAAAACATATACAGATATTTTGAATTCTATTAATTTACATATATTTAATAAAAGAAATTTTTCATTTTTTTAGGCCATGGAAAATCAATTACTGGAATTAAATTCAGTACGGAAACTCCTAGTGTACTCTTTACTGGTTCTTTAGATGGACAAATTCAGTAAGACATTGATTTATAGTGTATTGTAGATAATATATTATTGATAATCTTTAAAAAATTAATTTTACTTTTTACCTTAATTCTTTTAGTGTCTGGGATTTAAGAAGTAGCGCTAGTCCTGTTCAAACATTTTCAGGTAAGTGCTTTTGAAAAAACAACAACAAAAAACAAAAACGTTCGATGACAGTCAGATTGTTATCAATAATTTCCTAAAATCATTTTATGATTAGCAATGTGGATTCTATTGTGATATATTTTCTATACTGCTCTTATTGAATATGTATCAGTAGTATATCTTTATCAGGAATGAAAATGAAACTAAGTAGAAAGAGGTAAATGGAAAATTCATTTTGGTAAAATTCCAAGGATGGTAGATACTTCTATGAATCTAAAGAAAAAAAAATAAATATTTTTTCTTTTTAGAACAAGTGATTAGGATATATCATATATGATTTCTTTTCTCTGGGTAAAGCAGTATTGGATAAAAAAAATGACAAAATCTTATAAATTATGCTGTCAATCGTCTATGAATTTTTAATACATAAATATTGTCAAAGGATTATCAAGTAATAATTTTGTTAAAGATAACCATGTAATTCAAAATGAAAAATATTACAATGGTCATGTTAGTGTGATATATCAATCACATTTTACAGTATTTTCATTATTTTGCTTAACTTTTTTTCTGTCCACAATTTTTTCAAATGTTTAGAAGATTGTATTAAAATCTCAAGTATTTATGTTTTATAATTACCTTAGTGAAAATTAAAATTACACACATGTACTGGGTTTTACTTATTCTTAAGTAAAAATAATGGTATTAAAAGCAAATTATTTTTTTCTTTCTTAAAATATACTCTATTTATGCCAAAAATATTCATAGTAGAAATGTGGCTTAGTGTCTGAAATGAATTAGATAGAAACTTAAAATTTGCAATAACTGTGGAATTCAGTTTGTAAAAAGACTGAATAAAGTTCTGTATGCTGGAATGGAGTAATGTCATTTAACATTGTGAGTATAGTTAATAATCAAATGTAATAATGCTTACAGAATAATTTGAGCTTGTTGATTCTAAGAAACTTGTAATAGAAATTTATGATTTAATCTGATGTATATGCAGAACTTGTATAGTTTCATAAATTCTATAATTGAGAACATGGTAATCAACACAACAAAAGACATGCTTATTGCTAGTTGAAATTAAAACACTAGAGTCAATTGATATTGAAAGTAAAAAAATTGGGATGAAGAAAAATTGCAATTCTCAAAAACAGCAGGAAATATTAAAAAAAATCCCCATTAAAATCTATTAGTTAATTTTATTGGCCAGTCAAATTACTCAAATTGTGAGGAATACAAATAAAATATATTTTGTCTGTCTTTGATTCAGAGACTTGTATAATTTCAGAATGAAAAAGAAAAAGAAGTAATTTTGTATGATTTGTAATTAAATTTAATTTTAATTTCCATTTCAAATGTGATATTAATTTTTATTTGCAGGTATAGCTAAATTACTTTGAAAATACTTAAAACTAATGTAATTATAAGCAATTTTTAATGTTAATAAGGATTGTTTTATATGCTTAAATATTGTTACATGTTTTCAGATGATTCTGATGGACCTTTGAAACCTTTCACATGTTTTGATTTAAACTTGGATGAAAAATTTCTATGTGCTGGAACTGAACTTATCCGTGATGATTCCTTTATTATATTTTGGTTTGTTTTTTTTTTCTAAACAATTTCCTTTGCATCTTCCATTGCTTCTTCATTCATATCTTCAATTTTTGTTTTAATCCAATTTTATCATATGTAGTTTTTTGTATTTTATTGAAGCAAATAGTTTAATTTTTGTGTATAATTCTTGCATTTCTTTTCCACACATTAATTCTAATGGTTTAAGTAACTTCAATGAAAATTATGATTGTGATTTGTTACATTTATTACCGAGCTTTGAGTTGCAAAATTTCAAAAAGCTAGGTTACAATTTTAAAATTACTTGTATTTAAATTTATGAGCTGTATATATTCTGTATTTTAAAGAGGAAGATTTTATTTATAAGGCAGGATATTTTTTTTTATTGGTTGTGTTCCATTTATTATTTACATCTGTTTATTTTTTCATTTTCATTTTTGAAACTCCATTCATGTAAAAGACTTTATGTGTGTTGTCTCTGGATTAAAAAAAAAAAGCTTTTATTGACATCTATATATTTTTCTATTAATTATTTCTGCCAGCTGTTTAATCCTTGATTGCCAAAACACAGATAAAATGTTTATATTTAAAGTAAAATTTTTCTCGATCAATTGAATAAAAGCAACTTATATCAGAAGATGAATATTCTGATAACTTGTAAATGAATGTATTCTAATTCATATTTAGTCAAGAATCCAAGAAAGGACGATAAATCAACCCAAATTATATAAATTTTTAAGACAATTGTAAGACCATGATTTAATCTCAAAACTTATCTCCATGATTTTTGGTTAAAGTAAAATTATTTTAATGGCAATTGATAAATTTGTAGATTCTAATATTCAACAAAGTTAGCCTTTTTATTTATTAAACTACTTTTAATTATGGACAACTTCATGCCCTTGATATAAATCAAATGACTGCATTAAGGTGCACTACGAAATCAAAGAAATATGTATTATAAATTTTATGTTTTTTGAAACTCACCCAAGTCTTAGCAATTCCTTCTAAATTTTCATTTTAAAGTATCTGATGTAACAAACACCAACAGATTCAGATAATGGACCAAGCATAAGCTCCTTTCACTCAAAATTATTGATTCTAACCTTTCTTGCTATGATATTAACTTCAGTATTCAAATCAAACAAGATTTCAGTTTTTCATTTTTGATCATTCAAAATACTGTAGCTAAATAGTATGACTGTAAATTTATGACAGTCCTACATGATTATCAAAAGAATTTTTTATGTGAATTCTTGATAGAATAATTGTTTGATTTAATACAATTGAATTATAATAAACACTTTCTAATTCTATTATTGTGAGAAACAAGACTGCTTTTCTCTGTTTGCATATGCTTTTAATTATTTATTTTATTAGAAGTTTTTTTGGTGTGTTAAAATTTATTTCAATATTTAAAACCTAGCAACAGTTATGCCTTTATTCAACACAAGAAAGATTTCTTTTTATCAATGATAGTTAATTCTGCTATTTCGTAAAAACATTTCAGGGATCGAAGAACATCTAAAAGTTTTGGTGGCTATTGGAATTCTCATACAGATGAAATCACTCATGTAATTTTATTTATATGATTGTGTTCTTTTATTTGTTGTGCAACTTATCTGTAATTTAATTCAAAATTCATTATGTATTTTGCTACATAATTTTCATTCTTGTATTTTTTAATTTGACATAGATTTTATTTGTTGAGATATCCATTTTTTACAGTTCTTTAAAAATTATATTATTATCAAATTGTATATTAAAAAATTTGTTTTACACTTTTATTATTTTCAATTTCTTTCGTATTTTCTGCTTGAACATAATTATTAAGGAAGCTAGTAATTTGAACATTAATAAATTATTTTGTGAATAATTTATATGACAATTGCAACATTAGATTATTTCGAGGAATTAGTGTTACTTAAAATTTTAATAAATTGTTAAGAGTTGTGTATCAGAATTTAGTATTGTGTCTTGAAGAATTTAAAATGTATTTATGAAACAAACTTTTTAAACAAAACATTTAGCTTATTTTAACAAATTAAACTTAAGATGAACAATCTCATTATTAATAATTTCTAATTTTTTTTGTTTACTTTATGTTTTATTGTTACATTTCTCAATATAGGAAATACCTATCATATTCAAAAGAAAATGTTTCAAATTTAAAGAGAAATATTTTTAATTTTCTATAAATATGTTCCTTTTGAAAACAAGTGAAATAAATAATTTCATGGGAAATAGATTTAAAAACTATTTATAGTTTTTTGCTATCATTCTCAAGTTTCAGCTCTTTTTAGATTTATTCTTAAACCTAACCCTATTATTCTGTAGCTTTCGTTTATATAATCCCAATTAAAACTGACACCTTTGAGAGACTGTATTTAATTTTGGAAGGTAAAAATTCTGTTATAATATAAAACATGTAAAGCATTTATATAATTTTTTTTCCCTTTTTAATTCTTTGTCTTTGTTAAAACAGGTAGAATTTAGTTCAACTTGTAATTCAAGTGTAGCAACTGCTTCTCTTGATTGTCTTATTAATATATTTGACTTGACTCAAAGTACTGAAGATGATGCACTGGTTAATACTCTTAATACTGAAGCATCTGTGGTAAGTTTTCACTGTAACTTTGTTTTTCTAACTGTTAAAAAACTATTATAGAATATAAGAAAGCAAGTCTTACTCTTCCTGAATTTAAAACTACAGGATAGTACAATTTGCTAATAAGGTTATAAATAAAATATCTTACTATTATTAATCATTTTTATTGCTAGGAATCTTCTATTGTGAGAAAGAATTTTGTTCTTAAGCTATATATAAAATGTTTCGACCTGTTTGTATTCAATATCGTTTACTTCATTAATATGTATGTAAAATAATTTCTTATGCTACTCCCATACCATCAACCCAGTTTTTATCTGTTGTGTGTTGGCAACGTCCTTGTTGTTTTGGAACTAGAACTGGGTTTGGCTGGAGATGCAATTGTATCAATTCACTTGTTTGCCGCACAGTTAGCTGCTGGCAATTGTTAAAATAAATCCATAGTTTGTTGAAAAGTTTCTTATCTTTTTACACACAACTATAAAGTGATAATAAAAGTTGCTGCAATTTTGTGTTATATTACAAAAGAATTTTGATTTCATTAGTTTTAAATAATAAATAACTAATGTCTATTATAGTTATTTTTAAAGCACATTTTAAAACCATTTCTTAAATTTTTATTTTAGAATAATAAGTTTGCAATTTGTTAGTAATTTATTGTCACACATCCATGAAAGAAAACCAAAAACCAAATTATGAACATGAAACTCAGTGCCATATATTTCCGCTGTAAGACGATAGTTGAATCTTAAAAAGAAGGCCTCCAAGACCTGGGGTCATTTTATAGGACTTACAAACAAAGAAAAAAAATTGAAATATATATAAGTTATAACCATTATAAAATAAAATAAATCACTCATCAATGTATTTAAAATCCTGCAAAATCCTGACATTCATCACCTAAAGCAAATAGTTCCTCAAGTACACCTTCTCTTTCATTTGTTGATAAGCTCGTCAAATGGGTTCCATGCTGTACCTAGCAAGTCAATTTCTGCTTTGTCATCTGTATCCCATAACAAATCGTCCCCAGCGTTATTCATAGCATTATAAATCTCACACTTTTTGTAGGATTTGATTAGTTCCCACATTTACTTTTTCTCATGATTTGACATGAAAACACACTGCACATCAAGTGATGCAAACTGCATAGCTCCAACTTTCTTATATGATTTTTCATCACTCATTTTCCAGATATTCCATTTTTTACACGTGCAATCTATGAATGTTTTATTCAGAGGGACATCTAAAGGCTGTAACATCAAAATTAAGCCACCCAATATAACAGCAATCTTACCATTGTTCTGTGCAAATCAGTTTTCAGTGTTATGCATTATGTGACTGTGAAACATACCTCCCACCAACAAACAAGTGGCCGTGGTAGCCTAGTGGTCATGGTTTCAGACTCGTTCAGAGCCTGGGCCACTAAAGACCCACTGTGTAGCCAGGACTGATGCACGTCAAATCTGTTAGGGCCCAAAGTTCTCCCATTGGCGTGGTGTGGAAGTTAGGAGAGAGGTGTGCCAGCTAAAGTGTTGTCTTCATCACTTGACTGAGGTTCAAAATTACAAGGTCTGTCGTCAATAGCACTCGTGTTGCTTTTAGTGCGACGTTTATAAAACCAAACCTATAATAAACAAATTAAAAATTACATTGAACAGAAGTAAGCATATTATATACTGTAATATTTATGTATGTTACTTTTATTGGACAATATGTTATTCTTTTTGAATCTGAAAGATTAGTCTCTGCAAAAACAGTGAGCAATTTAAGTAGAATTTTTGGTAATGATGATTTCTGTTTTAATTTAACTTTATTTGATTGAAGTAATTTCAATTTGTAGTCATTGTAGTAATAAGTTAAGTTTTTTTATTTTTTTTATAAGTTGGTAATTCTTTCATTAGTTAATATTTCCATTCTTGATTTTTACAGATTAAGTTCACTTGGGGAACTGATGATCATATTTCATGCATTACTGGCAATGAAGACTATCAGTTTTGGTCAGCTGAACAGGTTAAGTGAAATCTTATGTTCTTTAAATGTTTGAATTGTAAAGTTCATCAATGGCAACATAAATTTGATTTTATAATTAAAACCGCTGTGAGTTGTAAGGGATGTATGATATGCATATATTTTTATGCAATAGTAGGGTGAATTATTATGCTACCTTCAATTTTAACATACAAAATAATAATAATAATTTTCCACTTTATAAGTTATTTGTCTAAAAAATTGAATTAAGTAATAAACAAAGGTCTCAAACAGTTTAATCTCAAGGAATTGCTAAGAATTGACTCAATATTAGTTAACAGAGGGCCAACTGTGTTATTAAAGATGCAATGTTAATCTAATTTAGGCTTACATCAGTTGTACTGTTTGTAAATAAAACAACATCTTGGCAAAAAAAAAAAAAAAATTTTTTTTTGAAAATAATTTCAAATTTTGAATTGAATGCTATTTAATGTTGGAAATGTGTTCTGCAATTGTATGTATAAAATATTATTCAAGGAGGGATATGCTTGAATTTTTTTAAAGTAAAGATTGTTTAAAATTGTATGTTACTTAAGAATGATATTTTTACTTTTTTGATGTATATTGTGTTGAAACTGTACTCACTAATAATTATTTTATGTTTGATGTATATTTTTAAAATTTTCTTTCATATATGACTTATTTCTGTATTGAAACATATTTAGTTTGATAAATGAAAGAGCAAATGTGAAATTCTAAAAAATTTTACATTATAATGCCATTTATATATATTTAATTCATCAGAACTCGTTTTACATCTAAGAATTAATTTCCTTCATTCTAATTAGTTGAATTTTCATTCATTGTAATTAATTTGAAAAATGAAGCATCAATTTGAAAGTGATTTTTGAAATTAATGGTTCCTTAGCCGAAAATTTATACTTAAATCTTAATCTATTTCGAAAAAATTTTTGGTGACCTAAAATGGGACTAAAAAATCATTTGATTTTTATTAATATTTTTAATGTTTGCAATAATCTTGAAAAAAGTAATTATTGTTTTGACAGTTAATATTGTTTGAATTTTTTTAAAAATTTTTTGCCATGCTTTATCACTATTCTTATGGTAATTTTTTTTACTAATCATTTAATTTTAGAAACTTATAATTTTGTGTTATTTCTTCTATAATAAAAATAAAAGGTATGTATTTGATGTGTAGTTATTAATTTTTAAAAAATACATGTTGTGAGTTTTGCATAGGATTTTTAAAAAAGGTAGGTTAATGGTATAAATATAATTCAGAAAAACAGTTAGCAAATAATTTGTATTTGATACTTTGTTTTTTGTTATATTAGATTATGAGACAAAATATTTTATTTTAGTTCGATATTTTATTTTCAGCACTAAGACTGTGTGGATTAGTTCTGTTTCTGTAAACATATAGAATAATTTTAAAAAATTTCTTTTATTTTATGCTTTCAGACTAAACCATTGTTATTGAAGACACGAGATGATATATCTTTAGATTCTGAGGTATGTATTTTTTAAAGCTTTTTTTATTCTGCCTTGGGAACAAAATCCTGTTTTATTTTTATCATAGTATTTTCTTTGTTTTTTGTGCTTCGTTTTTATACTTATTCATGATTTTAAATTTATTTTGCCTTTTTTTTTTTTTTTTTTTATTTTTAGTATTTTTTCAGGTTCATTGATCTATATTTCTTATTATTATTATTTTTTTTTTGTTGTGTAATTTTTTCCCTTTAATCTTGGTTTTATACAATTAAAAGAAATTTTTTTTAAAGATTTTTTTTCTGCATAGTACTGAATTACAATTTTCATTATATATATACTATCGTAGCCAAAATTGTGGACACTTTTGTAAATTTTTTATGTTTTTTTACACTGTATGCTTATAGAAAATGTCATGTTTCATAAAATACAGTCTTATATATCATTTTAAAGAGAATTTAATACTGAATTCAATTCAAAAAGCAAAATTCAAATATCTGCAGTACAAAAAAAATTAATCTGTAACAATTATTAATATACATTAGGTACTGATGTTTGCAATAAGTAATCAGTACTTAGTAGAGTAGTCCTTATGTCTTAGTACGGCTTCATATGGATGCTTCAATGAGCTGACAATAGTTTTAAGCTCTTTCTTCGATATATTATATGATACCACGAAACCATTATAGCTACAATTAGTTTTTTTACTTGATGGGCGCCTCATTCAGTTAAGAGTTTTCAAACGATGCCACAAGTTTTCGATAGGATTCAGATTAGGAATGTTTCTTGGCCAGGATGACAATTCAAAGTTATTTGTTTTCAAACCTTTTCTTCGATAATTTTGCTGTGGGGCAGGAAGCAGAAACCTGCTGAAAAATAAATGAAGCATTGTAGGAAAAGAGATCCCTGATGGAAGGTAGAAGTTTTGGTTCCAGAATGGAGTCAATGTAGGGTTCCAGAATGGCATTCAGTGTCCCATTGATGATATAAGGCGACCTATACCATCTGCTGAGATGCATGACTAAATCAACTCTAAGTGGAGTCTTCACAGTTGCCTGACTGCAGTCAGAATGTATCTCTTCTCCTTTTCTATGTCTTACATATTTTCGCTTATCACTACCAATTAATGATATCTTATATTTATCCCTCCATAAAACTTTTGAACACAGTTCATCCATCCAATTAATGTGTTCTTTTGCCCACTACAGTCTTTTACTGCACTGCTGCAAATTGAGATAAGGCTTTTTTCATGGAATTCTACCTCTTAGTCCAACATCTGTTAATTTTCTCCTGATTGTTCTTGAAAATACAGAAATGCCAGCATTATTCACATAACTTATGATTGGCATTGATGATATTCTTCTATCTTGAAGACATAGTCTTTTTATTCTTCTGTCATCAGCAGATGTGGTGCACCTTTTTCAGCATTTTTCTGCTTCGTTTTTTATCGAATTTGTCTCCAGGTATCGTAAACAAAACTTTCAGACTGAATTACATTATATGATGACTGACTCCAGATGTAGCCAGACCACCCACCTGTTTCGAAATTTCATCACAGGGAAGACCACTTTCTGATCACACAATAATCTTACATTTCTTTCTAGTTGTCCAATCTACTCTTTTACTCCACTGAATCACCCACCTGTCATGCAATTTCAACATAAGAAAACTTTCTCGTAACAAATCGTGCATCTCTTTCTAGGTGTCCAATCTACTCTTTTATTTGGTGTCATTGCTTCCTGACTAAGTATTAAAATTTTTTACAACAGTTCCTATTTGTAATTTGATTACATAAGAAAAAATCTTCCTTCAACATAACAACAATAATGACTTGTTCCAATTGTAAACATGATGCAGTTTCTGCTGGTATCATGTTTACAGTTGGAACAAGTCATTCGATTGGTTCCCAAGCCATTGTGGACATTTAATTGATCAAACCTCTTCAAACTGCATTTTTGTTTTTTAGATTAAAGTACATATAACTTTTTTCTGTTTTGAAAATATTTGAATGTTGTTTTTTGATTGAATTCGGTATAAAATTCTTTAAAATGACGTATACAACTTTGCATTTTGTGAAATGTAACAGTTTTTATAAGCATACAAAATTAAAAAAAACAAATTTCCTAAAGTGTCCACAATTTTGGTCACCTCTGTATATATATACAAACACATATAGGAGTTGTTGGGCTCCACAGTGGAAGCCATTGAGCTTCTGTTTAATGCCAGTCATTGCGAGGGGCTCAGTAGCTGATATTTGCTAGTGTATCAATATTTTATTACATCATATAATGTAACAGGTTTATTGAAAAGTCCCCGGCCTACCATAGTAAAACACATTTTGGTAAAATTAGTTTTTTTTATTCAACATAATTCTCTTCAAGGGTGATACACTGATTATAGCGACCCTCCAACTTTTTGATACCATTTTTGTAGTACGATTTGTCCTTTACTTCAAAATAGGCCTCAGTTTCGGCGATCACCTCTTCATTCAACGAAAATTTCTTCCCAGCAAGCATTCTTTTGAGATCTGAGAACAGGAAATAGTCGCTGGGGGCCAGATCTGGAGAATACGGTGGATGAGGATGCAGTTCGAAGCCCAATTCATGGATTTTTGCTATCGTTTTCACTGACTTGTGACACGGTGCATTGTCTTGGGGAAGCAGCACTTTCTTTTTCTTCAAATGCGGCCGTTTTTCGGCGATTTCGTCCTTCAAACAGTCCAATAATGCTATGTAATAGTCACTGTTGATGGTCCTTCCTTTTTCAAGGTAGTCAATGAAAATTATTCCATGCACATCCCAAAATACAGACGCCATAACCTTGCCAGCCGACTGTTGCGTTTTCCCATGCTTTGGAGCGGGTTCATCGTGTGCAGTCCACTCGGATGACTGTCGATTGGACTTGGGAGTGAAATGATGGAGCCATGTTTCATCCATTGTCACATATCGACGCAAAAACTCGGGTTTATTACGCTTGATCATCTTCAAACACTGCTCCGAATCATCAATTCGTTGTTGTTTTGGGTCAAAAGTGAGCTCGAGCGGTACCCACTTTGCACAGAGCTTTCTCATACCCAAATATTCGTGAATGATATGATGTACACGTTCAGTTGATATCTTTAGAGTATCTGCTATTTCTTTCATTTTCAATTTACGGTCATTCAAAATCATTTTGTAGATTTTTTTTTAATGTTTTCGTCGGTAACAACCTCTTTTGGGCGTCCACTGCATTCACGGTCTTCGGTGCTCATTTCACCACTTCTAAACTTAGCATACCAATCCTGAATGGTTGATTTTCCTGGGGCAGTGTCCAGAAATTTGGCATCAAGCCAAGTTTTTGCTTCAACTGTATTTTTTCCCTCCAAAAAGCAATATTTTATCAACACGCGAAATTCCTTTTTATCCATTTTTTTAACAATAACAAAAGTTGCTTCACTCAAAATGCTATAATTTACAAACTAATGATCCGACAGCTGTCAAATTTATACACGCATCTTTTGAGGGTTAGGGCTAACTAAAAAACATATGGATTTAATTCTAGTAGCTCCATCTATGTGTCAGGCTGGGGACTTTTCAATTTACCTGTTATACATAGACAATAATTATTCAAAATATATATCAGAAGTAGAGATAGAGTGTCATGATGTGTTCACTCTTAGCATCCTTGGACTTCATTGAGGCATTTCGCCTGGTCACCAGAGAACGTTTCTGCAGCTGTGTCAGGCAGTATACTGTTAATATAATAAGGCCATTATTTATGTATATATATGTGTGTGTGTGTGTAGGGTAAACCAGGTAAGAAGAAGAAAGTTGTAAAAATTTTGGAAAATGTTTTTATTTTTTAATGTATAAACAATTTCTTGATTATAACTGCTTTTTATTGCACAATTATGTTTTTATCATATACACATGAAAACCATTTGACAATTTTGTAGATTGCAGCAACAAAAGTATTTTTTTTCAAAATAAGTTGGTTGTTACAACTTGTCCTAGGTTTGGGAAAGTTGTAATAAATGTGTTATAAATAATAATAATAAAAACGACAATATTTAAAAATATTTTTTTCATCATTCTTTTACAAATTAATCTATAAAAGACATTTAGTAATTATGTGATATGGTAAATGATATCAAGAGTAAAATAAAGATAAAACTATATAACCAATCAACATAAAAGTCAGTTTTCATTAGAATTGCAGTTAACACAAACTACTGATAGGTACTTATATATTTAATGTGTACCCACATCTTGCAAATTATAAATTGCACCTATTCTGCATCAGAGTTGCTGCAGGCATATCTGCATGCTCTAGCAAAACTACTTCACTTTTTTTTTTATACCTCCAGTTTTTAAGTTTTTTTTCTCTAACCCTTTCATTTCAATTATTTTTGTTACTTATTAATTATCTTCATATTTTTCAATGCCTTTTCAGTGTGTTAATTATGGTGGAAGATTTTCTTTTGTGTTGGACTGTTTCTTAGGTAGAGATCTCATCTTTGAGGGTGAAAAATAATTTTTTCTAATTTGGATGCCTGATGGTCCTGAATCAGTTCAGTTGTGATTCTAACAGTTTTAGATTCTCAGGACACAATGGCAATTCATGATCAGTTTGTTTTGAACTAATTTTTCTGCTTTCTCTGCATCAGGATTGAGGTGGTCAGTGACATACTTAGGAACAGAACTAGAATCTTGTTAATTGTTGACATTTATAGACCACCAACCCCTTGCTTTGAATCCGATGGTGATGTTGATAAGATTTAATTAAATTAAATACTTGTATACATTAAGAGGAAAGTATTGGTGACATAAAATTAAAACAAAACACATCTTTACACATTAATCTATTCTTGGCAGTTATCTTAATCATTTCAGCTTTTGGATGTAATGAGAAATCCATTTATTTTTTCTTCAAAATAGAACATATAAATTTTTCAGTAATAGTACATATAAGAAATCAAAAAAATTTATATTTTTCCTTAGTTTTCTTTCATTATTGGAAAAAAAAAGGAATTAAATGAAAATAGTTATTGTTATATTATATTTTTCTGAAGAACAAATAAAAATGGAATTCTTGACAGGATTTCTCAAATTTATTTTTGTAATTAACATTAGTTTAACAACTGCAACTTGCAATGGACTGAATTCATGTGATGTCACGATCACATGATATCTTGACCACACGATACTTGCTGATGTAAACAAGTCTTGTATTTGTTTGTTTTGCACTGCATTTGTGAAATGTGTTATGCTTCTTAAGTTAAGTAACTTACCTTGTACTATAAATATAATACTTTTTAATTCAATCAAAAATCGAAATTTTGGATTGCTGTAATACAAAGGTATTGAATCCTTTTTCTATCAACAAGTTGAAATAATGGCTGCAAATTTATTTGGTTTACATATAGACATTTTGTTATAATTATGAAAACATCCTAATTTATCACCAATTTTCTAGTATTTAAAAAAAGTATTTTTACTTTTCTTCTTTAAAATTTAATTTAATAATATTATTTGAGGAAAGTTTGCAGATTTTTAATATGTTATAATTTGTTTTTAACATTTGTTTAAATTTGCAGCATTGGGTAGCTCATATATTGTGTCAAATTTCATTCTATGATGTATTTGTTTTTTGAATGAAATACTGAAAAGAAATATTTAAAATAAAATTTAATGCTTGTATAACCTTTCTTTAAGTGAAAACGCCATATTGTTTCAAAATTTGTCTTCCACAGACCACGCCATCTTTTTTCCACTTCTAGAAGTGTCAGGGTTGAAAAACTTGCTTTGGGTGCCATATTGGCTATATTTCAAAAATTTTACCAAATGGTCCCTGTAAAATAGCACTTTACACAATTTTTTTTTTTAAAAAAAAAATCTATTATACAAGGTGCAAAATTACAACTTTTCAAATCATAAATCATTATATAACTCTTATTCGGCTTAATTATGTACCTTGATTAAAGCAGAAAATAGTTTATCTAAATTTAAATCCAAGTTTATCTAAATTTAAATCCAATGTTGCTTCATTTTTTTTTATATATAGAATTAACCTAATAAATAAAATGTCTTTATTACATGAAAGATACGATAATTTAGAAAGAGTAATTACACTTTAACAATTCCCATTTATTTTTCATACCGTTTAGAATAATTACAATATTAGAATAAATATCAAGGCCTTTATTTTTAACTTGAAGAGTCAATTGATCATGTGTTGAAGTATAAAAAAAATATTTGGTACTTTTGTATTTCGCCGCGCAAATCTCACCTAGCAGACTTTATTGGCAACAACACATGGTAAACACATATTCCATTTTGGTGTCACTTGTATCAGTTTTGGTGACTTTATCGCTTGCACCAGCGAAATTGAAAAGTACCAAATATTTATAAATGAAATAATTTGAAATACAAAATAAGATTAACAAAACAAAAAGATGAAAATAACTCAAAGGCCGCTATCAGATCAAAAATGTATCTTTTTAAAGCAGAAAATAATTTTAAGTTTATGTCATAAGTATACAACCAAACACCAGAAGCATCTTTAAATGAGCTTAGCTCACCAAGCGACATTTTAACAATACAATTAAACAAGAGTAAGATTACAAATACATAAAATTCTACTTATATTATTTCCTACCAAATATAAATAACAGAATAATGTAAGAAATATGATAATATTAAATATATTAATTGAAATAAACAAGATATACAATATATATACAACTAGCATGTAGGGAAATCCTATGTAAATACAGAACATGCCAGTTTGTTTATTATTTATATCACATGATTCTGTGAATTTAGTCCATTATGTTTCTTTGTTTATGCATGACTTTAAAAAAAAAAAAAAACCTTTTCTGTGGGTATATAAGTGCATTTTTTTAAGAAAAAAGTGTAACAGTGAATTGCTCTCTTTTTGAGACAACAGGACAGGTTACCTAAAAACAGAACATCCAGTCACATTATGTATGGTTTATCTAACTTTGTACATAATTTTTCAGCTAAATCTGGAGTGACCATGACTTGGAAATTTCTCAACAAGGAGCAAGTTGTAACATCATATTGTTTCAGAAATTTTTGTTGATTTATAAAAATATTAAAATTAAAGAATCATTTTAAATATTTAATACATAGATATAGTAAACAGTCAAAAATATTTTTTAAAAATATCAGTAAGCTTACTTTTAATCAAAATTTATGAAATATTTTTTTAACCATTAATTAGCTAAAACGGAGTATGTATGCATTGCCTCTTATCTGTTTTGGCAGGGCACTGACTGTGCTTAGGGTATAGAGTCCATTATACGAACCATGCTTAGTAAAAATTCTGATAAAATTTTAAAACCTGTGTTTAACTTTCATGTTGCAACTTATCTCTGTTACTACTATTCCTTAGCTTCCTTATGTTTAAAACAATGAACAAAATAATTATATGTATATATTTACTTAAATATGCAATCCAATCAGATTGTATGTGTTTTATTTTATTATTTGTATTATATTTTCAGAGTAAAATTGACTGTTTGATTAACACTTTTCAAGCTAGTCAGTCATTTTATCTTGCTGCTGGAACATATCAGTGAGTGCTTTATATTATTCATTGAACTTATTGCTCTTTCTCTTTTCATTTGTCAAATTCTCAGAAACGTATGTCTTTGATGTGTTTTGAAATAATGTGTTACATAAATCAAGCATGATTATCTCTTTCGATTCTATTAGCATTATGATTTTAATTCAACACAGTTTATGTTTGCAGCCTTATGATCATATGTGATATCTTAGGCTAGATAAAATTTGGTATTTTTCAAAATTAATCTCTATACATTAACAAATCTTTATTTAAACCCCATCCAGGTTCAAATAATCTCAAGTTTATGGGTAAATAAATGTCAATTTCTCCTTATTATTATTTTTTTTTTTACAAGTAAAAATTTTTTAAACAAGTTTTGGTTTACAAACTTTTTTAAAAATTCTTTTAAGAAATGAGAAAATTTATCTGTAAAGTTGGCTTTCTTCATGGCCTAATGATCTAGATTCTTAAAAGCTAGCTGAAATGTAGTACAGAGAATGGAATAACTAGCAGTAATGCTAATAATCCTAAATATATGCATGATTTTTTCGCTTTATATTTAGTCATCAAAAATGGATTATGTATAATAAAATGAATGAAGGTATTATACAGAGTCCAACATCACAATCTAGAATAATAAAATTTAGTATCTCTTCTTATTCTTTTCTCTTTACTGTCTTCATTTGAACAACAAACTACACACTGATGTGTTGGGTTTAATTTCTTTTCTGTTGGAAGGTTTGTATTCTGCGAAGTGTCTTTCAGAAAGATGTGATTGAAAATGTTGAAAAGATGGTTGTCCTGTTTTAGAGGGAATTTCAAATGAGAAGGGTTTTTTTTTTGTTCTATTATCTGCTGAGGAATCCCATATCCACCTGTTTTTGTATGTAAAACATACAAATTCTATTAAGCCACATCCAATTAATGTAGATATATTTTTTTACTATAGTTTTCCTCTTTATGTTAGTAAATAATTAGAACTGTATAATCTTTTATCCTTCCCATGACTAATGATATCTATTTTGTTCTTTACCTATTTCTGGATCATAATTTTTCCTTTTTGAAATGCTATGATTTCTCCTTACTTCGTTTTTTTTTTTTTTTTTTTCTCCATAAGCTTAGGCTTTTTTTTTTATATCTTCCTCCCTTATTTTCTGTTTTGATGACCTGCATGATAAGTATCTGTTTTATGTGATATTTGCAATTCTGCTAAATAAGGATATATAAATAAATTATCTATTGCAACACAGTATCCTTCATTCAAAAGTTGTAGTAATATTCAATTCATTCAGTTGTAGTAGTGCCATCTGCACTTGAGATAATACAGGTAAATCTTTGAATTTTTCATTCAGGTTAGTTCCTATCTCTGTATGAATTCTACAGCACAATATGAATCCATATTTGGATTCCCATAGCATAAAGAATTTTATCTCAAACCTGGCCTTTTTTGGTGGCACATATTGCACCAAACCAGTCTTTTTTACTACATCAAGCTTTCTGTAGAAATAGATTTAAAATTATAGGCACTCATAAATTTTGTGATTAATTACTGAAACAAGCTCCGTATTTTGTGTAATTTTGGATTCAAATATAATTCAGGATTGTAAGTCTCTTTGTCTGTAAAATGTAAAAATTGCATCAGTGCCTTATTCCTTTTTGTATGAGAAGCTTTCCAAATATTGGTGTATAGAAATTTTTCTGTTCATGCTGATATAAATTTTCCTTGGGTTTTCTCATGATGCCATTTTTTTTTTATTTTGAATCAGAAGAATCTCATTCTGAAATATCTAAAAGATACTCATCTACATTATTTGATTGTATCAGATTTAGTCATATCAGAATCACAAGTCCCATGCACAAGCCACAGCAATAAACAATTAAATTAAAAAAGTCAACAATTGGCATATATGAATTATTTAAAAAAAACTAAGATTTTAAAAGTCTTTTACTTTGAGTGCATAAGAAAAGCTGTGGAGTGCTTACTACTATCTTGTGATTAGAAAAGTCAACCAAAGCCATCAAAAATATATAAATAGTAAATCAAAAAAGGCCAGTTGCATTGTGTAAACTTTTATATTGCCTGAGTTACACTCGGGATGAACCTAATTGGTATGATTTGCATGCCCAAGCTCAATTTGGGTAAAGTGGGAAAGAGATTAAAAGCTTATGAAAAAAATTATTAAAAACAATTTAACAATATTTTTCATCTTTTTAAATATATTTAAAACGAGTGAAGGATAAATACAAATTTCAAAAACTAATATTTTATGTAGCTACAAATTTAAAAATCAAATGGTCTTTTTTGTTATAGCCAAAATTCTAATCAATAACTGACTTTGAATGTCCACATTAAAATCAATTTTGACGTATAGTGCACATGATTGTATTCTGTTTCATGTAATGTGCATGCAATGATTATTACAATTGCTGTCTGCTGGTTAGAAAAACAAAACTCAATTTAAACGTAATAAGATTTCATCTCAACCAAACACATAATAAAAAAACGCAATAACACATAATAAAAAAATGCAAAATCAGATTTCTACAAAATAATATATATTTTGGAATTAATTCATCATTTTAAATGAAGTTGTAGAATTTCAGTGTTATTTAAATTTAGATTAAGTTAAATTTATGTATTTCTTTGTACCTCATTTCTTAGAAAACATTTTCTTATCTTCTAAAGTCCTCTTACTGTTTCTGATAATTTAGGCAAATGTATGTTATGTTTTGCATGTTGCTAGATTGATGCATATTATAATTTTTTTTATTTGACCTTTGTTATGTTTACAATTTTGAAAATAGAGATAAGCTTGTGACAATTAAATAAATAAATGGAAAATATGTTTTTGTTTTAATCATTTTAAATGTGTTTTTGGATTACTGATTTTCTCTCCATATTATGTATTTCAGAAATATTGAATTGCATTGTATTGAAAGAATTGAATAAGTTTACTGATGCATTATATTTTTAAAATGTCATTTGCAGTGGTTCTGTCCAGTTATATTGCCAAAAGGGGAAACATCTAAAATCTGTTGGTTTGCTAGCAGATGGTCATACAGATGTTGTTAGAACAATTAGTTATAATAAGGTATGTAATAATTAAGGAATCTTCCCCCATTTACTCATTTATGTGTTATGTTGGCCATAAACTTTTCAATTTTGTTAGTCAATCCTCTGAAATTTACCTTCATTTGATAAGTATGGGATATATGACCCAAATTACTTAGTGACCTTTCTCTTCAATGCAGTTAAATATCTTTGTAAATTTGGGCAATGCCCCCTATTTTTTTTTTTTATTTATTTATTTATTTAACTCTTATTTACATGATGAATGACTTTTAGCAAATTGAGGAATGTGTTTGGTTGAGATGAAAATAATATGGTCCTTACGTCAATAAAATCAATCAATCAACCAATTTTAGTGGTCAACAATCTTTATTCACCAAGTTTTTCTTAACAACTTTTAAATATATGTATGTGATACATTTTTTACTAAAGTTGTTACCAGTTAAAATTGATTTAAGAAACCAATAAGACAGTCCTCCCCCCCTCAAATTGTTATAGAAGTCATGGTCTAATTATGGATGTTTTCTTTTTTAGTGGCAACGTTTCTGATTATATCATTGTGTCTTTTCTAATTTTATTTCATGTAACAGTATATACAAGCAAGTTTAGCACATTTATATCATTATATAAAATAGCTTTTGAGAAACAACTTGTTAACTTATTTATTGTTGATATCTCTTTAAATGTTATTTTTAGATTAGAATATTTTTATGTATTAAGATTATATAATTTGTCCACTAATCAAATCATCTTAACAAGTATGTTGACTATGTCATTAATTTTGATATTGAATTCATTTAATGTTTTAAATTATTTTTATTCTAGGGTCATTGTCTTGTGACTGGAGGTGAAGATGGTCAAATATGTACCTGGAAAATTTGTTTATAGTAAATTTAAATACATGTTTTATGAAATAAAAAGAACTTATGTTTCAACTGTATCAATATTACTTTGTATAATTCGTTGTATTTTGGGTGAGTTTCCTGTATTGTAAGATAGTTTAATTCTATCTTCCCACTTGGGGCTAATATTATTGATACTCATAGTATAAATTGATATACCTAATTGTATCAAAGTGTTGAAGGTTTCTCTATCCTAGCTTCCATGGTATTCATAAAATTAAGTTTAAATTTGTAGGTGAATTCACAGTACCAATAACATAAATTCCTGGTGGAAAAGACGAGAATTTTGATTATTTCCTGTCACATAATGAATTAGTTTTCAATTTTTTAACTTTAAACTGTTAGCAGTTATAACAATCATTGGTTTATTTCTATTATTTTTTTTGTTTTATAGTAATATTATTTGTTCTCTACAATATGGGAGAAAAATTACCTTCAAGAAAGATGAAGTATTTTTTTTCTTCCCTAAAGGAAAAGATACATATTACAATTTCATCATATATTTTCCGTAGGACTGAAAAAAAAAATTCTTGTGAAAGTTTTTATTTTTTGTCAATAACAACCAAATAAAAAATTATCAAACTTTTTTCAATATTGTTTAATTATTGCACATATTTTTTGTTTGAAAATATTTATACGAACAATATAACATATGTAGAAAACAATATAAGCTTTAGGCTGCGGCAACAAAAAATTTATTTTGCTGTGAATCTTCAATCCTAATTATTTTTTCTATCTAAAGATTGTATTCTTTTCTATTTTCATGATTAGAAGTTATATTACTGAATTGATGTTAAGGCTTGTTATGCATAATACAAGTTACTGTTTCTCTAAAATAATATTTTAAAATCTTAATTTTAATCTTAATCTTGTTTATCTAGCCATAATTTTCTAATAATTGGTTCAAACTATTGTATTATAAATGGCTGGCAACAACTTCTTTGGACAATCACTGTTTCTTATTTGTTTACAATTTTCCTTAGTGTTATCATGCTCACACAAACTGAAGGGGCCGCCCCCCCGGGGGGGGCTTTATTTACAATTCTTTAATTGTTTGAACTCAAACTAAAGTTTGTTTTCCTTAAAAATAAAGGAAACAACTGATCGCAAAATAAGGTTTCAAGGAAACCAAATCACCTGTATTCTAATTGCTTCAACCATCAAGGAGGCCTGACTTCTAGTTTAATGATACTACAACAATGCAGCCAACGTAAATGTGAAAATAACATTTAACCGGAAACCTACTGATGTATTTTAAAATTTTATTTGATATTTTTTTCTGTGTTGTGTTGTTGAACAGAGTAGTATATAGAACAAAACTATATCTTGTGAAGGATTCTGAATTTGACTTTTAATTGGTAAATGGTTACGTGAGTGAATGGAAAATTTTTGGATTTTGAAACTTTATTTCAGTATTATAGAAAATGTTAAGATTAATTGTAAGCATGATGAATGACTTTCATTGAACATGAAAACATTTGGGACTAATTTAATATTTGAAAGATCTAAAAATCACAAAATGTTGCTATGCACTGACTATAATGTTGATGGACACTAATTCTGTAAGAAACATTTATGAAAAAGACTATATATCCTAACTAGAATTTATTGAACATATGTAGAAAATAATTGGAATGATGTTTTGAAAACTGAAAAGTATATATATAAAAAAAAAAAAGACAGAAACAGAAAGAAAACTGACTAACAATTTATGAAAAAAATTGTTTATTAATATGGAATTGCTATTTGAAGCAATGTTAAAGAATTAAATAAAAAAAAAGTCTGTTGTTATAAAGCTCTATTTTTTCATTGTTGTTCCACAAAATATCAACCAGAAAATGCACAGTGCCATGTTGGGCTGGAATACTGGTGCAAATTTCAGCGAGCTAAAACTTTTACTAGGAAAACCAGGAACAATAATCAGGATCTTCTAAGGAAATACTTGCAATGCAAATCCAAAATGCTAATGAATTGTTTAATGCAATCCTGTTAGAGATATTGCAGAAAGAAATATTTTTGAGTAACAAACATTGCGTTTAGGTGCTTATATTATTTGTGCAGTTTGATAATGATTTCCATGGAATATTATCCATATTAAATGAGGTGGTTATTGTTTCTGGTTATGATAATGAACAGTGACAAATAGCATTTGATAGTTAATATATAGAAGATTCAAAACACCTCACTGCTGTCAGTCCATAAGAAGAAAAATAATCATTACAGTGGAGGAAAAGGAAGGAATAACATACAAAACTGGAGAACTTTTTTTTTTTAATATTAACATATAAATGTGTTTTTAAAAAGGAAAGTTTCTCCAGAACTTATGCTCTTAAGACTGTAACAAACTCCAAATTTTGAGATAGTCATATTTTGCAGTCACTTAAAAACACCCAGGTGTGAAAGAATTGTTTCTTTGTATGTAGCTCACGCTTGTCATAAGAGGCAACTAAAATGAGTACCCAGTGTCTGGCGATGTGTATAACCGGATACCTTCCTCTTGCGGATTATATCGGGATCTTGGAGGCTTTCATCATGACCTTTAAGTAGGCATGAGCAGCATGACCTTGAGTCACCCTAGTGATCTTTTTATTTTCCACGGGGTATACAGTCTTTGGTAAGTACAGATGTCACGCCTCCAGGATACCCCAGGATTCTTATCTATTTTCGACCCTTATCAACTACACTCTCTCAGTTTACCTTGTTTGACGCAGCATGGCCACATCTGGTTTTTGCGCCTTTAAAAAATACTATCATTTCTATTAAAAGCATAGTTTTTTAAAAATTACTGTTCTATTCGTCATACTTCAGAGAAGTTAAGTATATAATGCGAAATAAAAATTCATTGTATTGTCCAGTATTTTTTTTTAATTATGCTGTTTTTCTTGACTCTTTAAAATTTTGCTAAAATTTCATAAGTATTTTTTTTTTTTTTTATCTAAAGGCGATATATACAGGGTGTTTCGAAACTCATTGGCTAAATTTAAGGTGCGATAGTAATCATCTAAACAGGCAATGTTCACCATACAATGCATAGAAGGAGAGCAAGCGGTGCACCGTTAGGCGGCGCTGTAATGGATAATGTAAGCGCAAGTTTTTTTTACACATCTCCATTTCTACTGAGGCTTTCAAGAGTCCATGACCTTTTCCTGATTACGGTACGTTGCCATGCCTCCCGAATCCACAATTCTTGGAAATGCTGAAATTTCTCGAACTTTTTGTTAGGAAAAAAGTTATGGAATCTTCTCGAATTTTTCCTTTGACGTCAAACCCGGCCAGAACAGCTATAAATAAGCGGAAATGCGAAGTCTGCCAGATTCTGCATTTGAAGCGGAGAGACTGACTTCGGAATTTTATATGGAGTACGAGAAGAAAAAACTGGTGAACTGAACGTTACTGAAAGTCCTATTACTGTTTACTAATGATTTTCTGTTTGTGTTGCTAATTTGTACAAATGCTGTTTTGTTCCTGTTGTGTCATTTATCTTCTTAAGTGCTGTTTGTCCTGATTGTGCTGAACAAGTCCTGCTACACGGGCTTCCTCATTTCCTTACTATTTGTGCACAAATTGTCATTCTCCATTATCTTCAGTAGTGAACCCCTCGATATATGTGGCGGAAAGGACGTCATACCCCTTTCCTTCTACTTTCTCTTAATCTGTTTGGATGGATGTGACATACTTGATAAGGGATCCAAGCTATCATTCTTATTTCAGAAATTCATGAAAAAAATGTTTTTATTTGGAGTAATTTTGCAGAATGAAAGGAAAGATTTTAATAACTTAGGAGAATTATCGAAAATTAATAGCGGAAAACAACATAGCTTAGATGAGTAGATTTTAATGTGTTTGAAGTCCCACTGTAACGAAAAAAATAAAACGTGTAAGATATTACTAAAGAATTACTTCAGTTGAGTTCTCAGCTTTTTTAGGGTTGGAAAGAGTCTATATCAATGTTCGAGGGCAATTCGTGGTCTCTAGTTATGCTAGTGATACTAAGAAAATTCTCTTACTCTCCTCGCGATTTAAAATTTTACAACGGCTTCGGTCTTCAAAATTTGGCATCTGTCACGGTTCTTAAAATTTATTTTATTTAAATTCTTAAATTTTTTCTATCTTAAAACACCTCTCAAAATCCCACGGACAACAAATAAAATTGGAGTTAGAGCAAGTTTATTTCGACTCCGATCTGAAGTCTCGCCTCCTTTAATTTCTGGACCCGTGTGGTGACCGGGGATGACAGAATAGTCTCACTGTAGCTCATGCATGTCGTAAAAGGCGACTAAAATGGGTACCCAGCGTCTGGGGGTATAGCCGGGCATCCTGCCCCTGTGGATTATATCAGGGGACCTCAGGGACTTGCCTTCTTCAGGTAAGTACGGGCTTCACGAACCCGAGGTACCCTAGTGATCTTTTTCTTTCCCATGGGGGTTACTGTCTTTGGTAAACACGGGTGACGCACTCCCGGGATACCCTAGCGATCCTTCTCTATTTTCGACCCTCCTTCTTGTCAACCACTTATCTTTTTTTCAACTTCACGTCTAGACCACAGTTTAATCTTGTTTGGCGCAGCATAGCCATATCTGGCTCTTGCGCCAATAAACCTTACATTCACTCACTCACCTTTAATTTCTGGGCCAATGCGGTGATCGCTGAGTTAACTCGCTTCCGTGGCTCCAATCGCAAACTAGTTTTCAAACAATCTGCAGCCCTCACTATTCTGATTTCCCAAGTTTTTTGCCTGGGTCCTAAATTTTTGCTTGAAACTTAATTATGAAAATATAACTAATACTGTTCTTTTAATTTAACTTTATGTCGAGAGATTAAATTTAAAATGGTAAATAGTAACTTCGTAATTGTTCGCCGTTGCCCGTTCTTATCTTAGTATGGTGAGTTGTTTTACCTCCTACTGGATTATTACCTACCGATTCCTCCGTGTTTTTGATTTATTTCTGGATTGACGTCAATATGAACCGATAAGCTAATTATGTTCAAGTACACACTTGAATTAGACGGAATTAATATTGTCACGTAGACATTGAAGTTGGTTGAATTGAGCGCACAATAGAAAAGTGAATGAGATTTTTTTAATAGACTAAGAATAACTAGATTTAGCTGAGAACATGAGAGTTTAAAAAAACATGAGAATATTTCAGAACACTGCTTTGGAAACAAAGAATTTTATGGAAGGTTTTAGAAATTATGGGAGAAATAACAGATAACAATTAAAATATTAGCGTGAATTTTAATGTTTTCAGCACTGGAGTACTCGTCCCCCTGACTTCGCGGAGTGAGGTCGTTGCAGCTGCTCTATCTGGAACTTCACCCGCGACGGTGGTTCTACCAGCGGAGACCGACGACAGCCCGCCCGCCCAATTTACACATGTTGAGAGACATCTGCAATCTGTTCCCATCGATTCTCACAAGGACATTTTCATGCAAGTTTTTTCTTGCATCTCCTTGTGACTTCCCTTGCTACATTTTGGATTGAATATTTGGACTGGTTTTTTTTTTTTTTAGACTTTCATATGCTAATCACCTTATTCTAAATAATACTGTCTCTATTCTAGAACTCAAAATGAAACAGATGGAAAAATTTCAACAGGAAGCTAATGACAAATTTTAAACTCTACCTAAAATCCTAGCTTCTGAAACCGCTTCAAAAAGCCATGAAAAGTTAAAATCCACTCCTACCATCATTACTATAAGTAAAGACAACGAATTTTACGAAGTAAAAAATAAAAGAAAGTTAAGCTCTTCCAAAAGAATTATAGATACGAATTCAAAAAATTAAAAAAAAAATTTCCATTGAACAACAAATACTCTGAACTTTCTGATGAAGATTCAGACATCGAGAGCAATGATGATTTTATCTCTGATATGGACGATATCAATTCTCTAGCAGTTAGTAGTGATAAAACTAAAAATAAAAATGTAATAATACTAATGAATATAATTCCCTCCCCCAGTCATCTTAGCTAATATTGACGACCTATTGAAGATGGTATCCACCAAACCAAAAATAGGGAGAGCAGTTAGTTTAATCACACGTTTATTTATAGTTTCTACGCACCAATCACACATAAACAAATATTTATACCATTTACAAAACTATACAAGCTTCCAAACAGCCCATATTTTAATTCAACCCGCTTTTGCGGTCAGGAGAAATTGTATCCAATACAAGAAAATAACCCGCCTTACGCGGTCAAGATCCAAGAGCATTCTGAAAATATTACTCATGAACCCATGTGCTCTCACTTTCACGAGACAAGGCGCCTCCTGGCGGGATCCGAGTAATTTATTTCCAACACGACCCGAATGTAACTCTTTTAAAAAAATAAAATGACGAAATTGACAAAATGTGAGCTCAAAGGCGACTTTAAAAGAAATAGTTTAAAATCTCTCTTCCCCCCTCCCTACAGTTGAAGCATTCAGAAAAATACAAAATCATGTTCTAGAGAGAAATTTAGATGTTTACACGTTTGAATTATCTAGTGTGAGAATCCTTAAATGTATAATTAAAGGCCTCCCAATTAATTATTCTCACGCTGATAATTCAGGAATTAGCTGAATATAGTGTAACGTCGTGACCCCAGAATGTGTGGAATGAATCGGTAACGTGAAGGGATCACACAGCTTAAGTAAAAATAATTCTTTATTTTACAAATCTGTGAATTATATTCTAGTTAGGCGTTTTCGCCTGGTTTTTATTCGCACAAAGTCCAAACACAAATAGCTACACAGCACAAGTCCAAACTCATATAGTTAATATAACACAAACAGCTTAATATCAAATGCAGTTCGATTTTAGTTCTAAAATCGCAAGAGTAGGGAATAGCCTCCAACTTCTAGCTGGAACCGCTTCTCTCGCTCTCCGTCAGGAATATCCTCTTCTCCCTTTTTTAAATCCTCGGGTAGGGCTGTCTCCCGCCCCCCTTTCATTTATTTTCATTTTTAAATGAACTATCCAAAGACAAACTCCATTTTTGTCCCCCTCAACACCATTTGCTCTTATCGGCCAATCTCAGTTTAACCCACATGCACGCAGATGTCGGCCGTCTCACGGCCAGGTCTTAAATTAACGTATATACCAATGTCATGGGTTACAATACCTCACATTGATTATTCGACTCGGCCCCACCTGTGTAACAGAGTCAGGTATTCATGAATGTGTCTGACCCAAGCCGATGACCTCAGCTTTGGCTCATTTATTGCTTTTAAGCAATAAACTTATTATTATGACTTTGAATGGGAAGTTGGGAACAAAAGCGGGAGTTCAATGCAAATGTCTTTGACGGGGATTATCTATAGCCTACGCTACAATAGTTAATGGATGTAATAACTTAAAATCCAAAATAAATAACCTGCCTCTCCCTATTTTTAGTAACACTTTTAAAAACAGAAAGTAATAAAAAAAAAAATTTTGAAATCAATAATATTGGATACCTTTCAGTTAAAATTGAACCTCTCTTTAAAAGAAAAACATTCAATCAATGCTATCTCTGTCAAAGTTATTTTCACCACTCTAGATTCTGCACTAGGGAATTTAAATGTGTGAAATGGGGAGATAATCATGCAACTCATAGCCCCTCAAAAGGCTATAACTGCGGTGGAAATCATACTGCAAATTACTCTAACTGCCCCAAAAATCCTATTTCAAACTCTCCCCTCCCTCCAACTACAAACTATGGGAAGAACGTCTTAAAAATACCAAATGCAACAATAGCCAAAGTGGCCAAAACTCCACTCCCACCAATGACAGCCAACCTTCAAGTCATCCCTTCGTTAATGAAATTAATTTTTTTTCAAAAACTTCAAGTTTGTTAAAATAATGGAAACTTACCAACAATTTAAATCAATAGAACAAATATTCGCTGATAATAAACTTGATTTATGTTCAAAAATTGAAAAATCATTCCAAGTCATTTGCAGTATGATGTTCATTTGGTTCTAAAATTTTATATGTTAAATAAACTACCCCCATCTCTCCTGATTGCAAGCTGGAATGCAAATGGCATTAAATCAAAAATGGGAAAACTCAAAAATTTCATAGATGATTATAACCCTGACATCCTAGGAGTCCAGAAACTCACCTCAAACCCTTGGGAAAATTTAAAATTCCAAATTATAATATATATCGTTTTGACAGATCAACCCATCGGACAGAGGCACTGCAATATTAATTGAAAATAGGATTCATCATCATTTGGTCATTAAAAATACCTCCACTTCTGAAAACACCACCATTCATATCAATACCAAAGACCAATACTTCACTGTTTATACTATTTACCATCCCCGCAGTAATCTCATCAACCATAAAGATCTAAGCAATATCTTCTCAGTCAACCCTACCGAAATTTTTGTAAGTGACTTTAAAGCAAAATATATAGATTTAAACATGGAACAGAAGCATGGCTAACACATCAGGTAAAATTATTACTATATGCAACACTAATAACTTCCAAATAGCTGCTCCCGACTCAACCACTACTTTCCTTGCAATAGCAATACTTACTTTATAATAGATTTTGCTATCCTCAAAAACATTTCATTCTAGTTACAATATCGAAAGTGTTAATGAGCTACCTAGTGACCATAACTCTTCACTAATGGACATCTCTTTCAATAAAATTATCCCTATCCCTCTTTGCACTCTAATTGGTTCCACTATCAAGAAATTCTACGTAATATCACAAAATTAACCCCATTATTAATAATATCTCTGATATAGACAAATCAATTATATCCTTTACTATTAATATCCAAAATGCAATTAACCATGCGAGTACTACCAGATCTATCCATCTTAGACTCCCCCTCATATAAGAAACCTAATTAAAGAGAAAATAGGTACAGAAAACAATGGCAAAACACCAGATATCCTCCTTTGAAACCCATAATTAATAGCCTTAAAAATCAAATTAAAACTGAAATCAATACCTTTACAAACAAAAAATAGGAAAACCTACTCCGCCAGCTTAGTACCGAAGATAACTCCCTTGTTAATATGAACAACAAACTTTCTAAAAATATTTCAATATCCATTCACTAATAGGTAATAATGGTCTGGTATTCTCTGATAAAGAAAAAGCTGATCTGCTTGCCCATAATCTTGAATCCTTGTTCCAGGAAAGTCCAACTCCATACGATGATGATCATATTAAAAAAACAGAATCAATAGTTCAAAATTATCTTGAAGCCCATTCCTATTTTAATTCCCCCCCCTTCCTCCCCCCTTCTGAAATAACTACCATAGTTAAAAAGTTAAACAAAAAGAAATTCCACAGAGAGGATGGCACTCACAATCAAGTCTTAAATTCTTTCCCCCCAATGCAATTACTCATCTCACAAAAAATTTTAATAAATGTCTCATGTTTGCCCATTTTTAACAAAAATGGATACAGGCAACTATTATTTTCTTCCCCAAACCCGGCCCAAAACCACTCCATTCCATCCAATTATCGACCTATCAGCCTACTAAGTTCTATTACAAAAATCTTTGAAAGAATCCTGTGAACCAGAATACTTACACATGTTTCCACTAATAATATTCTTCCAGATTCAGAATTCGGCTTCCGTACTAGCCACAGCACTGTCCATCAACTACTATGGATTGTGAATGCCATTACTGAAGGATTTAATTCCAAGCTAGTCTCAGGAGGTATCTTCCTCGACATACAAAAAGCATTCGACCTCCTCTGGCACGACGGATTTATCTTCAAATTAATCAAATTAAATTCCCCCTACATAATAGTTATCTCAAATAACTAACTAAAAGATAGAACATTCCAAGTTAAATTTAATAATATTCTTTCTACTGTATGTCTTTCTACTGTATGTATACTGTTGGAAGAAATCCCCGCTTCGCCACTGGTTCGTATTAGTAAGCCGAAAGGAAGATTTGAGAAAGGGTATGAATACAATCGGTGTCAATGGAAATATTTACAATTTGCAAAATTATTACAGTAGAGCCCCGATCCATCGTTTTTCATAGGATGCGTGAAAGAAACCCCAATGAATGTGGGTTTGTCGAAACCTAAAGAAAATAATGTTTTTGCACTAATGCATCAGATGTATACAGTATACTAATAAATACTAATTTGTGCTTACCAAACTGTAAAAGAAATAAATTGAAGTTGTAGAAAATTTAATGATATTTATGTTTAAGAAATCAGTAATTTTATGCTGGGTTTTGCACTAATTTTTTAAATTAATCAGATAATTTTCAAGTTTTACAAAAATTTTCTGGCCCTTATCTGTGATTTCATGAGTGTATATGAAAGTTCGTACTATTTCAAATACCACAATTGCGTCAACCTCATCGGTGTGAACATTATCCACTGCTTCATCGCAATTATTTTTACTTTTCGTCTCATCACACATTTTTTCTATGCTTAGGATACTGCATGTCGCAACGTCTTGATCAGTGGAAATATAATCACTAAATTTTACTTCAGACACATCCACTGCTACACGCTACCACTCTTCATCTGCATTATCAACATCACTGTGGCGAATTTTAAAACGTGAAATCCACCCATTTGATACAGAAAAAGTATCCGTGTCATTTGAGGTAGTTATTTCAAGCACCTCTTCTCGAAGAATATTCCCATCCACAGGAATATTTGAAGCACGAGCTTGCTCCTACCAAGCGAAGAGAGCTCTTTCCAACTCATTGTAATTAGACATTTTGCTTGTTTCCCTCTTTTTTTTTTTTTTTTTGCAGAAGTTCCATAATTTCCAGCCTGCTTTCTAATTTCTCATTTTTTTGAAATTATCAAATTCAAGGTTGAAAACAGTGTATCTAATTGCTTAGCTATGTTAATTTTTTCTCAAAAGGGCTCTTTTTCATCTAATCTATGATGAGAAGTCTTTCTTCCAAGGTTCGGATTTGTTTTGTCATTCTTAAAATTCACAGAATGTATAAAATTTAGCGCATAAGATAAAGCACAGAACGCATTAAATTGAAAGTTTACGCTCTTGAAATTAAATACGCGCACACTACACAATTATAGATTAATAAGGAATGAAAAAGAATGTAGCAGCTTGCCGAAAGGGATGCATCCACCCCTCCTCCTTCCACGAAGTAGAATAACCCATTTTCTAAACAAGATCACCTATTTCACACATTCAGTAATTCACAAGTACATACAGGTAACAATATCTACACCAATCCTTGTTTCCCCCTAAAAAAGAATAAGTGTGCTATTTTGAGACAAAAGAAGTAATTCTAATTTGTATGCCATATGGATCCGCTTGACCTTTAGTTTCATTTCGGTGATGAGCAAAATTTTTGTACGATGAATGAGGGAAAACAACTTTTGAAGAACGATATATGCGGATTTTGTTAACCTTATTTAAATACAATTTGTGCAGGGACCATAAAAATAAAACGATCAATGCGGGAAAACAATAGAGGCGGGAATGATGGATCTGGGTTTAACTGTACCTGAAATTCTATCGTTTATAAGCTGAAAGACCTCAAAGGTGAGGTTAACTAAGACATATTTTTTCGAAAGGTAAATACAAAATGTTACAGATTCTGATTATTACCCTGTTAATTGCCACAAAATACAGGAAAGCAAGTGATCTCCGTGGCTCAGTTGGTAGAGCTTTGCACTGCAGTTTCATCCATCCGGGTTTCGAATCCTACCAAGATATTTTCACCTACAGACTGGATTTTTAATTTAAAATATTATTTATTGTTTCTCTAATATCTAGATGATTCTAGGTCTTCCTTTCATTTTCCAATCGGATGTTTCTCGAATATTCTATGTGTGTAAAAAAGGCTAAGTCCCATCAATTCTAAGAAAGTTGTCAGTACTGTGATGTTGCTTTGTTCCTGTAATAAATACTATTATTTACAATAACGGTGTAGTTCTTCGCATCGTCGTGACAGATTTGGTGGAGGCGCAGGGAAGATATCTTACAACATTAGATAATAGTGATAATCTTCGCTGAAGCCTTCGTTTAAGAGTATTACCTCCTGAATTTGGACTTAATTCGCCTGACCACGGGAAGAGAACGAAAATACTATTGTAGTGATCCTCCCGTACCAACAACCAAGAAATCTACAAACCTTCCGAGAAGAAGCTGGAGAAGACCCTCTGAAATGGCTTAAGGAGTACGATCGAGAGGCGGATTTCTACAAATGGGATGGTATGATGTGCCTAGACCAGGGGTGGCGAACCTTAATGTATCAAAGTGACATTTTTTCTAAAAAAATGTTTAGTGAGGTCATAGACGTGCCGTCAAATAATTTTGACTTCGTGATTATTGGGAAAATAATATTAAATAATATCAACTCAAAACTCTAAATTTACTACAAAAAGTACATTTTGCAATGTCTCAATTATACGCTTAAATCAAATTACAGTAATATTAATGTGACTTTTGTTGTTGCAGATTAGGTGACAAATAACTTATATTAGGGTTGTAAGATGTTACTTTTAGCAGAACGCATGCTGAACTGGAATCATCTGTCAAACGGTTTCTAAGAGAGTCTTTAATGTTATTCATCTCTGAAAATAATGACTCGCCGGCATAGGTAGATAAAAAATATGGTTAAAATAACACGAGCCAGCTTCTTCACAGTTAAATGTGTCTGGTAACGAATTCCATGTTTCCAAAATTTTATTATTGGCATTTTTACTTGTCAAGACATGGCGATATAAAAGGAGTGGAGGTAATGTCAATTTTTTGTTGATCTGCTACATTTCCGGCCAGTTTTAAGATTCTTTCTTTTATTGTGTTTCTAGATAGAGGAGTATCTTTGATGCTCTGAATTATCATTATTATTGAAATCATCAAAAAGTGAGGACGCTCATGCTAACCAGGCTACCTTCAGAAACTCTCCTTCTTGGAAAAAGTTTACTATGCCGAGCAATGACATTCTCAGCCAAGTAACTTGCCGCGCTCGTATGACAATTTTTGCCAACATATTTAGTCATAGATTTCGACTGTTTATTTCTGTCATTCATAGCCCTTGCAATTATTTCCTTTTGCTCTGGATTTCTTCTTCTTTTTTTGACTAACAAATTTGTGATTTGTTTCAAAATGCCATTTTACAAACGATGTTCTACATACCACTGTTCCAGAACATAAAGCACAAACCCCTTTGTCTCTTTTACTAATCATGCCATATTTATCAGTCCACCAGGTTTGAAATTTTCTCATACACTTATTATCTTGCACTTTTTTTGCTGAACTAATCGTATTAAATAACAGTTAAAAATCGTAAATAAGAAACGAATAAACTTTAAAGTACAGTTGTGTCAACGAAATGGACTATTATGCTAAGCGTAAATAAACTATCCGTCATTAGCAAATGTAGTCCACGATGTAACTACAATAACAAACGAGTGCGTTTCCTGTCCACCGACCCGCGTCTGAACACTCCGTGTTATGAAACTTGATGTGTGAGAGCGCCAGGGTTCCGGCGCCAGACGGGGAGAAAAAAAAACATTTTTTTTTTGTTTCTGTTGGGAGTGCAGTAGAAATTTTTGTAATAGAATAAGGATTATAACAAAAGTTTTGTAAGAGAATGTAAATTCTGATAAATATTATGCATGTGTATGATTTATTAAAATGGAAAAAAGACATTCATCTCCTCATTTCCAAATTTTGGATTTGTTTCGTTGATAAGATTGAAATAGTGAAATACTCCGTAACGTAGGATCACTCTCGTTCGTCCTTAATATGCTTTATAGTAAACTTTGTGATCGGTGGCGTGCCCAAAATATTGTGTCACGGGCCACCAGTGACACGCGTGCCATTGGTTCGCCATCCCTGGCCTAGACAATGTTTATTTCTTCCTTGACGGTACTGCACAGCAGTGGTATGTAAACAAAGAAGGCATTCTAAGCTCCTAGAAAGTGTTTAAAAATCAATTGAATGAACATTTTGTCGATCGCCAAAAATATACCATAAAAACCAAGGAACAACTGAAGTACAGAACCCAACGTTCAGGGGAGAGCACACAGTCCTACATACAGAATGTCTTAGGATTTTGCCAAGAAGTTAATCCTTCGATATCCGACAACAAAAAAGTGCCACACTTAATGAAAAGTATTGCAGAGGACATGTTTTAGACCCAAATGACGAAAGATTTTAAAAAAGCACATTTTATTTAACTGTGCAATTACATAGATGATATGAAGCAGAAGAGGATTGGACGGTGAAAGTTTGAGAGGTTTTCAAACGTCGTACCAGTGGCAGTCACGGAGGAAGATCCAGATTTGGTGTCCTTCATTCGTAGAATCATAAAAGAAGGAGTCCTTAGATTGATCAAACGAACTAACGAATCTTCAGACCTCCATTTCCAATCTCTAAAAGAAATTGTCCAAGAGGAAGTTGGAAGAGTGTTGAGACCTGTCGCATTGAAGCCAAAAGAAACCCGTCGTAGACCAACTTATGCCACCGTAACCAGAAATTCTGCAGTTCTTATTCTAAGACCACCTACGCAGGAAAACGATGTCTGGAGAACAGTCGACAATGGACCCATTTGTTTCCTCCAATGACTTCCAGACAAGTACTCTATTGCAAAGAGAGGAAAGCGGTTTTGACGAAGCTGCCGCCGAAGAAGAATTTTGCCGATCTCTAGAAACTTTATCGTTATTCTACGCCTAGTCCAACTCGAGGCCGTTCCCAAACACTCCGTTTAGATTACCGTCGCCATCTCGTGGATCCAGTCAATCTCCACGCCGTAGAAAAGAGGAAAACTAAACAGAGTGATTTTTCAGGGAGGTGAGGCTGCATGTAATGAATATCCTCCGTCAGTCACAAAGATTATTGGTAAAAACCTCCATGCAATAATAGATAATCAGCCGATACGATCTCTAGTGGATTCTGGAGCCTCATGTCTCAGATAAATATCGTCTGAAGAAATATTTAAAGAAAGTCGTGTTTTCTGATGCTAAGAGCATTATGTTCAAAGTAGCTAATGGAAGTTTTGTCCAGCCAATATGAAAATATATTTTGTGTGTTATTATAAATAGCCAAGAGTTGCCGTTTGAATTCATGGTTTTGCAGCATTGCAATAAAAATAATCGTTATGTGGGACTTTTTAGAAGCCTCTCAAGCCATGATAGATTGGGGTTGGAATGAATTATTTCTAGAAGACATTTGCCAAGTACTCGCAACGCTGGACACCAGGAAGTTATACTCCATGAATGACTACAAACTTAAGCTCCGTTCCTTAACTAGTAGTATCAGAAAGCCCAAGTCCAAAGAGACATAAATGTAGTTGTAAATGGCAATAAAAAGTTCCTATTTGAGAGAAATAATGCTGTAACATCCATTGTATCTTTATACTTTAATGGACAAAGTGGGATCTGGGTTGCTAATCTGAGATCTGACAGTCGAATCATTCGTAAAGGAATGTACATAGGCGAATCCGAGAGCCTAGATGAGGGACATTTATGCGTGATTGCCAACACGTCAGAAAGGGTTTGGATACACAACATGAGACATCGAAGTCTCTTAAAAATATAAAAATACTGAGTATTCCTCGAGGATATCTCCTGAGTTTAGCAATGAACGAAAATCTAAGTTAGTCGGGCTACTCCAAAAGTTTTCTGGAATTTTAACCATACCTGAAATGTCGGAGGATGCACGGACAAATGCGAAACATAGAATTATTACTGGTGAACATGCTCCGATGAAAGAGCCTACCGAGTTCTATCGACCAAAAGACATATCATTCGGGAAGGAATTCAGAAAATGCTTGTTCAAGGTGTCATCCGCAGCCATCTGAAAATCCCTGGTCGTCACCCGTTGTGCTCGTAAGAAAAAAAAGACGGAAGTTAGCGTCTTTGCGTGGGTTATCACAAGATCAAAAACATCACGAAGTAGGATGTCTATCATCTATCTCGTATTGACGATGCATTAGACTGTCCGAAGGTTGCCAAATTCTTTTCTTCTATGGACTCCGCTCTGGTTACTATGGATAGAGATAGACGAGGCTGATCGTGAAAAAACGGATAAAAATGGCCCCAGAAGGCTTATACGAATTTAAAATCATGCCGTTCGGACTCTGCTTTGCATCTGCAACTTTCGAGAGAAGGATGGACCATTTGCCGCGCCATTTTAAATAGACTGCGTATCTTTCCTATCTAGAAGACATTATAGTGTTCTCGAAAAGTTCTGAAGACCATCTTAAATGATTAAGAATTATTTTAAAATGCATTCAAAAATCTGTCTTTAAACTCAGCGAAAAGAAGTGCCTTTTTGCTGCCGCAGAAGTAAAAATACTGGGCCATCTTGTATCTAGTAATGGTGTCCTACCAAATTCTGACAAAGTAAAAGCGTACAAGTTTCCTTCTCTAAAGAATATGCATGATATACGAATCTTTCTTGGACTTTGCTCCCATTTCTGAAGGTTTGCTAAGGGTTTTTGTTATCTCGCTGAACCCTCGCAGTAGCATTTAAAAGGCGATAAGAAATTTTATTGAAGTCCTAAAAAGGAAGAAGCTTTTAAAAATCTGAAGAAAGCGCTTACTTTTCCAGTATTGGAAATCTATTTTGAGAATTCACCAACAGAAATTCATATGGATTCCAGCGGGTATGGTATTGGAATAGTCCAGGAGGAAATTCTGAATGAAGTTAAAAAGTTTTTTAGAATATACCTCTAGAACTTTGACAAAAGCCGAAAAGAATTATTCTATTATGGAACGGGAATGCTTATTCGATGCATGGGCTATCAACGAATTTTGACAGTACCTATTCGGAAAACATTTTACTGTTGTCACAGATTATCATTCACTATGCAGGCTCCTGAGTCTCAAGGATCCGTCTGGAAGACATGCAAAATGGGCACTTCGACTTCAGGAGCATGATTTTTGTCGCAAAGTGCAAAACCGGTAAAAAACATAAGGATGCCAACGCTCTATCAAGAAATCTAGTGGAAGAAAAAACTGAGACATCAGACAAATTTCTAGCTGTCACTACAAGTATGAACCTTGCTATTGAATAGAAGAAAGACCTAACCCTCACAAAAATAAACCTCTCCAATATCTATCCATCCACAGATATTTACAATATCAGGTGGTTGGACACTGATTAACTGAAAAACCCAGCTTTCTTTATTAATCCTATTCATTCTGGGCTGTCTTTCAAACGAAACCAAAAAGAGACTTATGTCATCATCCATAGCACTAAATTTAGGTAAAAGTTTTCTTATTTTAAAAGTGTTTGAATTTTGTCTTTCAATAGTATCGTAGTTTCCGCTGGCACGCTAGCTTCTATTCTTTCTTCAATTCTTGTGTTCAGCATCTCTCGAACGAATTCTTCCTTGTATTATGTGCTATTTAAAATAAGATTTTTGAGGTGTATAATTTACTCTTTTACTTAATTCTTTTGCTATATATCTTAAGTTTGCTTTTCGACCTTTTGCTAAATAAGCCAGGTTTAGGTAAAATAGGTCTCACACTTTATTATTTAGATAAAACACCACACAAATAAAATCAATTCAATTCAACTTGCAATTTTTCTTTAGAAAATAATGGTAAAAATTTTAGAATCCAAAATTGATAATCACTAAATTTAATTCTTAACTATTATTTGTAACACATGGATCAATAAGTCCCGAGACTGTGCGGTCGTTTTTTTGCGATTTCCTCCTTCAAACGCACCAGCAAGTCAATATAATAATCACTGTTGATCGATTTACCTTTTTCGAGGTAGTCAATGAAAATCACGCCATGCGTATCCCAAAAAACTGACGCCATGACTTTGCCAGCTGACTGCTGCGTTTTCGGACGCTTCGGACGGCTTTCGCCAGCTGTGCGCCACTCAGATGACTGCCGCTTCGACTCTGGAGTGTAGTGATGTATCCATGTTTCGTCCATGGTCACGTAACGACGCAAGAAATCTTTTTTGTTGCGAGTAAATAGCGATAAACAGCTTTCTGAATCATCGACTCGTTGCTGTTTTTGTTCCATCGAAAGCAATCGCGGCACCCACTTGGAAAAAGCCTATTTCATGCTCAATTTTTCATGAAGGATAGTAAATACACTTCCATATGATATCTGTGTCGTCTCAGCAATCTCACGGAGCTTCACTTTACGATCTTTCATTATAATTTTTATCACTTCACTCACATTTTCCGGTGTAACGGCTTCCACAGGTCTACCCGAGCGTTCCGCGTCATTTGTGTCGGTACGACCACGTTTAAACTCGGCAAACCACCGACATATCGTTGCTTTTGATGGACAAGAGTCCGGGTAACATTTTTCGATCCATTGTTTCGCTTGCACGGTGTTTTTACCCATTAAAAAACAATGTTTTATCAGAACACGAAACTCGGTTTTTTCCATTTTTTAAACAAACTACAAAACGACTTTACTCCAACCTCGATAACTCAGCTGTTTCTGGTCCGATCGACTTAAAATTTTGACACGTTTCAAGCAAAGGTTCGTACTCTAGAAAGATCTGGTTACTGGTTCACTACGAGCGCCATCTCTGGGTTAGTCTCGGAACTTATTGATCCATGTGTTATATTCAGAATTTTCAATAATAAAACACCAATACAGAAATAAAAATACTTTGATTAATTGCTGGGAAATATTTCCGTCTTAACAAAATAGCAAGTTTTCAAGTAGTCTACTGCTCAAATCAGATAGTTCAAGGTCAGACATAAAAACTTCTTTCTTGTTAGATGTGATTTATCGCTTCTATATCTAAATCTTTCCACAACAGCTAGTGATTCTTAGACACATAGGAGGGTGTAATATATAAACTACAGGATATTGTATGATTATGCAACCAAATAAAACAAAATATAAATGATCGGAGATTAAAGTCCTTTTTGGGTTAGGCACTCCAAACAAAATCCACTGTGTACTGTGACATTCGCTACAATCCCTGATATTCAAAATCAAATCCCGTGACAAATCAATTTTCTGGATTAGGTTTTTATTTACATCTTTCGTATAAGACTTTACAGAGTTTTTGAAGCTTTTTTTTGTGATTCATATTTTTCTAAAGTTTTTATATCAGTGATTAATTTGAAATAATAAATAATATTTGTTACACTTTTAACTCTATCTTCCGTTTGTACAATAACAGTATCAATTACAGTGTTAAAAAACATCTAAATTCCTCTACCGGGTCTCTTGTAACTTCATCTGCAGCTATTTCGGAATATAATATTTTTAACTTTTTCGAATTTCGTTTTTTTTTTTGGAAAATGTCCTGAAGTACGTGCTACGTGATAAGAAGATACGTGCTAGCACTTAGCTTCGTCTAAAAATGTGTTAAATTCAGTTTTAATCTTACTGATTAAATTAAAAGAAGAGCCAAGAACAATTGTTTTTGCATGGAATTGTTTATTGATAGTGTTGATTTTGGACAATATTGCAAATCATATTAAACATAAAATAAATGGCATTTCTTGTATTGATCCAATTGAATTTTAGCTTCGGATACCAAGATATATTACCGTAACTTATCTCAATAAAGTCTTTTAAAGGCAATACTATTTTGTTCAAACTGTATGTTAAACTGCTTTAACCGAATCTATTTTGGTTTTCCAATGAGTGTCGCAAAATAGTTTAAGGGTAATTTTTAAATACTTTTGCAGAATTTCCTATCTTTTTGTAAATGCTAAAAATAAGCAATATAAACGTTGCAATATCCCCAAAACATTTTTCAATACATGCTGTGGGAAGCGAAATCATTAATTAATAAATTGAAAGAGTATGATAGATAAGGAAAATAAATTGCATGAGGGTTTAGAGCAATTATTCTTGATTGTACACATTTATATTTCCCTTTCATGTTGCTACTATGATTGTATGCTTGCCCTTTACAATTCATAATATCTAAAGATCAAGCTCACTTAATCTTTTCTATAGGGTTCTTACTAGTCCTTCTCCAGTCACATCGGTTACTTCAATAAACCCTATAAATGACTCATTTATAGTTAATCTTTTCCCTTCAAAATTTACATACCTAATAATGATTGAAGTTTTATAAGGTATTGAGAATTGTTTTTGTAAAATGTCTGTTAGGCGGAGATCCTCGGGAGTTCCAAATCGGTAATCAAATAACAAAAACTTTACACTCCATAATCAAGAATTAGTTTGAAGATTGTCGAGATTCAGATATCTGCAATGATAATGTTTAAATGATAAAACATACTTTTCGTCAAATTGACAACGATAAGAATATTATCAAGTTTTCATGTGCACGAGTACATTATTTTAGTTCTTGATCATGTTGGGGGGCCAGCGTTAGAGGGCCTCCGGATCGTAACATCCATCGCACCCCGCAGATGACCAGCCCTGGTTGAAATTCCAATGCATTTCAAAGTCTCACCTCCAACATCTATGGAGCGTATTGTATTTATTTCAATCTAAAGAGAAGTCAAGGGAATTTTGTGTATTCAGTCATAAACAGTTTGGTTCAATGTCAAAAGAATGATTTTCGATTGAATAAATTTGTGGAAAAACGTTAAGGTGTAAAAATGATTTTCAAACAATAAGGAAATTTCTCATTTACCTTTTATGAATATTTACTGTCTCTCTCTTTTTCACTTCTGTGTGTAGAAAAATGCCTAATTCTTATGATTATTTTCTAGTATAAATACACTTTTAGTTATATAAACTTTTCATTTCGTTTTAACGGATATGTGAACGTTAAAATATCCCTTCTCACGATGATCGTGGCAGGTTCCATTGGTTATGGAGAGACACAGCTGATTTTAAAATTTTTAATAGATTTTAAACTTTTTAATAGATTTTAAAATGATCTATCCGTTTCCTTCCAAAATAATACGATGCCAAGGTGCCTATCAATCACTTTACAGTAATATGTTATAACAGTCATTGAATTTTATGAATTCTTTCCCTTTAATATAAATAGCTTGTATAATGCTTTAATCGTAATTCATTATCTTATGTCCAAACACTTACAGGTAATACCAAATTAACGAAATTGTTTACCAAGGGAAGTTACCATCGTAATTTGAGACTTAGTCTTGTAGTGCAAAATGTCTTTTATAAAGGAATGTGTATGCGTAACATTTCTCTAAATACTCATTATATATATATGTTTCAGTTTAAAAATCCATGTGACAAATTACAAGTTTTGCATATTGGGAAGTAGGGGGGGGGGTAAATCTAAATTCTTCAGAGAAGAATACAAAGATGCTACTTGAAACATTTCAGTTATCTTTTAATTGTTCTTAAATACGATACGGACGATTCACTGCGCATTCTCAGTAGTCTTTCTACAGATAATAAATATTATATTTTCTGCCTCTATAAGTAGTTTTACTTGTAAGTGGCATAGACTCATCTGTTATAGATTTCGAAGGATTTTAACTTCCTTAAGGATTTTTTTTTATTGTGAACGAATTTGTAGTAATGGCACCATCAATGACAATTTCCGCAGAAGGTGACAGTTCAAACCTCTTCATTCTTTCGAATAATTACATAAGCAAAAACAATTAACTTATTCATTGCAACCACTCATGTACATAAATTGAAGTAGCTAGTGGTTGTTTTATGAATTTTTTCATTGCGAGCTAAATGAAATATTGGAAACGTTTTTCTGCATTTAAGTGAAAGAATTAGAGAAGAAAAAGGTCTTGCATTTACTATCGGATCTTGATGTATTTCATTTAGGAGATTTTGAATCTATAAAGTCAATGAGTTATCATCTTGTAGTGTTGTGTCCTTTTTAATGTGGGAAGAACTTTTCTTGTTCAACTATTTATAAATCCAGAGCCTGTGGAAAATTCTTAGAAATTATATATAAATTCTCCTGTCCAAAACTGATGTATATCACTTAATTTTAATATGCCAGGTTCTACACTCGAGCATTCAGAACTCTTAAAATTGATTGCTATAACTAAAACAAATGGTTGCTTTTTTAAAAATTGCTAAAAAAATTGTATAATTAAATCTTTAAATGAATATGCTTTGAATGTTCTGGAAGGAAAAGTACCTTTGATGAAAAATCATTAAAATCTCTTAGCTTCCTGGGGAAGAGATTAAAGAAGAGTGATGAAACTTTCTGACAGGAAAGTGCCTATGCATATTATAAGATGGGACAACATTAAGCTTATAGAGGTGATGGATTTCTACCTACTCTGTTACAAGCAGCAATTTCTTTGATTAGTTGCCCATTCACGATGTAATGTCTGACTACTGTTGGCAATGGGTTATTTGGCGTCTTGACATGATGCCCCGATGGCGCGAAGAGTGCCGTCTCCAAGGAAAGAGAAGGTCGTGGCTTTCGAGGAAGAAGGTTATCTGTAAACGTGTCTGATTGCATATTGCGAGCATTTAAAATCTTGTTCCCCTGTGGTTTACGTAAATATATGTAGATTCTAAACGTAATATATTCTTACGTAAATATATGTAGATTCTATGTGGCTTGGCGTTTTTATTAAGGATGAAACATCTCGTACGAAGTTCAGTAAAAAATTATTTTAACACCCAAAGATCGGATAAATTTAGTTGACAAATTATATTATTTGTATCACAAACCAAGAAAATTTTCGAAGTAAAGATAGATCAGAAAGTGAAAAGACGAATCGATGTTTACAACTTCTTCAAAAATTTGTGAAAATTCATCATCCTCAGCAAGAAATGGTTGAAGAAACAGTGGGAATAAAGAATTGCAGAAGACGTTCTAGTCAATAAAATTGTAAAAACCGCTCCTGTTTGAAATCAACAAGCTGCGAAAAACAATCTGGAATTCTTAAGATAAAAAACATCCTATTTTATCTTGGACCTCAGAGGGAGAAATTGTTTTTAAAGGCCAACGCTTACCTCGTAGTAATATTGTAAAATTAAGATCTAATTTGCTCCGAAACAGAAAACAATCAGCTACAGGTTTTAAAAAGTCTTATGCTGCTTTAAAAAAGATGAATACTCCTACGAGTTACATTGCCAATAAAAAATTACGTCAAGATACTAATGTTATTATTTCAAAGAAGGTTAAAGCCCATCTGTATAGGGTCATTTTGATTTTGTAGATGCAATGTTAATCCTATGGAATTTCTACTACCGCCCTCAAATATGTACTATTTTCTCTATATTATTGCAAAAAATGCCTCCAGAAGATAAATAATTCGATATAAAAACCAACGTTTTTAAAAACAACGTTTTTATATGGTGGCAAAGTTTATTAAAGAAAATTATTGAAATATTAGTTAAAACAGTTAGTTATTTTTAACTTCAAAATTTACTTAAAAAGACACATTTGTGAGCGTATTAAAAAATTCATAATACTCATAAAATCAAAACATGCATTTGAAAGTTTGTAAGTCATTCTATTAAAAACAATGGGAACCAGAATTCAGAAAAAATTATTGTGATAAGACACGGCGCCAAATATTGGAAACTTTCTTTCTTGCCAATGATTACTGACTAAAAGTCAGCAACCCTTACTATCTCGGAGGCAGTAAAGGGGAGATACTATCTCCCCTTTACTGCCTCCGAGAGGAGAGATACTACTCGCAAAGGGGAGATACTATCTCCCCTTTGCGAGTACAAAAGTTTTACGATACCTCGTGCTGCGTGGGGAGTCCCCGGTGTTCCCAGAGGGGGAAAGAAATTTTTTCCTCAATCCTAAAAGCGCCGAGAGGAAAGAATATTTTGACTTATTAAAACTATTGACATATTAGTTAAAACTTGTCGCAAACGTCTAAATATTGCATTGTTAGGCGAGTACGAACGATTCCCAAAATTTCAAAGCTCTAGCTTGATGGGAAGTTGGTTAAATTAACGATTGAAAATTTGATGACACACACACACACTCTCACACACACACCAAGTGAAATTCAGAAAAACGTTGTAAAAAAAAGATTTAACACACGCAAATTCTTGAAACGTTATTTCTTTTTAATATACATGTTACAAAAATCTCAGTCCTATGGGTGTAACGGTGAAAACAGTCCAACACGGAGGATAATGACAAATGACATTTTATCCACATATATTTAAAAAAGTGATAAAACACAGGAAGCAAAAATAGGTCAGAATAACGGCACAATCAGGAAACACAACACTTATACAGATTAGCGACATAACAGGAACAAAGACAGTATTTGCATAGATCATTAACACAGATACAAAGCAGTTCTTGTAATAAGTCACAGTACTTTCCATGACGTACGTTCAGATCAACAACTTACTTGTTTGCACTACGGACCAATCTTCAAAGTAATACTTTGCGCAGACTCCAACCGCTTCCAGCAGTCCCGACAGATTCAGGCCGCTTCTCGCTCGACCGATTCCAACAGCTTTATTCGGCCAATTCCCAAACAATTTGCTCAGGCTTCGCACCTTTCCGTATTTATAACTGTTCCGATCAAGTGTGACGCAATAGGAAAAATTCAGAAACTGTCTAAGCTTTCGCCCTAATCAATATATCGACAAGATTTCAGCATTTTCAAGAATCATCATTTTTATCGCCGAAGTCTATAAGTTTCTCTCTAAGTTACCAAAATTTTCACCAAGTTGAAGGAGTCATTGCTTAAGCTTTTCTTTTCATAGTATCCGACGAAGTTTCTTTAAATCTCTCTAATTTATAAGTATAATATTGCAGGGAAGCGCCATTGACGATTCGTGACAATATATCCTGCTGATTAGATCAGTTTTCACGATTCTACTTGCATCAATTTAGCAAGATAAATTTTTACAGGAAATTGATTTTATTAGATATGTTGCGAAATTCGATTTTTTTCTGATTTCTAGACTCATGAAGAGTCGTTAATGAATTAGAGATTCTATGAATTGGCAAAAAACATCCATATACTCGATTTACAGCGAATGTAGATACTTTTACTAATTTTTCTTATTCAATGTCGTTGGGCAAAGTACCAAACTGAAGAAATCCAACAGTTTGAATATTTTCAGCGTCCGGTAAATTTTCATGTAGCTCATCTTGGCCTAGATTAATACACATCCAAATGCCAAGTTCTTTTTTTTTTCTCTTTCTTCGCCAACATAGTATGTGAATGATTTAGGTTTAGTACAGAAATTTGCATTCTCAAAATTTCACTTGAAAAGCTTCACAGACTAAAAAAAAGAAGCATCAATTCGGGCTTGCACTAAGTCAGTTTCCTCATACTTAACAAATATTCATCACAAAAGATTCATTGGAGCCTCATTACACTTTTCGCAGTTGCCACAGACATCGTGTAAAAAGTATGGTCGTATGGTTTCACAGTTCTGTTACATTGTCCAAAAATAAAATAACGGTAGTTGAAATTAAATTGCAAATTCTCGTCTACTTAAATAAGTGTGTGGAATAAACATGAATGTATTGATGTTGTCGAGTGTGTAACGATGATAATTAAGATATAATAGTCATGTAAAATGAACATTTAAGTCAGTCCCATCAATATATAAAATTTTCAGATACTTTCTAAATCCACTTTAAGGTTCCGTCTACAGGCCATTTCAATTTCGGGAATTTAATATTAATCTTTTGAAATTACCACTACCATCCTCAAATCTGTATTACTTTTTCCTCTTTCAGATGCACTTTTTTGCATTAGTTTTAATTGTATTTTTTTTACTGAAGTCCGTCTACCGGCTATTTTGATTCGTGAATGTTATATTAATCTTATGGAATTTATACCATCTAATTTAAATCTTTACTATTTAATCTATTTGAATGCAAAAAAGTGCATCCAAAAGAGTAATAAACAACTGAAGGTTTCTGCTGAATTACATTTTCCCTCCGATATTTTAACCCCTATTTTAATGATTCCTTTTACGGATTTTCCAGTTTTTAAAAGAATATTCTAAAACATTTTGAAAATCGGAGAAAAAATATAATCCAACTGAAATTTTCATTATTTTTTGCTCTTTCTAATGCACTTTTTTGCATTCAAATAGATAAAATTGTAAAGTTTTGAGGTCGGCAGTAGAAATGCCATAGGATTAACTTCACGTTCCTGAACATAATTTTTATAACATAACATAATTTTCATGATTAATATAAAAATAAAAATTATCCATTGCTTTTCTTATCATTTTTCATCATCTAAATTTGCTAGTTAAGCTGTTGACAGGGAATTAGGTCAATTAGAAGACATGCCAATAATACCGAATGTTGAAATTAAGGATGTAATCAACAAAAAGTATTATTAATTCTAGAAGAGGTATAATGCAAAAATATATAAATATAGTTTCTACCAATAGGATGACCCTAAATTCTATCATTCATTGATTTCTTTTTGAATGAGAAAATATTGTATGATTGATTGTTTGGTTTTACGGAAACAACAACTACGACTATTATCCCCCCGAGAGAATAGATTCAAATAAAAAAATGCATCTTTCTTTTTCATCTTAAAGAATTTTTTATGGCTACCTAAGGAACTCGATTTGCTCCCCTTTTTAAGAAAAAAGTTGGTTTCGAAATTGAAAAGTTAAAATAACGAAAAATATGCTGTATATTTTCTTTCGGCCGGCGGCGACTAAAATGAGGAAATTGCTTTTGAACTAAAATAAAAAAAAATTCCGTGTGAAAAGGTTCCGAGGGAATAAAGCGCGAGTGGGCTTAAAAAATGCTCAGGGAATCTTTGACCAGTTATTCGTCTGGATGTCAAAAGAAAATTACGAATAGAGAACTTTTTAAACAACTTTGAAGAGGGTTTTATTTTCATTTCCCCCTCCCCCCAAATTATTTTTGTTAATAGTTCGAAAACTGTATTCAAATAATCTAAAAGCTCATTTCGAAACAATATAAATAATATATATGTTTGTATATGTATATAAAATCTGAAGGATGCAATGCAAAAGCTAAATTTATATTACATAATTTGAACTGAAATATATAACACATTCGCCGGCCAGTCAGAACAGTCTACTTAAGACAAGTAACCATATATCGTAACCAACAGTATCTGTTGAGTTTATAGGACGAAAACAGTCCTAGAGTAGCGCATCCATGATAAACGAGTCCATTTTTATAATAGGGAGAAACGAAGAAATGTGATTCTTCCTATATAATTAAAATTTTATTTTTTTCGATGAATGAATAATGAAACTCTGCTTATCCGATTTGTGAAAGAGAATTTTTATTCTGATGCCTCTAGAAAGGGGGGGGGGACGCCTTTACACAGTAAAATGTAGCAACTTATTAAGTCGACACATTATTCCAACTAACCAAAAATGAGACAGTAGATTAGTTAATTACCACATGGACAGAAACAGAGCTCACCTTCTTGGAATCAATTGTTAAGGCTATTTTCGGCTAATAGGACTCAAACTTCGACCACATTTTCAGGTAAAAGAAATGCTGGAAAACTAATATAAGTTACCACGCATATAGTAATACATACAGCCATTCATCAGACAAACGATCTTAGAATTTTGAAATTTTAAAAAAAATGTAGTTTTTCACCATTATTCAAAATGGATAGTTAACTTTTTATGTATAGGAGACAAAATATTGACTTTTGTTACAGGAAAAAAAAATTGATTAAGCAGTTCAGAAATATACACTTCTCTCTTTAGTACAGCATTGTTAGAATACATTTTGAGCCATTATTAATAATTTTTTATTAAAATTTCAACATTTTTTTTTGATGACGGTTATTTTGAAATAAAAAGGGCTTTAGATGAGCATACGTTTTTACAATAAGTTACCTTATTCATTTTAATGTTTATATATTTTTTAAACTGTTATATGGTTGCTTGCAATGCAATACATTTTTTAAACAGTTATATTAGAATTTCAATACCATTTTTAAATCTCCTTCTTTTCGAATGCAATTCCATGAATTGCTTGGATTTTAGTTCAAGTAATTTTGGTATGATATATATATATATATATACTCGTATGTATAATTTCATTTGTACAATAATACGTGAAACTTTAGGAATAGATTACTAAAAATTTGATATGATTATATTCTCTGAATTTAGAATATATTAATTGATATTGTGATAATATTCATTAACAATTTCCCAAAAATTGTATTCAAAACAACATTCATTTTTGGTTTTTACTCGAATGTTTATCTCATTAATTCTCGTATGATCATAGAGAACTTATGGATATCCTTTTTATGTTAACAAAATTTTTATTTAATACTTGCTTTTTCTTTCGAAATATGTATAAATAAAACGAACATTTAAAAAATTAAAATGAGTTCTTGGTTCCATTTAGAAATGTGGCGTAACTTAAAAAGGGTTGCTCACAGTTTTGAAAAAGAGATTTCTTATATTCTTATATAAAAAAAGAAACCTTCTGCACTTAATGTCTTGAAACTTTTTTCTAAATACATTATGATAATATTTTTTTTAAAATCCAAATCTAACATCTACAGCTACGAATATGAGTGACTATATGACTAATATAACGTCAGTTTTTTGAGAGAAAGGAGGCGGGAGAAGAAGCTTATAAATAATTTTTCTCAAAAAGACTCACTATTCTTTCGTAATTTCCTTATATTTTGGAGTATCACGTGCACCGGTGCATGACGCTCACTTATAGTTTCATGCTATATATTTTTTTTTTTAATAAAATTTAGGCATAGTCGCCATATGGACCGTACACTTTTCTTTAGGAAGAAACTTGAAATGTACACCTGCGATTCTTTTACCATTTGAAATCATTTATTCGAAGCATTTTCCCAAAAGGAACAAATATGTACGTGTGTATGTGTGGGGGTAATGTTTGAATGGAATAAATAATTCTGCAAACCTGGTGGGTTATATTCATTGCAGATTAAGAGTCAGATGTGTGTGTGTGTGTTTCCTCTTTGTCCAATCATTTGAAGCTTCAATTTTGAAGCGCCCGTCGAAGGATTTAGTAAATCCGATTTTGCTTTAGTCGAAATACAGTTATACTAGTGTTACTTTTTGTAGTAAATATGTGCCCTGCCAAACGGAACACAGAGCCGGTTTCAAATACAAAGTCATTAAATTTGCGAGAGAAAATAGAAAAGAGTAAGGATTTTTGGTGTTGGTGAAAGCTCCATAGGTGAGAGGGGAAAAAAATAAAATCATGGCAATGAATATGCTGAATATAATCAATATGACGTGATAAAGGAACAAAAACGCTTCTCATAAAACAACTATCACGAAAAAACTCACGTCACCGCAGTGCTTTCCTTCATAGCAGACAGTACAAAATTAAAAATCTATGGGTTTTTTTTTAAAAGGCCATGGCAAAATGTAATTCTCCAAATGGGTTTTTCATTCATGTTCACGAGAGAGGGTGAATGGACGAAAACAGTGTAAAACTTTGCATAAGAAAAGTTTTTTAAAAGCGTCCAGGTGTCTTAAAAATGCAGAGTGTCTTTCAGTTTGGAATATATGCAGATCCTATCTAACAAATAATACGGATAAATCGATAAAAGAATGTAACAGAGATATGGAAGATATTCCAGATGGATTAACAACATTAGTTCAACATTCGAATAAACATTCAAAGGAAATTTAAGACGACACTTGAACACGTGGATATCAGATGGTGAAAAACCTTTTACAAAAGGAGATGAAATACGTCATGCTAGTCTTGATGCAAAAACAAAAATGATGTGTGAAAAGATAACAAAAGCATGGAAAGAAACTAAAACTAACTTAACTCAAAAGTCACTAGAAAATGTAGGATATCTAACTATATAGATAGAGCGAAAGATGATTTGTATTTATGAATCAGAGTGATAGTGATGTGAACATAAAAATGAATTCGATGACATGCCTAAAGACGTAACGGAAAATGAATAGAATAAACTTTTCATGTTATTCGATAATGAAAATTTTAAAATTTGTAAGGTGTATAATTTCTTTTAAATAAACAGTAAGGAAATTTAATTTTTTATGTTCATATTTACCCGTATTTTTAAATTTATCATTTTTTTTATCCGGCGTATAACACGCTCACTTAAATTTCAATCTTATGTTTTTAAAGTATATGTTATACACCGGAATATACGGTACTTCCATTTTATTTCTTCGTAGAATTTCTAGAAGAAAAAGAAGTTATGCATAAAATTTAAGTAAGCTTGATTGCATAGAATAATTACGATTAATATATATATATATATATATATATATATATATATATATATATCATAATATGTCCATTTATAGGGAATATAAATTTGAATTATGCTTTTATTTAAATTTTAGCACGATAAATTGGAATATGCGGACAAACTTTGTATTATAATGGTATTAGTAATTAATTATACTTAGGTAAACGATTGAAAATAATAATTACATTGAATTACTTTTTATTCATTAAATCTGGACATTTTTTTTTTCGAAATAATTTAAGGTAATATTTCTGCTGACAGATTCCTGGTAATGTAACCTTTTCTGAAACCCTCATTATTCAGAATTCACCGTTTTATTCGATATAAGTTATTTTTTCCTGGTTCCTTCTTTTTGCTATTATCCTCTTTTATTCTCTTTGCTATCTAAAAAGTAAATAAATTTACTGCTATAGTCTACATCATTTTAAATACGTTACGTCGACGACATTCTGAGGCCTGTTTTGCTATCGTTCCTTTTGCAGTACCCTGGCCTTATTTTTTAGCAAAATAATGCCAGACCACATACGGCACGTGTTGCTCAGAACTGTCTTACAACTTGGCAAACACTTCCTTGGCCAGCCAGATCTCTTTCCAATCGAGCATGTCTGGGATATGATGGGAAGGGGACTGCATCTACCAGGGAATGTAGATGATCTAGCCCGACAATTGAAGCAAATTTGGCAAGAAATGCCGCAGGAGACCAACAGGGAACTTTATCACTCTAAGACACATCGTGTGGCAGTTTGTATCCAGAATAGAAGTGGGTCAACACCTTATTGAGCTCGATACTTTGTGACTGTGTAACTCTGAAGTAAATGATTCAATTTTTCAGAAATTTTAATCATTTTTTATTCTGTACATAATTTTCCTCTCCACCAATTTTTGTCTCCATCGTACAACTCTTTCTTGATGTGTTGGGTTTTTTTTTGGTTATAGAGTGTATAAATCAATATTTTATGGATAAAATAAAGCTTTAAATTTTGTAAAAGTCACGTACTTCAAATGTATTAATTGAGGTACATTTGGTCACATATTAGTATCCGTTCTTTGACCCAGTCGATATAATTGAAATTGATATATCGACCGGCTCTCAGTTAAAACTACAATTTAGTCATGTTGATATTTGCATTTTTGGATTGACATTAGAGAAGAATATCCTGAAATTGCCAAAAAATCTGTGAAATATCTATTGTCATTTGTTTCAACCTATTTATGCGCAAAAGCTTTCTTTTTGTACTCTGAGACAAAAAGAAAATACTGGAACAGAATGAATGCTGAAGAGGACATCGGGTTGCAGATTTCAAAAATTATTACATACGCTTAAAAACTTTGCAATAAAAAACAATCACATCCAAGACATTAAGAAACTTAATTTTTCTAAATTTGTTATGATTCAAAATATTGTTGCTTTTATATATTATTGATAGAATACATTTGAGAAAAAACTAATATCTTAACCTTTCCATTATTAAATCTTTCCCTTCCTTATCTTATTAAAATGTTTGTATTGTGATAAAATAAAGATGCAGTAATTATTTTGTAAATTTTAGTAGGATAAAGCTTTGATATCTTATTTTTCTGATCTTTGAACAAGAGGTTCATTTAAGAAAACGATAAGCTCAAAGGGTTACTCAAAATGTGAAAGGTTGAATACCCTTTTCTAGGTTATCGCGGCCAAGAAGAATGCTGAAGAAAACATCACAGGGAAAAGGAAACCATTTGAAATAAAAGCATAATGAATGTATTTTTAAAATGATGTAATTGCTTAGTTCGTTTGATACTTTGAAAGAGAAGATAATAAATTTTTAAGAAAAAATGGCGCTTTCTTTTAGGTATTCTTGAGATAATCTCATTTAAAGTTCCGAAGTTCTTAGCGCATTTTTTAATTTTTCATCTCATTAATGGAAATATTAAGACTCGGGACTCGTAATTTGTCTCGAGCTCTTTTTTTTTTTGTCATGCATTTCTACATGATATTCAATTGTCGTGATATAAAATTGTTTTATAACAAGACCAGAAATATAAAAGTAAGTCCCTCCGACTAACGGTAAGTTCCGGAAACGAAGATGATTACTGAGCTAGGACAGCACAATTTATTTTAAAACACTCTCACGTTAAATAAAAGAGGTTAAAATAATTAAAAGGAGACATGGAAGCCAATTACTCTCCAGAATTAAAATCAGTTCGAAGCTACAAAAGCCAACTGCAAGATTCCATAGACAACCCGAAGCAACCTCGCCCTTATCTTTTCAGAAACTCCGTCGTCAGGTGATTTCTTTCCCATTCCATTTTCTCAGATCGTCTTTCAATCCGTCAAGGTTACGGAATCTCAGTTGCAGATTTATTAGCCAGTCATCTCATCGGCACAATAGTAAACAGACTTTAACTATTTCATCGGATTCATACTCCAGATCTTGAACAATTTGTCACTAATCTTATGCATATTTATGTTTGTTAATTTATTTGATTATTCACATAATTTTTATACAAGTAGTAATAAAAATTCCGATCTACATTGTAACACCCGATCGACCCGGGCATTATCTTGTGCCATCACTAATTTCAAATATTAAATACTACGACACAAATAATTACAGAACCACCAAAACAACTTTCACAATTTATTAGTATATATTTACTATGACACCAATAATTATGCTCTCCAGGTTAAGTTTTCTAACACCTTATTTCAACCTACCAATAATAATCTAACAGCCTCTTACCAATATCTTTTATCGACTGCAACTCCGAATCTGGAACAACTGCTGAAAATACTAGATCTAATCCCTTTTCCCAGTAACCTTTACTCGCACCTCAATACTAGTCTGTAATTCTGCCTTCCTCTTATATAGCACTTAGACTTCACCTCCTCTCACTACAACGCCTCTCTGATCCTCCTTCGGATACTCTACTCCTTCAGATGGAGTTTATATAATTCTCAATTTAACCGCTTCACTTCATTCCTAACTGCTTTACATATTAATATTCTTCATCACGTTTCATTTTTGGTTGGGCAAAGGTTGTTTAGTGAAAGCAATCAATCTCAATTGAAAGTCCCCAAGGTTAGTGAAGAGAAACCGCGAATAGCCCAATGTCACAACATTACTTTATGAATTTATTAATCTTTATACTCTTTTTTTAAGTGTGAATATTAAAATTGTGGAAAAATATTTTAAAAATATGTTAAATGCGAATGTATGGATAGTCATTTTTCAAATAATATTGAAAGTTGCAATCTTTCATTTGTGAATAGCTGAAATATATTCGCGATGTAGAAATATTGGAAGAAAATGTTTCATTTAATTTGAGACTCCACGTCTATATACAGCCAATTTGAACACGTTAACGTTACGTCGTTGTTAAGAAATTCTAATGAAGATCATTTATTGATGCGAATACAATTAAATGTATTCGAAAGAGCAAAAATTAATGAAAGTTCCTGTACAATTATAATTTTCATTCAATTCTTAAAATTAATTAACATCTAATTTAATATTCATTTGGAAGTTTTCATATATTGTATAAGCCATTAAAATCTTTTCATAACTCGGGGAAAAAACGCGATCCTTCGAAACCCACATAATATTTTCCTCTTTTGGAGGTAATTTATAGCATTCAAATAAGCACTATGGTCTGGATTTGAGGAGGAAAGGAGAAGTTAAATAGGATATTAACATTACATGCACGAATTAAAAAAAATCGACTTTGGAATTTTCAGCAGATGTTATTAACAAACTGTCACCAATTAAATAATCCGTAAAAGAGTAAAATAAGTTATCTGTCCTTTTTTCTTCCTTTCTTTTCTTTTTTTGAGAAAAAGGAGGAGTTTTGGTTAGTGGTGTCTTAATAAATATTTAAAAAAGTACTTATTCTGTTTCGACCTAGAGAGTGCTGCGTTAAACGTTCTGCCCAATACCTTAAGCAATGCCAAGAATAATAGCAAATTACACCAAACGATTTAACAAATAAAAGCAATCTTAAAATTTAATAATAAATTTATATTTTCATTAAAAAATGAAATTCATTTAAAAATGTTGATATTTTAAAGGAACAGAATTTAGAGTTATTGTATAGCAGTGTCATGTTTTGTCACCCGACATTTGGAAGTACAACAACGTGAGAAAATTAAAAATAAAAAGTTTAAATTCAATTTTATCCAGAATTCTTAAAAGACTGTCATAATTTCAATTAATAATTTTGGCTTTGAGGTATTTTGACAGTACATCTCCCTCTAGATTGAGGGAGCTTTACAGGGTTTTTTAAAAAAATATTTGAAAGATATGTATTTTAATATTTTTGTTATAAACTTCAAACTGATCTAATCAATAATAAAGGAACTCTTTAAATTTTCTAAGAATGAAATAGTTTCTTTATTATTAATAAGAATAGCTCGAAGTTTATAAAAAATTTATTTAATGAGAAATTATTGAATTATTGCTAAGAATTATTATTATTAAGAATTAATATTTAATGAGAATTATTGAAAAAAGCATGTTTTAAATTAAAAAAGAAGTACCGCATAAGAAAACATTTTAATAGATGGTATTCTGGATTCTCTTCATCTAAATCTCATTCGGATAACTCTGACAATGAATCCCTATCGCGAATTCATTTGCATTTGATATACCTAAAAATTTTTTAGAGACATCGTAAAACAGAAGTACCGAACACTCAGAATTGAGTTCTGATTCTAGAACTTTCTTTATACGTCTGTTTCTCGTATCATCTATAATTTTTTCTGAAAGTAAAAGGCTCGTAGTTAAAATCTGAAAAGAGACAGACATATACAGTCTGTACTTTAATAGCTCGAAGAGTTAAAGTGGCAGTCTCGGTCCTAGTGGTCATGGTCTCGGACTCGCGACTGGTGGTTTTCGTGGATTCGTGGAGCCTCGATGCCACTGAAGACCCATCGTGTAGCCAGGGCTGGTATACGATAACTCTGTCTTGCTCAAAGTCCTCTCGTTGTCGTGATTTGGAAGTTAGGAGAGGGGAGAACCATCTTAGGTGTCGTCCTCGTCTCTTGACCAAGGTTCAAAATTACGAGGTGCTTCGACAATAGAACTCGTTTTGCTTCTAGTGCGATGTTAATAAAATTAAACCAAACCGAAGATTTAAAATTTGATCCAAGAAACTCTCAGGTTTAGTTCTCTTTAACAAAAACTACAACCCGAGTGACACACGTTCGGGTTCTGATCTCAAAGTGTTTATGTTTTGTTATACCTATAATCCTCTATCAATTTGGCAAGAATGGAGGGAAAAAAATTGATGATACAAACTCTTGGCAAAATTGCTCTCACACAATTTTATCATTGCTTCTTTTTCAAATGAAAAAAAAATCGTTGTTTGTATGTAAAAGCTTACAAATATGGAGATTGCCAGCTCAGATGTCATATTCGTCACTTGTCTGTGGATACATCGCCGATCATCCACATACTGCTTTTAATATATCATTTATTTACCAATTAAGCAAAATCGTACAAATATAATAATTCCTTACCCGAGTAAACCGAGCTCACCTACCAGAGTCGGGAATACCACGCTGAGGATGCCAATGGAAGCCAGCCAACCGGACAGAATCTCATTGATTAAAGACAAGTTTACAACAAGAATAAATTAAATACAAAAGAGTAGGTACACCAGTGAATGCAAATGGATTCCGTAAATAGAAGATGGCGAGTCAACAAGAATACCACAAGTACGACAGATTCAAAAGTAATATGTTTACAAAACACCATGACAGTTCGAAGTTTAGTTTGTTTCTCTACGATTCAAGAGTTATATTTATCAACATGCCTATTGTTACAGGATATCAAGACAATATCAAGGTCAAAAGGTAAGTTTTGACAAAATAAATAACTAAATATTTACCCAATTATGTGAAAAAAAAATTAAATGTAAGTTGTTATAGAAATATTTTGTTCATATACGCAGAGAAAATAAATTTCACCTTTTTATGGATAATTCCAGGATCTATGTTTTAATAGGCAAGTTTTGGATGTGAATCAAAATATGTTTTAAAAGTCTGTTCCAGTTAACAAAATTTTAAAGGAAAAATAAGTAAGAATATTAACTGCACTATGACAAAGATGCACAATTAAAAAAATTCTGTCCAGTACACAAAGGAATCTAGGGGTAAGAAAAACATGAAAGAATATTATAATTACTAAAAATAAATGATACTCTCGCTCTTTCCCAAGATATCAAGAGCGTTCAAAAATTTCCTTTCTGAAACGATCAACCTGATTGAAGGTGAATGTGCGAAAGTTTTCTCCAACTTGATGAGAGCACTAATGACATTATGATCATGCATCAACGGCCCTTTTAACAAATCGCGCTCCGTTGGCGTAGAAGGTGAGGAGAGGTCCACTTGCTCGCGATCCCACGACCTTCCCCCAGACGACGATTCTTTTCGGTTGGCAGTCTATCGTAACGAAACTATTCTTCCTTTACTTATGAAATTCGATTTTTTTTTAATAAAAAAAGGAAGTAAAAAATGAAGAAGCGGCCATATGCCGAAGATTCATTTCTCGGAAAAATAAAGGTGAAGCAAAAGAAAAGAAAGAAAAAGAGTGCTGAGATAAAGCTAAGAAGAATTGCTACCGATATTTTTTTTAAATCCTCGCTTTATATAGGATTTAAAAACACGAGTCTTTCCCTCCTTATTCATTGAAAGGCCGTTTGTTGAAGTACTTGAATAGAGATCGAAAAGCTGTAAATAAAATGAAATAAGGCTTCAGTTATTATCTATCTATTTCTGGATGATAGGAAATTGCAATAATTTTTTTCAACGTTTCTTTTTGTCTTATCCATAAACTGGCTCCCACCGTTTCTTTCGCAATTAAATTTAATTATCTGCTGATACGTATTTTTTTATTCTTTTTTCTACTATTTTTTTAGAAAAATAGATCATTCCAAGTTGTTCGTAGTTAATTTTTGTTAAAAATTATTATTATTCACATTTTGTTTTTATTGTTTGAAAAGAGTTTTATAATTTTTTTCATTTAAATTATATTTTTAATTATGTCTTCCTACGCAACAAGCATTCTTTTTTTTTTTTTTTTTTTAAAAAAAAGCGATAATTATTTAAACTGTATGTGTATTTGACGCTCAATAAGAATAATTGATATTAAATAACTCTTTAACAAAATTTTTGCTTGCTTCATGAGTTAAATTGATAGAATATTTTCTGTAATGCTCTCAGAACTTCAAGTATTTGTTTCAAATAATGGGCATAGTGTTGTTATTCGTCGGAATATGTGGTGTTACTTCTGATAATTATTTTCTTAACTATGGCCAATGTAAAGTGTGAAATAAGTACGAAAAGTACTTTTAAAAGAAAAAACTATAACTGATTTTGTAATTTATTTCGGAAAATTTAGCGTTTAAAGAAAACTAGTTCTTTTCTGCATATAATGTTGAGCTCGGGATTTTTCTTGGTTCTAAAACAAAAGAACACAGTTAATTTTTAAGAAATTCCTCTTTAATTGGCCCTAAATTTGATAAATCGGAATAAAAGTATGTAACACAAATGATATTTACGAGGATGGACTGAAAAGTTTCTGATCTTAAGGTGAAGATGGTAGCCCTCGTAAGTAAAATCTAGGAAATGTGGTTGCTGATCTTTGACAGGTACTCACCAAAATTTGAACCACTTTTGACGCGCAATTGCTGTTTGACAATCATTTGAACGAGTCGATGTGAGTGTTTTTGTGAAAATAAGAAACAAAATCGAGTATCTAGCTGTCGTTAAATATTTTATTTGAAAGGCAATACGCCCACTCAAATCTAAGATAAGTTGGATGCTGTGTACGGGGATTCTGCTCCATTATTTACCACCGTGAAAATTTGGGCAGCTGAATTTAAACGTGGTCGCACCAATTTGGGAGACGATGAACATTTGGGGCGTCCAAAAACTGCAACTACTGACGGTAACATCGCTTAAGTTCCCCAAATAGTGCTAGACAGTCGAGATTAAAGTGAGAGTGGTGGCAGAAGCTATAAATATGTACAAAGAGCGTGTTTGTCACATATTGAATCAAAGTTTAGGCATGAGAATGCTGTCCGCGCGTTGGGTGCCGCTTCTGTTCATATTCGACCAAAAATGTGTTCGAATGAGAAAAATGTGTTCCAAAGCTCTATCATCGCAGTTTAGGCACAAGAAATCAGAGTTTTAGTGCCGATTAAATACTGTAGATTAACCCTGGATACGCCATTATATGCTCGAAAAACAGTGGACTGCGAAGGGAAAATCGACTTCAAAAAACCAGAAACTGCTTTTTCGGCTGGGAAAGTGATGGCGACTGTATTTTGGGATAGTCATGGATCTTAATCTATTATCTTTAAACAAGAAAAAACATCACAGGAGCATACTACGTATTATTATTTGACAAGCTGAAGACAGAAATTACGAAAACGGCCACATTTGCAGAAAAAAGAAATTCTGTTTCACCAAGACAATACACTGTCTCACACCTCATCGGTTGCCATGGTAAGAATCCCTGAATTATGGTTTGAACTGCTTGACTACCCTCCTTATTCCCCAGATCTAGCTTCAAGTGACTTCTCTTTGTTCCTTAATCTAAAAATTGTGCTTGGAGGATTGAGAATTTTGTCAAATAAGAAGGCCATAACCTTCGTAAACAATTATTTTGCTGAAAAAGACGCCGAGTACTATTTGGACGGATTAAAGAGATGGGAGTATCGCTGGGAGAAGTATGTAGACTTACAAGAAGACTATGTAAAAATAATGATTAATTTTAAAAAAATATCCTGTATGTTTCCTAGGTCAGAAAAAAATTTTCAAATCACTCTCGTATATATACGAGAACATCCCAACCTTTCGTAATAGAATATAATTTTGCACAAGTATAGAAGAAATTTCGAACAGGAAAAGAATTTGCTAAAAAATATTCAATTGATACACATCACGGAAAATAAGCAGAGAAGAGAAATTATTTAATCTTATCGCAATAAAATACTATTATCATAAATTTCGAAATTAATTACGTGTTTCGGAGTTGTTACTCAGAATCCGACGCAAGAAAGTAACAGATAATTACGGAGATCTAAAAAGGATTACGGATCGAATTGATATACAAAAAGAATAAACGAAGCTTTATGCTTGCATTTTTTTTTGTTTTGAATACACAGATTGCAGCTCTTTAAAAGCAACTCTGCAACATCTTTATTTCCTCATCATCTCGCTTTTTATCCGCTTTTTTTTCGCAGAAAGTTTGTTGATTACCTTTTAACAGCTCACGCAGCACAGCAAATGTTTTTCTGTCATTAAGAACTTATAAAAAGCAAACTCATACACCGTTACGCATTTTTAGGGACACTAAATTTTTTCAGCCGTAATTAGCGAAATGCTGCCATAACCATTCCATTTCCATCTCAGAGTTTGCATATTAATATGTATGTAATTGAAGTTTCTCAAGCGCCGAGTGAATTCCGAAAGAAAGTATTCGAGGTAGTGCAAGTGATAAGTTTCGTGCTGTTTCTGAAATGATGACGGTTTAAAAGAACGTAGGGCTTGGGAAAGCGAAATATGTGCACACGAAGGAAGTGATGTGATGCGGAAAACCCGCTTCAAACAACAAATGACGTCACAAACCTGATAATTAATTTATTTTACGTTTCCTGCCTTCTATTTCATTTGAAACAAAAAGAACATTGTTTTCAAGTAAATAATAAAAATAAGTGAATACAGAAGCTGTTGGATGGTTCGGTTTGTTAACGTCGCATTAAAAACAACACGAGGACTATTGGGGACGGTAATTTTGAGTCTCGGTCAAGTGATAAGTCCCGAGCTGGCACCTCCTATCCTAACTTCTGCACCACGCCAATGGGAGGACTTTGAGCCACCACAGATTTAATGAAGTTATTTCAGCAGGCATACATAACTTTTTTTCGAACTTTTTGAGAGATGTATTAATATTTTTTAACATCAAATAAAAGAAAAAGGAAGAAGAAAGATGCGTGAATGCAGAAGACGCACATAAAATATTGTATTCAGAAGTTGTAGAGAAGATTAATTAATTTTTAAAATATATCAAATAAAAAAGGAAGAAGAAAGAAACACAATTCTTCATCTGATATCGCGATATTTTGCTTAGTATTCGCACACAGTTTAGATTAGATTAACTGAACAAAAAATAAAAATCAAGTGGGTGAGTAAGGGACTGTTTACAAGCGTTGCACTTAAAACAACACCGTGGCGACGGACCTCGAATTTTTGAACTTCGGTCAAGTAATGAAGACGACACCTGAGGAGGACCTCCTTCTCCAAATTTCCCCACCACCACGCTAATGGGAGGACTTCGAGCCACCACAGATTTAACGTGCATCAGCCCTGGCTAGACAGTGGGTCTTTAGTGGCATTAGGGCTCGAACCCCTCGAACGACGAAAACCGCGAGTCAGCGACCATGATCATTAGGCTACTACGGCCACAAAATCCAAGTGGGAGGAAACTGCCATCATCAAGATCCATTTCATTTGATTAACATAATCTTCCTTCGGAAACAGAAAGGGTTGTTTCATTGAGTGGGTCAAAATATTTAGTGAAATGAGAGTTTTCAGTCAAGTGTTGTTAACGTAATGGAGAGGGCTCTCCGTTAAGGCACTGGAGGGACTCGAATAAGAAGAGAAGGCTCGCCTCCATTCAAGAAATGAATTTAATAAAAAGTACATTCCTCTTCTTCTCCTTCCATCTTGCGTAGAAGAAAAATAGTTATCTCAAATTTAATGTCCATGATTTGAGGTAAAGATATTTCTTTTTTTTTTTAAAAAAAAAACATAAGAGGGAGGTTTAAAAGGAATGAGAAATAGGAATGGGGTAACTCATTGTAGCATTGTTCAGGAATCGTTTTGCCTATTTTCTAAGAAATCCACAATATTACACTCTTTGCATGTAAAAAAAAAGTACTACCACAATTTTTCCGGTAATCTTCTCCTTCTTTGGAGCATATTTACCGAAAGCAACGCTTTGTTTCGTTGTCGCTTGATTTCCGGTATATAATGATGAATCCATATCTCAAATCAAGGAGGAAAACTCGACACGATAGCAATAAAATTTCGATTTGACTGCAAATGACTGTCAAATCAAAATTTATTTTATTGCAGTTTAACAGATGGCAGCTTACAATGGTAAAACTAACTGACCTTAGTCACGCCATCTGCTTTCAAACTCAGGTGCTTTTTGTGTCACCCTCGTAAAGGAAAAGAGATTTTGGGCATGAGGATATTTTTGTAACGTTGCATCGTTTGATTCTATACTCATATATATTTCTGTTTTTTGCATTAATCAGAATTATCAATCAATTATTGCATTAGTTTGCATTTTTAGAACCCACTTCATTCTGAAGCGTTATTACACTCATGGACAAAAAAAATTAGTGCACCAAGAAATAATTGCGAGATCGTAACGAAACTTGGCATGAAGGTACATGTCGGGGAGATATGCAAATGATTAGAAATGCAGCGTGATTGTGCATTACGAATAGCCAGTAGAGGGCATTTAACGTCGTTCTCCATGGAATATAAAACAGGTAACCAAAGCTTGTTTGAGTGTGCTGAATCGTTTACAAAGGAAGAGATGAGGTAGACATGCCATTATGCCGTTTTCGAAGACAATATGAGCAGCTGTCGCAGTTTGAGAAGGGGAGAATCATCGGCATGATGGAAGCTGGGTGGTTAGCTAGGCGAATAGCTCGTCAATTTGGCCGTTCTGATTGTGTTGTGTGGAAGTGTTGAGACCAGTGGATCCGAGAGATATCATTTGCACGAAGACCAGGCTCAGGACGCCCTCGACAGACCAGTCGTCGAGAAGACAGCCATATTGTAAGAAATGCAGGCGAACAGCTAACTGCTTCATCGGCCACCATCCAGGCACAGGTAGAACCTTCACTAGGGGCCCCTGTGTCTTCTCGATCCATACGAAGGCACCTGGCTGAAGGACATTTGGGATCGCGGCGCCCATTACGCGTGCAGCCCTTGACGCCCACCCATCGACGCCTCCGTTTGGAGTGGTGCCGCGCACGAGGAAACTAGACTGCAGTGGAATGGAACCAGGTCGTCTTTAGCGACGAATCTAGATTCAATCTCAGCAGTGATAACATTTGTGTTCATGTGTGGAGACTCCGCAGTGAACGCCTTAATCCTGCCTTTGCTTTACAGCGACACACCGATCCCACAGCTGGTGTGATGGTATGGGGTGCCATTGCCTACAATACACGGTCACCCCTAGTATTGATCCGTGGCACCATGACGGTATGTCCATGACATCCTGCAACCCCATGTGTTGCCACTCATGCAACAGCTCCCAGGAGCAATTTTTCAACATGACAATGCTCGGCCTCACACGGCAAGGGTGTCACAAGACTGTTTCCGCACTGTTACTACCCTTCCTTGGCCTGCTCGATCTCCAGATTTGTCTCCAATCGAGCATATCTGGGATCATTTGGGATGGTGAGCTGGGCATCCCACGAGTTTGAACAAACTAGAGGCAAGGTTACAGAAAATATGGAACAAAATGTCTCAAGACATCATACAGAACTTATATGCCTCAATGCCCGATCGTATCGCATCGTGCATTCGCGCTACAGGGGGTTCAACAGGGTATTAAATCCTCCATTCTATTGCCTTTTTCTTTGAAATAAATGATCCTTTTTCTTTGATTTTCTAATCATTTACTTATATCAAAGTAGTCATTACGTATGTAAAATTTCGTTTCATTTTGACGACTCCTTCTTGGTGCGCTAATTTTTTTGTCCATGAGTATATATCACACTTATAGTAAGTTTTCATCGATGTAGGGAATATATTTTCATTATTCAAACAAAGACTTAAAAAATGTCCTACGTTGAACAAATTTCAACATACTTTCCATCATCCATACGTTCCTATCGTTCCAGTACGATCAATCGATGATAATTTTTTTTGTTCTTATAATTTTTAAGGAAAAAAGCACTACTTTCTCCTTTCTTGAAGCTTGTAAGATATTTCGTCGTTCTTGTTACCGAAATGTTATTTCGGGATGCATGAAGTGCATTTGATATTATAAAGACATGTAGATTTTGTACAATGGATGAAGGATGTCTTACACGATTGGTTTTCTTGTTTGGTAAAGCAGTTTAAGATGATTAATGAATTAAGACTCTTTTCTTTCGCTACGGATATTCTTCTCTAATAAAACATTCCAGTCTGATATTTGGGTTAAAGAATTTTTTTGACTGTTTAACACGAAGAAAAATTTAGTGAAAATCTGACCCTGGTGACAGCTTGATAAAAAGAATATGCCTCAATAAGATAAAAAAATATTGTTTATAATATAAGAAAGATAAAAAAAAAATTGCTTTACTTTTCTCGGCCTTCACATTCCTAATAATCTCAATGATTCGTATTTTAATTACTTTTTACGCTTAGATGGTGAAATGAAGAGAGTGAATGAAAAACTTTTGAAACGACTAGAAATACAAGAAATATCTGTCTGTTGCGAACAACTACAGTTGAGCTCATGCGCGGAAATGAACAATTCCAAGTACTTTCCAGTGCTTAAAACATTAAGACGATAAACCCACTTGCTTCAGTGGCTCTTAAATAAATTCTCTGGGAGAACAAAAGCGACGAAAATGTGGTTATTTTCAAATATAAAAAGAACGAGACAGAAAAATAACATTTCTCCAACCACCCGAAAAAATGCCAGTTTTCACCAACTGTCCTTCAACTTTTCTTCGTCGAATTGTCTGATATTGGCGTTCTTTTTATTTCGTTATATTTTCCATCATCTCCGATGAAATACTTTTATTACAGCCGAAATGGGCTCGTTTGGCCGTGGAAAATTATCGGTAAACATTTTCTCGAGCCTCTTTTTCTTTTCTCCCCCTCTGGGCTGAAGAAGCAACGGACAGCAGAAGATATGTTTCATTTTTTCCCTCTCTTTCGGGGAGAGACATCTCAGGTGGAAAACGAGGTTACTCTTCGGGAAAATAATATCCTTTTAATTGGATTTGAACCAACAGAACATTCCTGAAGGGGAAAAGAATTTCGTTTTTGCTACAGTTTCAAGAGAACCTGCATTTTTCGACCGTGATTCAAAAGTGAAACATACCTGACAAAATGTGTTTCGAGATACAAGTCAGAAGTAAAATTTCGATTCCCTCCACGCCTGTGAGATTTTCTTTTTTCTATTCGTAGTGTTATGTGCTCATTCTTATGATCATTAATCGCGTCAATTTTTTATTAATGGAACAGGAAATGAGAGTATTCACAGCATTCACTTTACGGTCTACGTGGGATAGCCAATTACTTTCATTTTAAATGGCTGTCAAACCCGTTTTGCTATGTATTTTTTACGATAGAAATGCGCTGAATGTTAATCTTAAAAATGAACTAATTTCATACGAGATATTGGTTGGTTTTTATTGGTATAGACTGCAGGGCTATACGAAAGTAGCAATTTTAAATAAGTCAATACGGCTGTATCGAGAGATTCACCTACACTGGATCCTTTTCATGTAGACATCGCAGACAATGAGATTTTGCTGACACATTGAAATGCGCGTAAGTTGTCGGTTCTACAGCCCTTTTAACATTCAAGGAACTGTAATCCAAATTTAAATGTAAAGACTGAGCCACCTGGACCAGTGATATCATGGTATTCGTCTAGGAGGTTCAATGTAGCAAGCAGGAGCAAGCACTTTGGCTCGCTTCTTCAGAGAACATCTTAGATGTTTGACTAACGCCAATGGAATAAGTATATTTCAATCTGCACCAAACATTTCGTTAGCCAAACCTTTCCTGACCATATATTAAATTGCTTTGGGTTTTCCAAGCAGGATCCAATCATTAATAGTTTTGGATGTTCTTACAGTGTATAAAATCATGGAATTAGATTAGCCATGTTTGTTTTTGGAGGACCAGCAACAACAGCAGCGCAAGAAAATATTTAAAATTTCTTAAAACAAAAATCACGTTAAAAATCACGTATAGATGAAATTTTAACTATGTATTATTATCAATCTTTGATAATTTCTCGCACAATTTAGCTCTTGTGATTTAAAATTAGTAGGAGAATATTTATCAAGGGCAAAAACAGGTAGACTTTTAGATTTCAGCAAAGTTTTAAGCTCATCTTATCAGTTTAAAACGGTAAAATTTGTGCTTCATTGAATTGCAAGTTAAATGAGCTTCTTTCAATGAACAGATGTCCAAGGGAAAAAAAAACAATAAACAGTACAGAATACATTGATTTGCAGAGAGCCTTTTAAGCGTTCTGGCGAAATTCAATAGCTTAAATGTAAACACTATATGAAGTCATCCCCATAGGAAATAAAATATTTTTGTAAGAGAGAAAGGAAAATACTTGAATTAGCTAATCACCCCGATTTGAATTGAGTCCAAAATTCAGTTACTGTTAAATTAATAGCTATGATCAGTTTCTTTGAAATCCATATCACTTATTAAAGCCTCAATTTCAAGACCACGTGATGTTTTTTTTACACAGTAAGCAATATGTGTACAGCATTGGCAACTCTTGAATGATATGAGCATTGAATAACAGTGTGGCGTAGTGGCGAAAATAAAATATTTCGAGGCATCAATATTTAATAACAAAATTATTTATTAACATCTTCATAACCAGCATTCAACTACAGAGCTCTGCTGTCGCCAAAGACAATGTCTTGTCTGCAAAACTGTCTGGCGTCTGGCGAGCAGCGTAACAATTTCCGCTGTTGCAAGGAGAAATGACGTCATTCAAGTGGAGTATATCATTTCCAAGAATACAGTAACAAACAACAAAATATGTTTACGAGCTATGACGTCACAACAGCTATCACGCCACCACTTCCAATCTCTGAAACTAAAGTGATTAGGGCTTCATGTAGATCTGAAGTGAAGCCAGATAGGAGGAAACTAGCTGAAGACGCAGGGAGTCGCCGTCGAGTTGTAACTCAGGTAGGTGGTCCACAAGATATCTGAGTTTATAAATCTTAATGCGTTCAGATAGTTAGAGAAATATCTGAGTGAAAAATGTTTAGTTCAAGGCTATGATTAGTAATTTGTTATTGCACATAATATTTAGTACATAATTTTCTTTATAGTGTGTCATCAAAAAATACATAAATAAGTTACCGCACGTGAGGATACTTTCTCGACCATACAGCAATACAACACGATTTTCTATTTTGAGAAATATAGATGGTTTCTATAGATTATTAAAATAAAGGCGAGAACTTTATTTTCATTAATTTTCTGAAGTACTTATTTTGAAACTATTACAAAATATTTGAAGGCATTACTAAAACAGATTTATTTACAGTTTTAAAAGAAATCAGAGAAGAAGCCAATCCTGGCTTAAAAGCTTATGAATTAAAAGACTTATTAATAAAATGGAATGAGTATGTGAAAAACTAGGAATTTGTCACCGAATTTCTAGCCAGAGAAAAAAAATGGAGAAGAATGCAACATATTACGTTTGCAACAACTAACGGACAATTAACATTCTTCTCTTAGTTACAAGAAAAAAGCATCGGTATAGTTGGATAAAATTATGAAAGCAATTCTAATTTTGGCAATCCCAGAAGAACGAGACTTTGAATCTATTTTTTGACTCCTTAGAGAAAGCGTTTAAGCACAAAAATGTTAGTAAGGAATTTAAAACTGAAATATTGTCAAAAGTGATTGGTAAGAGGACTGCTAATATTTTTGTTTATACTCATGAAGATCTAGAAGATTATGTGTGATAAAATTAAATTTTTAATTTGAAAAGAGGAGGAACCATCACCATTTTCATGCCTAGAAAATTTTAAGAAAGCTAAAAAACTCCCCGGTGAAACACATCAGAAGTTTGCTTTTCATTTTATATCCTATTGGGTGAACTATTGCTTAGTCCAAGTCATTAAAATTTCGTTTCATTTGAGAATTTAAAAATATTAGATAAAATTTTCAAAACTTTGGACAATTATCTTTCAACTCATATCGTAGTATGACAAGGAGAAGGGTGGATACTGCCAGATCAATTGTCTAGAGATGGTTATACTTATTGTACTATGAAAGGTTGAATTTGAGAAAGTAAGTTTTGTTTTTTGTTTTAACGTCCAGGTTAATTTGACATAAATCAAGAAATAACTAAAAATATTTCATTATAATTTAAAAAAGGATTATATGAGAAATCCCAGCCCTTGTTAAAGGGAAATCAAGCTATTAATGAAAATAAATATTTTTCGAAAACGTGGAAATGTTTCATTTGTAACTGTAGTTCACATTTATCTAAAGTGTATATAAACAGGAGAAATTTTAATAGAATAAATTTTACAAACAAAGCGATGATCATTCGTTAAAGAAATCAAACACACACAGAGAATCACAAATAGATCTTACGTTAATAAAATGTAGTGGTTACCAACGTGAATTTGAAACATTTACAGACTAGCGAACAATCGGATAAAATTAATTTATATCAATTACAAAAGAAAAACAATTGTGTAGCAGACAGCGAGATCGAAGCAATTGTTGATTCCGGTTTTCAAATCTCTATTTAGAATACAGCTTTAATATCGACTTAAAAGGAGAAGCTAAAGGCAACAATATGCTAAAATAAGCTTTTAAAGAAAATATTCAGACAGATTTAGCTACATTGCTAATTTATCGCAAACCACCAAATAGAATTATTTATGTTTCTTCCCTTTATGCCTTAACTGAAAAAAATAAACGTTCCTTACTTAATTACTCCAGATACCTATAAAATCTTAATCCAGAAATTACAAAATGAAAGAATCGCATCAAATGTGATCCCTTTGTCTTCGAATTGCGACTCACGCGGGAATATATAGATGAGAGAAAGGAAGTACCGGAATATTTCAAGAATGTAAATGATCTTCCTCTTTCTGCCATAGAATCAAAGCTGAGTGGAGGTAAAAGGTCAAATTTTAAGGTTTGTTTGATTCCGAAGAAAGATGAATCAGTGACAATTATTAGGAAAGTAGTAATTTTGAAAGATGCAAAAGGAATACCTAATTTCTAGGATCTCTTAAGAGATGCTCGTTTAGAGAAAAAAAAATTCTTTTTGAGAGACAGTTTTTTTTCTTAGAACTGGTTATTTTTGCAGTTTCTATTTTTGAATATATTCAGTCTTTATGTTCAGGGAAAAGAGGAAGAAGAAGAAGAGAGAGAGCATATCTTGATGATATTGCTTTTTTTTTTCTTCCTGTAACTGAAAACCTTCCACAAATATCCAGATGTAGTTCTATCTAAATTAACCGAACTCAAATTCATTGTGAAAGTCAAAAAGTGTGTGTTTTGAAATCGTATACTTAACATTTAGGTCATCTGATAGGAGGAGGATGATACGAACCAGATCTGGAGAAACTGCCTGCTATTGAAGCAATAGAATAATCTAATATTGCTTTAGAAATGAGGATGGTCTATCAATGTTTATTACTGCTTAAAAATACTTGTTATTTTTCTCTTTGTATATTTTGGAAATGTATCATGTAGTTTTCTCATCTGTTGCGATATATACCTCTTACTGTTATATATAAATTCCTTAAGTATTCAGAGAGCTTTGTAACGAGGCTTCTATACATATGTTGTTTATTTTCTCAATAAAACGTCAGATAAATATATTTTATGATTGCATCTATGAGAAATCTTTTATCCAGTGTTATATCAAAGCGTCTATACGTTGGTTTTGAAGTTTTTAGTTCGTGTCTGATAACGACATTGATGGTGTTAATGGTTAATGTACGCATATGGACAAAAATATATTATAATTGTTAGCATGATTGTTACCGTCAGACTTTGCTTCACCCTGCGTTCCACAGACTTATTGGAGAAGGGGGGGGGAGGGTCTTGCCACCCACTCTTAAATTTCCGGAACAGAAGTGATGAGTGCTTTTTGTGGGTCTGTAGTGAACCCAGAAAGAAAGAAACTAATATAATATATAGAGTTACTGCTGAATATCAACATTGGTAGGCTGTCCACGAGATATTTGATTTTATAATGCTGATTGAGTAAGATATCTAGAGAGATATCTGAGTGAACGTTGCTTAATTCTAGGTTATGATAAGAAATTTGTCATTGTACATAAGATTTTGTACATAATGTTATTTGTGATGTTTCTTCAATAAGTATAATCTAATTACATTTAATTGTGGATACTTTTTTGGCCATATACCATCAAATATACGTCATTATTACTTGTATTCGAGAACATGTTTGAAGGGAAATGAACTATGACTAGACATTCCGATTCAGCATCCCCTCGGTAAAATGTTACAAAGTACCTTAAACGCTCTATTGTTTCATGAATAAGGGTAAAGCAGGGTGTTACATTTCTGAAAAAGTCGATGAGCAGGCGAAACCTATCGACGACGGTATCAATACAGAAATATGAAACCAATAGTCACTATAATCAATGATACCTGGACTAAGAATCGAGATATGAAAGACAATGGTTATTCTAAATTGCAGTTTAGTTCAAATTTGCGAAAAGCTTGGAAATTCGATAAGGAATAACGGATTTATGAGGAAAATCCACGACTTAGAAAATAACGTCAAATATTTTGTGTTAACTACTTTAAAAAGATGAGATTATTAGCACGAATGTTAGGTTATTCTTCAACAAACGACTTTTGAATGAGATGTGTATTATTTTCTGGTATCTTTAGTAGCTTAAGAAGCTAATGGATGAAGCAGAATCTCTTTTGATCATCAATCCACGTTAAAAAAATAGCCAATGGGGGAAAAGAAAAACATATGTCCCACATTATTTTGTTTCAAGAGATTCATTTCATTTTTATTTAGCCAACTCAATTAGTTATTATTTTTTTAGAAATGACTTTAATTTTCATTATTATGTTTGTTTTGTTACCATTTTCATAAATTCTAAAAAAAAAAATCATATTGTTTATTTGTCTCTTTTCAAATGTGCCTTTAATTTTATAATAGTTTTTTAAAACTATATTTTGTTGATGGGGATAGTTTGACCAATAATTCCAGAACAATCTTGCCTAACAGTTCAAAGCTTTTTCCCTTTAAATATATTGCAGTCCGTTATTTTGTTTCCTCAACATTTTGATTTTGTACAGGTTTTCAACATTTATATCTTCTTTGATGATTCTGCCTGTTGCGAATTCATTTTTCAGTTTAACTCTATTTTGGAATTTTCTGTTGTGTATAATGTTTTTTTTATTTTTTAATTAAATATGAATATTTATTTTTTATCATTTTTATAGTTTGGTATACATTTATCTCCTCATTGGTACATACGGTAAAATTTCTTACTCATAGCTTTAATTTTTTATTATTGAGATTCCTTTTCTAATTTGCTTTTCATTTAAGTGTTTGTTTAATTACATATAAATATCAAATATATATATATATATATATATATATATATATATATATATATATATATATAACACATGGATCAATAAGTTCCGAGACTAACCCAGAGATGGCGCTCGTAGTAAACCAGTAACCAGGTCTTTCTAGAGTACTAACCTTTGCTTGAAACGTGTCAAAATTTTAAGTCGATCGGACCAGAAACAGCTGAGTTATCGAGGTTGGAGTAAAGTCGTTTTGTAGTTTGTTTAAAAAATGGAAGAAAAACCGAGTTTCGTGTTCTGATAAAACATTGTTTTTTAATGGGTAAAAACACCGTGCAAGCGAAACAATGGATTGAAAAATGTTACCCGGACTCTTGTCCATCAAAAGCAACGATTTGTCGGTGGTTTGCCGAGTTTAAACGTGGTCGTACCGACACAAATGACGCGGAACGCTCGGGTAGACCTGTGGAAGCCGTTACACCGGAAAATGTGAGTGAAATGACAAAAATTATAATGAAAGATCGTAAAGTGAAGCTCCGTGAGATTGCTGAGATGACACAGATATCATATGGAAGTGTATTTACT
>BMAW01045360.1:1543806-1621173 GCA_019974015.1 Nephila pilipes
TACAATTTAATAAAGGGTTTCAAGGTTTGTTTGTTGTCTTAAATGCAACTAATGTACAAGTAGGGACAAATATATTGAAAGGGTTTGTTCAACTTGATGAAGAGTGGATAACTGAATCAAGAAGACATTCATCATGTAGTGTGAAAACTGCCGGAAAAAAGTATATCTAAAAAGAAAAGAAAATTTGTCAAAGACGAGGTTAATGATGGTGTAACATGCAAGTCTGGGGAATTTTAGCCTACCACATAGGTAATTTAATGTTAAGGTACAATGATTTAAACTTTAAATGCGTTTTTCTCAAAACTGCTTTTTACGCATAATGTGTGCACGGTGACAATGATTACTGAAAAAGTTATGAATATATTTGTTTGAAATTTTCTGAACCATATATCTATATTGTTTTCTAGGGAATATACTCCAGTCATTCCTCGCTTACTTTCGCCGATGACATAAGTGCATGTTTAAAACAATCGTTCTCATGGCGAAGTATCGATACACTTTGACTGACCATAAACATGCATGTACAATTGCAAAATGGTCCATTGGAACAAATGTTTTCCGAACAATTCATAGATATTGGAAACGGTAGAATAAAAATGCAACCAAATACGCAATGCATTAAATTGCCAGACAATTTCTGCACTGTTGTTCAGGCAAAAAATAAATTAATTGAGAGTATCTTCCCAGACGTACAGAATAATCACTTGGATCATAACTGGCTCTGTAATCGGGCTATTTTGGCAGCCAAAACTGTTGATGTTGACAAAATTAACTTCTTGATAGAACAGTTGTTGCCAAGTAATCTGGTGTCTTTTAAATCAATCGACACTGTTGTTGATGAAAACGAGAATGTAAATTTTCCAATTGAATTATTAAATTCTCTGGATATGAACGGAATGCCACCACATAATCTTCGGTTGAAGATTGGTTCACCTATTATTATTCTGAGTAATTTGAACCCACCTCGATTATGCAATGGTACATTTTTAGTTGTCAAAAATATCACTGTAAATATTCATGAAGTAACTATTTTGACTGGAAAATTTACAGGAGAAGTCGTCCTGTTGCCACGCATTCCAATGATACCGTCAGTATCTGTGATACCCTTGAAAAGGCTTCAGTTTCCAATTCGTTTAGCTTTCGTCATGAGCATAAATAAGTCTCAAGGCCAAACAACGTCAATTTGTGGCTTAGACTTGGAAAATCCATGTTTTTCCCATGGGCAATTACATGTTGCATGCTCACGTGTGGGAAAACCATCGAATCTATTTGTGTTAGCAAGAGACAGGTTAACCAAGAATATTATGCACCGATTAGCTTTGAATTAATTTAAAATTGAATATTTTTTAATTCAAAATAATTAATATAATTATTAAAAATAATAAATAATCTATGCTATCTACCTCATTTAAAAATTGTTATATGTTATCAACTAAAAACTTTGTAAAATACTCATTTATTTAAAACTATACTTAAATATGAGATGAATGAAATGTAAAATTCAAAATTTTATATTGATTTGTGCTTAATATTAACTCCACGAAAATTTTCAGCAACCGCCTCTAAATTATGACTTAAAGTTCTAATCTCAATCCCGTGGGTTTTTACATCGGCTACAACGTTTTCGTCTTTATTCCTGAATGATAATTTGAATGTATTGAATAGTTTACTACAATATAATTCAACTTATAACTTAGCCACAGCAACTTGTGGCCGAGTCTGCTAGTATATATATATATATATATATATATATATATATATATATATATATATAAAGCGCTTGTCCATCCAGCCAATTGTGAATCTTATAATGGGCATAATTTTCTTTAATGGATAGTCTGGTTTAATTTCAGAGATTTAATCTTAATAATAACTTAAATGCAAAAATACATAAATAGGTTCATGCAGTTCATAAAATATTAATAAACATAGAGAAATGAAAAAAAGCCCAAAACTGATAAAAAAATTACATTAATTTAAATAAAAAAAGAAACCTTTAAAATATATACACATTTTTTACTACAAGTCGCATACCATTACACAACTATGGCTGGTTGATATTTTGCAACATAATTGGCATGCTAAATTTCAACTGCAGCATATGGGATGGCATTCTTTCAGAACATTTAAAGATTCAATGTGACAATGAAATGCATTGGCAAATCACAAAAATATATAAGAAATAATAATAAACCAAAATAAATACATAACACAAAAATATATAAGAAATAATCATAAGCAAAAATTATATAAATGCAAATCACGAAATAAATAAGAAACAATCATAATAAATTAAATGCAAAAATACATAAATAGGTTCATGCAGTTCATAAAATAGTAAAAAACATAGAAATGATAAACAGCCCAAAACTGATAAAAAAAAATTACATTAATTTAAATAAAAAAAAAGTCTTAAACAGTTCAAATGTACACAAATTGGAAATGGCTCTACTTGGAGTCCTTGAGGGCAAAAGGTTAATTTTACAATGCTTCAGGGTACACAACATTCTTTGTTTTTCCATTTTCAGTGTAGATATATAGATTGTCTGGTTTGCCTACTCTGGAACATGCAACACATAATTGTCCATGAGAGACATGATAATTTCGCAACATGATAATTGGCACACCAACTTTCAACTGCAGTATGAGGGGTCCATTCCTGGCAGATCAAGTGAATTCAAAAATTCTATAGGGTAATTCACTGCTTCATCTACTTCCACAACAGTGTCTACAGACTTATAGGTGACTGTCTCATTTTGAATGTGAGACTGAATGATGTTGTTAAGCTGGTAGACGTCTTTGTTCTTGGCAGCAAGGATAGCACGTTCACTCAACCAATTGGGATTCTTAAAATTGGTTTGAATGTCAGGAAATACACTTTAAACCAATTCTCCTTTGGATGTCACCAAATTGCAGAAGTTGTGAGGCAATGAATTTTTTCCTGAGGGCAAATCTACTGGCACCTTTCCGTTTCCAATATCCAACAATTGATTTAAGAAAATTTCAGCTGATCGATCATTTAGTAACTGAACACGCATATTTGTAGTTAATTTCAAGGTCTTCACATGTCACCATAAAGCAGAATGTTTCAAAGAAGCACTTATTTCATCTGCAAGTGTTGATCGAGGAATTACAGGTAATATTTGCCTGAAATCTCCTGCAAGCAATATTAACGCGTTCCCAAAAGGTCTAGTGTTTCCACTCAAATCTTGTAATGATCGATCAAGAGCTTCAAACGATTTTTTGTGTGCCATTGTGCATTCATCCCAAACAATACGTTTGCATTTCTGCAATACTTTTCCCATGCCTGATGCTCTGGAAATATTGCATGTGGGAGTTTCAATGATTTGAATGTTCAATGGCAGTTTCAAAGCGGAATGAGCAGTTCTTCCACCTGGTAACAATGTTGCTGCTATACCTGATGACGCAAGAGCTAAGGCTATGTAATTTTGGGATCGTACTGCTGCCAGAATCAATTTGATTAGGAATGTTTTACCAGTTCCTCCAGGCGCATCTAAGAAGATTTTTCCATTCCCACTATTGATAGTTTGCATGATTTGATTATAAATGCCTTTTTGCTCAAGCGTTAACTTAGGAATATTTGATGAAAGATAGGACAAAAGATCCATTATGTTGTGGTTTTGCTCGAGACACAGTTCTACATCAAATGAAGCAGCAGCAGATCGAGTTGGTGATGACATTCCCAACTGATTGAGAACTTTGTTTGCAATTTCTAAACACAAATCTTCAATCATTATCAATGCTTTATTATACTGTTCTGCTGCGAAATCAATACCCATATTAGAATTTTCCCTGAACATTCGATGAAAAATATCTTCCGCTATGTGTGATTTATATTTCTCCCATAAGTTTGTAGGAGATGAAGGAGAACAGGCAATCAATACGATTGCAAACAATGCACGAATTTGCTGTGGATGCGACATGTTGCATGCATCATTGATACATATATCCCAGTGTAAGTCCATTTACAATAAATTTAGAGCATGACATGCACTGCGGAAAGTGGAATATGTAACCCCATTGACAGTCCTCAGTTGTTGGAAAGACACTGGACCAGCACATTTACCAATAGCATACGTAAAAAGAAACATTCATCCTGATTTGGATGTACAGTGTATAGTATGCCAATATCATTTCTTTAAATATGCCAGCTTGTCCTATGACCTGCTCACCTCGTTTGCGTCGATCAAATACTTTTCTACTCGCATTCCATGTGTAATAATTAGGCACTTCCGAATATAGCAGTGTTTTCGCAAATGCATCATTCTGACATAACGTGAAGAAAACAGTTAATGTTTTAGTTGGTGGATTTAGGGCTATTTGTTATACATTTGTAGCTGTGAAATAAACACTTTATCTATTTTCTAGATGAACAACGGCTAAGTAAACAACGGCAGGACTTCATTCGTGTATAGGAAACGAAAGAATTCGCCATATAGCTTCATTGCTGCTTATATATTTCCAGCCTGATATTGCGCGATTTCATCGATATGCATAACTGCATTCCTATCACTTGTTTCTGGTTGCATACAAAAACTGCCATGTCGCTGCCTTTATTAACATACTTACAAATATATTTAATGGATTTCGGCCAGGAATTTTTTTTAATGTACTGAAGCTGATTGACTACACTTAAGAAGAAAAAAGAAGGTTCACACTAAAACATATAAAATTGCAAAACATTTAAAAAAAGGAAAAAAAAAAAAAAAAAAAAAAAAAAAAAAAAAAAAAAAAAAAAGCGGGGAAATAAAAATACTAACGAAATATTTAACTTCAAATGTAAATCATTCAACACAGCTCAATATCGATGCAATGGGAAACAGAACATTTCATTCCACTTGAACAAAGCACTCCAAAGAGGTCAACTTCACTATATAGTTTGAATTCAAATGAAAATTAATTAACAGAACAGAATTCTTACTAATTGCACTGAGAAATAAGAAAAACAATTAAAAAACTAAATGAAGAACAATGAAAAAATAAACTATACTCACACATAATCAACACTATCGTAAAAGACACAGCTCAATTGCAATGCAATGTATCACAAAATAATTAAGGTGGCTGCCTACGTTCAAAATGTAACAGACACTGAAAGCTGATTGACTGCACTTAAAAATAAGAAAGTTAAATTTAAAACATATAAAATTGCAAAACATTACAGAAGGAAAGAAATAGGAACAAAAAGAGGAAAAAATAAAAAATACTAACAAAATATTTAATTTCAAACGTAAATCAATCAACACAGCTCAATTACGACATAATGGGAAACAGAATATTTCATTCCACTTCAACATATCACTCTAAACAGGTCAATTTCACTATATAGTTTGAATTCAAAAGAAAATTAATTGACAGAACAAAATTCTCACCAATTGCACTGAGAAATAAGAAAAATTAAAAAACTAAATGAAGAACAATGAAAAAATAAACTATACTCACACAAAACCAACACTATCATAAAAGACACAGCTCAATAGCAATGCAATGTATCACAAAATAATTAAAGTGACTGTCTATATTCAAAATGTAATAGAGAACTGGAAGTATCATTAATGACGCGAGTAACATAACACTACCAAAATACAGTACTAACGTTAATTGCTGTAAGAAAAACTGAACTACCCTTATCGGTGTGAAGTTTTGATTTGTAAAAATATTAATAATATTAATAAAGAAATAAATAAATTCTGCGTGAAATTACTGAAAAAGTAAGTTGTTTGTTTGATTGATTTTTTGTGGGATATGGAGCATTAAATTCTATAATCCCGTTTAAAAGATGTATTTGATTCAGTAAATGTCAAAGTACTTTAGTTTCTGCAGGAATATTCTGAACACTTGTTTATTAGCGATTATTGCTTCCAAGAGTTCCTTGAAAGTAATATTCAGCTGGGGATTTATCTTGAGAGTATTCCATTGATGATTTCTTTGGGAGGAGTATTTGTTACAATTTAAAAGGATATGTTCCAGATCTTTGATATGGTTACATGTGCTACAAATTGCATTATCCTGTAGATGGAATTTATATAAAAGGCCAGAAGTTATGATCATTTTACAGATGATTCGAATGATAAGAATTTCCTCTCTTCTGGTTCTTGTCCACTTGGATATTTTGTCTATTGTCGGAATGTTTCCCAAGTCTTCAAAATATTTACTTGAATAAAAATTTTCATTGGTTTTTGTCATTCTTATTCTGTGGATTTTGCTATGGATATCCTCCAAAGCAATCCAATCGATGAAAATGTTCGACTCTGTAACCGATTTTGCGAGAAAATCCGCCTGTTCATTCCAAATAATTTTCGAGAGTCCGGGAGTCCAGAATAGTACCATTTGAGTTTGAAATTGCGAGATGATGAAAATTTTGTTGGCTAATCTGTGAATAACTTTCGGAGATTTTATATTATAATTTTTTAGAGCAGTTAGAACTGAGTGACTACCTGATAAAATTAACAATTTTTTATTTAATTCCGTGAGATCATCTAGAGTTTGGCATATGCTTAGAGCTTCTGCTGTAAATAGTGTTAATGGGGTTTAAATTGTAAGCAAAGGAGGAATTTTTCGTTATGCCTGCAATAGAAGTCATGTTATGGGTTTTTGAAGCATCCGTATCTATTATGAAATAAACTCGGTAGTTATTGCTCACTATTTCGTCAAATAATCCTCTGATGATAAAAATAGGAAGGTTTTTGTTCCGAAATTCAAATTCATTGGAGTAAATTCTACATGGAAGTTCTGTGAAATACATCAATCCGAGGATAGAAATTATATGATGCCCATTAATATTCAAAGTATTAGAGATATTGCTTTTGTCCTCTTCCAGAATATTTAGATTTATTGTATCAGGGATATTGAGATGCAGAGGAGGAAAGTCACCGTTTGAAATTTGTGAGATAAAAAATTTATTCGATAGCCTTCTTACTTTCTCCGACAATATTTCCTGATCAGCTATTTGTAAAAGTACAATGTTTGGAGTCCATTGTGGTAAACCCAATGCAATTCTGAGTGCTTTGGTTTGAATGATGGTAATTTGTAAGCAAAATCATAAACATCCCACGATAATACTGTGACGCCCGCCCGACCCGGGCGTCCTCTTGTGCCATCCCTAGATTCAATTATTACACACTACGACACAAATAATTAAAAACCACCAAAACAACTTTCACAATTTATTAGTATATATTTACTATGACACAGATGGCTACGCTCTACAGGTAAGCTTTCTAATATCTTAGTTCAACCCACCAATAGTAATCTAACAGACTCTTACCGATAGTCCTTCCTCGACTGCAACTCAGATTCTGGAACAACTGTTGAAAACACTAGATCAATCTTTCTACAACAATCCTTACTCGAACCCTCTACTTATAGACTTTAATTCCTCCTTTCTCTTATCTGACACTTCAGCTTCACCTCATCTCATCTCATCTACAGTGTTTCTCTCAGATCCTCCTTCGGCTACTCTTTCAGATCCCCTTTCAGATATTCTACTCCTTCCGACGGAGTTTATATAATTCTCAATTCGATCTTTTCACTTCGTTCCTAACTGCTTTACATACTAACTTTATGTATCACGTTTCATTTTTGGTTGGACAAAGGTTGTTTAGTGAAAGTAATCAATCTCAACTGAAAGTCCCCAAGGTTAGTGAAGAGAAACCGCGAATAGCCCAATGTCACAATACTATCAGAATGTTGCCAAAATTACAAAACGGAATTTTAGTTGTTAAAAGAATAATCATTAAAAAAATTTATTCGAAAAGTAATCCTAATTAAGTATCAAAGAACAAAAAATAGATAAATAATCCAATCGATAATCATAATTATAGTAAATATATGTAATAATTCCGAAAAAACTGTGTGTAAAGTATAAATTTTCACATTCAGAGAGAAACGTGACATCATATGGCGTCATAACACCGAAAAATCACTTAAAAATTAAATTTCAAAAAATTTAGAGTGAATTACATAATAATAAGTACATAAAACCCCGTCCGGATTAAAAAGCAATGTTCTGTCAAAATTTCAGATCAAATGCTCCAGTAGTTTTGGAGATTAGCGGCTTTGAACAAACACACATTACATTTATATATATATATATATATATATATATACATATATATATATATTATATCTGTCAGAGGTGTTAAACTTTTTTGCTTCTTTGGGCCGCATTGGAAAAAGACGAGCTGTTTCGGTCAGGCCAAAATAAACCTAACTCTAAGACACTAACAATAGCTCATGTGAGTAATATATATGTATATAGTTAACATATTTAAGTAATTTGATCTGAAAGATTAATGGCTTTTGCATTTTAAAACCGAAAATATGGAATTAGATCGACACTGTTTTGTACATCTTATATGACATTTAATGTATAACATTTCATTATAAATTTTATAAATATAAAGATAGCTAGCATTCATAAAATTAATATGATATTTGTCATTGAATTTTAGAAACTAATGCATCAGTATTCGGAACGATTCCTGTAAGTCGCAGGAAGTCGTTAAGGTGTTAATCGGATAAATGGTTCTAATTTTAATGTACTTTATTCTTGAAAATAGTTGCCCTCCAATGTACGTAGCTCCGAATAACGATGATTGCACAGTGAGGGATATTTGTCATTGAACAGGTGTAAACTATAAAGGTCCAATAAAGAAACTTTACGAAATTCACCTTTAAGTTGGATGTCAGATTGCAACTCTACGCATTATATTTGAAAAATTGCTGGCAGCATTCTACACCGATTATAAATGGAGCCACATAAACTAAAAATGTTTGTTCCTTTTTTTGAAAATCCTAAAATCTGTCTTCAAATTCTTATATGAAATCGCAAAGTAGCGCTGCTTATTTTCTTCTCATTTTTAAAAATATAGTTAGCTAACATACTGAAATTCAAAAACAAATTTTACACTTATTTGTGTGTGCTATAATTTCAATTTAGTTTGGAACGTTTTTATTATGGTTTTAAACATAGTACAATTAAGTTTTTTTTTTTTTTTTTTTTTTTACTTTGAAGTTGCATGTTAAGTCATTTAACCCTTTCGGGACGAACGTACCATATACGCATCACTAGCAAATGAGCTCAGGGGCCGATCGATACATATTCTACTGTGGAACGTTTTCTAAAAATATCTCTAGATACCATCCTGTGTCCATTATTTTTGAACTGAAAAGTAGTTATAAAAGATCTTAACCTTCAGTTTGATTACAGTCTGCCTTAATTCAGTATTTTGCTCACCTGCTGTTGTGGGGGAGGAAGGAAAGCATAATGTAAACAAACTGAACTTGCCTCTTTGAATTTCCATGTGATGTACATTCGTGTTTTTGTTTTTTCACCGAATATTTTTATTATTGGTTTTTGCTGTGTATTTTTTCTTTCTTTCTTTTTAGAGCTGTACCGTCAGTACTGTTTGACTTTGCGTTGATTTTGGATGTATTTCTCTTACTTTTTTTCTTTTTTATTTCGGAAAGCCTTGACTCATGTACATAATAGCGAAAAAGCGTTGTTTATCAGAAGAATAGTTATAATCACATGGTCGACGAGCCTTTTAATGATGAGAGTGTGATTAATTTTCTAAAAAGTTTGAAAGGAATATTTGTAGTGAATTTGATGAGGATGTTTTGTCAGAGACGGATAAAACAGAATCTCGCGTTTCCCGCGCTTCGAGAATTACCACTCTCGGTCTTCACATTAATTTTTGTTACCTCTTGTAAATAGTCTTTACTGTATATTTTTTTAAAGTTTATTGATGTTTTTGTCAGTAAAACTTCAGAATAATTTCAATAGTGCTGCTGAAAACTATTTCTCTAAGAGAGCACTTTTTTTATATGTATTTTTCTGTAAATTACAGGAAAAAGATTATTAAAAATGCTAATTTTGTAATATATGACAGATTAATCAATAATCTAAAATTTTACCGAAAATTATAACATTAGGACGAAAACTTTTTTATGTGATATTTTTTTCTAAAATCAGGCTTAGCTACGCAAAACCCCCTTCCCGTGCGACAGTTCCCTTCGATTCTCTTCCGTCCCCAGGGAACGTCCTACTCCAAAGCATGCCGTCCCGAAAGGGTTTAATGAGTAGTCGAATTTACCAAAAATGCAAAATCTGCTACCCAGTTGGCATCATCAAGTTCTGGAAGACATTTCGTTTTCGATATCATAAGCGCGATTTGATTTCATTAAGTATTTTATAAAATCTCTTTAGCATTCGGCCTCGATTCAACACACAACCTCACTTCTGTAAAGTGTAAAATATCATCATACTCATCATTTAAGCCTTTAAGAAATGCCTTGAATTCTTTACAACGTCGATTTGAAAAACCTGACTAATTTTTAAGGCTTGCAGATTGAATAATACACGAAAAAAGTTTATAAAAACTAACTTTTAAAAACAACATTATAAATACATTGAAGTTACTTATTTCCAGCCACGGTTGCCAACACGGATAAATCATCATTGTTGACTAATTTATAGCTGAAGATAATATCATGAATCCATATCTATCAAAAGAATTTGTATAATCTTCAAAACACGACGGAAAGGAGGATGGGGGCGATTTGATTCAAAAGAGGTAATTGGGTGAAATGGTTCTTGAATTCGTATTTTGGAATTAAATCCCCCCCCCCCCTTACAGTGGATATTGATATGGTTATTTCCTTTCACAGTTCCTTCTTGGGCTACATTGATACGTGCTTTGAGCTGCATGCTTCCCGAGTTGAACACCCTTGTTGTATATGTAGGTATGACCATCGCGACAAATTTTGGCCACCGAATGTCGTCAAATTTGGTAAAAATACTAGGTGGCCTGAGACAAATATAGAGACTTCTAAGACATTTTTTGAAGTGCATATATATCACAGCCATTGTGATGATCAATTAGAGTGTATGTAATGTACGAAGACTATAAGTGCTAATGCGATATTGTGATTACGTGATTTGAAATGCTGCGTCCAGTGATTGTGTGAATTTTGAGTTGGTGAAAACGTACAATTTATGCGCGTGTTAATCGCTTCCTATTAAAAAGAAATATAGAGTATTTTCTAAAGTTTCTGAGAATGCATTTGAATTTACTCGGAAAGAGCCTGCTTGTTAGTTGCGTGGAACTTTTCTGCGCAGTGAAAGCCGAACAGCAATGCAATAGTATTCATTGATTTGTGGATAAATCTAGGATGTAATAGAAAACTAAACTCTAATGAATATTTACTTTTAAGTTTTCTATAATCATAGAATGTAAAATTTACTTTTCATTCAATAAAAAATATATCCTTGAAAAAATACTTTTGATTATTTTTCAGAATTTCACTAACCAGCAACTTAAAAATCAATTACTAACGAATATTATTGGTTTTTAGTTTTGGCTCATAAGCCAATTTTGATCTTTTATTGTTCTTGTGTCCCCCCCCCTTTAAAAATAACCACCTCATTTTGAATGTTAGTGGTTTTGTTTCATATATAAGAACAAAATCTACTTAGTAATGATTCATGAGACAACTCATTAAAGAAAAGTTTCTTAATAGTTAAGAAATTAAATCGAAAGAGAAGAGGAAAACACTTACATCCTTAACAATACCGATTCCCACTCGAACAGCAAACTTTTCAGTCAGACGCTGGTGTATTGCCGCGGGACCCTCATTAGCATGCAAATGTATTCCTCCATTCCGAAGCTAATGAATGACTGAATTAAATTATCTTTCTGTGTCCGAGGGCAAATACTTCTCATTTTTTAAATTTTGTTTTTATTTCAGAACGACTCGATGAACCATGAAGATGGCAGAAACGAATAAATTGTTTTGTCTTCGGGTGTGTAAGCTTCTTCTTTTTATGAGTGTTGGACTCGACTCGATTAAGATGAGTTCAATCGATTTTTATTTTTCTCGTGTCACTTTCAGTTTCATTTGTTGTGTAATTATAATTTTAAATCACGTCAGGAACAAGGCGAAAGTAATAAGATGATAAAGATGTCTGCGTGTTTTCATGTATGGAAAGGAAAGGAAATAGATAAGGATTATGTCTGCCATATATAAAATACCGGAGGAGGAATGAAGGTTGATGAGAACAGTAAAAACTCTTTCTACTATCAAAATGTATTTTCAGTGGACGTTATTCTCTAAGAGGGGATGATGAAGAATGGACGCATGCGAAAGATCGGTAAATAAAAGGACGTTAAAAGGATTTACATAAAAATACGTGAACAGTACGTTGTAATAGAAAAACTGCAAAATACTTGAAAAATATCTCCAGTTTCATATTTGGATTCCTACATTATAGATGACAGGTGGATATACATTGTATCGATACAGTGCTTGAGAGATCGTAATGATATTCCGCACAAACAAATTCACTAATAAAATCCTTATTGTCATTTTAATTACTGCCACAAAAAAAGAGTTCTATTCTAGTCGTTTAAAAGAGTTACTTTAATGGCTCTGAAGAATCACGAGGGCGAATTTTTGAAATAGAAAATTGTTCGCTTTTTGTAGACTATTTTCTAAATGGTTAATTGATGGGAGTGACAAAACATGTTAGGAAGATGTTTAAAAAACAGTCTCATTATGGCTTACGTAAGCAATTTTTAAACTTCGTTCTTAGAAAAACTAGTCAAAATAACATAAGAATATCAGCTGCTTTTCGTCGTCGGACCATGATTTCCTGTAGCAGCACAGGCTCCTCTTGAAGGTATCATTGGAACTTCAATAACGCAACTTTACTACTTTATACTGTTTTGCATTCATGTTAAGGCTTGGTAAACAGAGCTAAGGATAGAACATGCTTCGCTTAGGGCATAAAAAGGAATAACTTAATCACGCAGTTAAATAAATTAATTTACTCCAGTTTAATGAAGCACCATTCTACAATAGTCAGCTTCATGATGGTTCTATAGCTACCATAGAGTCTCGAGCGAGGTCAGCTTGGAATTTGGATTTGTCTGTTCTCTCTGCTTGCTAAACGGCCTATGTTTAATAATCTTTGTTATAGAAGTATGTTTATATAGATATAATTAACTTTTTAAATGATTTATCTAAATTATTATATATATTGTATATAATTATATAGGTAAATTATATAGATTATTGTATATTGTATTATTATATGTAATAGATATGTAAAACAATATCTATTACACTTAATAATACAATATACAATAATGAAACTCCCGAGTCTGTTTGGACATTGCTAGCCTTTTTATATTTGGTGTTAAATTTGCTACTGAGAGCAATAGAGAATTCTTCAAATTTGAATCAGTAATTAAGCAAACTTTGTTTTGCTTTTGATCAACATCATTCATGAAAATGCTTTTCACTGTTTAATCTATATGTCGCACCAAAGCATCATATATACTAATTTTTGCAAATTTTCTTAGTTCTGTATAATGTCCATATGGTAATGAGCGTCAGAAATTAGTTACGTCAGAGATATCTTGATCTGGAAAAAGTTCATAAAATTTTATTTTTAAATCAATCAGTTCCGTTTGCATGTTACTAACAATTGTATAAGGTTTTGTTAGCTAAATGAAAAAAAAAAATGCTTTTAATGGCGAGAATGCAAATTTCTTCATTTCTTTCCTTTTCTTACAATTTTCAAATGTCCCTTGTAATATCTTGAGTTTTTCAATATATTTGATAAAATTGATATTATTCATCACCACTATGACTCACTCAGAACTGACTGAAGTGCCACTATAATCATTTAATGCAACACGGTTTGTTCACCCCTGATCTAAATCAATATTTAAAAATCTTTTGAAACAAAATTATGTTATACATTTAAATTAGTGTAGATTTCAGCTAAGTAACAAAAAATATGCAATTCTAGAAGGGACTTTGTTAAAAAATTGAGCAGTCAGAAGGTTATAATATTCAACTTATTCAGAAGTAATAATGCCGTTATGATATGAGCATCAAGATCACCTTTTCTTTTAATTATAAACATATGTTTTGTTTTCCGATTAAGTAATATGCCTCTGCGAATCATATCGGACCCTTAGATGTTATAATTTGAAGCTTTGGAGGAACTGCTGAAAAGAAAGTTTTCGCTCATGACAAACAGAGTTATGGAGAGCTGCACAGACTACAAGTAGGCAAAATCGAAGAATTGTCCGGTGAGAGTGATGCACACCAATTGCTACATTATGTGAGCAGTGATGCCCTTTTTATATTATCCAGTAAATGTCAGTGCAATGTTTCTGGATTGCTTGCATGGAGACCATTACGCAGATTGCCCCTGACACCATCGTAACTTCGCCAGAGAGTGTAATGGTGCCATGAGCTAGCAGTATGAAGCCAAGCGAAATGGAAGTGGGTCAATTTTAGAGATGCGTCTCGCTTTCGTCTTAGTGAGGATGATAATCGCGCCCGTGTGTGGAGGCAGCGTGGTCAACCCCAGGATTTGTTGTCACTCGTCTCATATCCAGACAGTAGGATGTAATGATACGGGATGCGATCTTGTACGATGCCTGATCCCCATAGGTCTACAACAGAATCAATTTGATGGGCCAAAGGCATGTTAGTGAGACCTTTCGACCGGTGGCCATTCCTTTTCGCGAACAACTATAGCAGTTCTCTGTTTCAACAAGTCAACGCTCCTATTCCTACCGCCGTCATCCCAACTGCTTGCTTCACTGTCATAGACACTATGTCGCGGCCAGCAGCATCGCCAGACTTGTTTCTCTTAGAAAACTAACGGGATACTGTAGGCCGTTCTTTTAAGACTTCACAGCTATCACAAAACTGTAAGATCTATATGCAAGTCCAATCTGTATGGGATAATATACCGTCAAGAATGTCTACGACTCCATGTCACGACGTGTGACAGATTACATAATTGAAATAATGGTGGTCCAACATTCTATTGAGAGTGTAGTGATCTTGAAATGTTTCATGAATGTTCCGTTTTTTACTTAAAAAGATAAAATTAAATGCCGATTTTTCATTACAATATAGGAGTATATTTGTTTCAGGGAAAAACTGATTTATTCAAACAGAAATGAGTACAATGTGATGCTCTCTATAGGATAAATAAAGCAGAATGTAATAATTATGATAAAGCATTTTTCAATCCGAAAGAAAAGCAGATGATTCTTAAGCATCAGGTAGCATCAGCATCTATTTTTAAACATTAAAAAACATCCAAACATTTTCCAAAAATGTTTCAAGAGTTTGAACGCTCGGAAGGAGATGTCACATGAATTTTCCTTCGCACCTATGATTTATGATTTCAAGGATCGTATCGAAATTCTTAGATTTGACGACATTTAAGATTTTTCTTAAACGTTTAAAACAAACAAACAAAAAACAACAGCATTAGAATGTTTCACACTTTATCTTCGGAAACTCACTTATGCTGTAGTTTGACACAATACCATTGAATTACATTTGTAAACTTATTAAGGTCATATGCATTATGACCAAGTTTTGAAAGAAATTTCATAGTACATCGCATGAAATAATAAATTTTTAGACAGTTCTAAGCATATTCTCTCTCTCCCTCTCTCTCAGTAGAGTTAATTAAAGTCCGTCGAGAAATTTTTACACACGAAAGTACTTTTTTTTTACTTTTGTGAAATGATATCCTCGAAAACATTATTTTCAATTCATATACACTTTAATACAGGGAAAATCTGCTTAAAAGTCCCAAACGAAAAATAATTTGCTACTTAACGAAATATTTTTGGGTATTCATTCTTCCATGAAGCTGGAACCCACTCACTCAACTTCGTGCTATCAAAATAACAATTTAAGAAAGCTGTTAACACTCGCACTTTTTTCAATTATTTAGAATTTGTGAAGCCGAATTAAATTATCATACACACTTCAGAAGTAATTTAATTTTAAGGGAAAGGATATTTTTTTCTTCAGAATTTTGCTTTAGAATTCTAATTAAATTTTCTCGAAACACATCGCAGAGTGGGGAAAAAAATTCGTATATTAAATAGGAGACCCATTAGCACTCTCTTCAACCTTGAGTTTCTTAAGAAATTTTGAATAAGAGTGCGTTAATTTAATTTACGTCTCAACGGGAAAGTTTCTGGAACATATTTCAAACTGAGAGACATTAATATTTCTCTAATTAAAAACGAAGCAAAGCCGAGATTTTAATATAAACCACAAAATGGCCGAAAATAGAGTAAGACGAAATGACGTGTTCTAAATTTCCGATTCTTATTTTTATTTCCTGTCAAAAGAATTGGAGCCAAGTAACGTCTGTCATTTCCTATATCAAACTGCCTACGTAACCATGGCGACAAACAGCCTCGTAATAAGTCTAAAGATTTGTTAAAATATGTCTTTACCATTCTGCGACATTTAATATAAGTCAATAACACACTATTATATGCTTTATTTTTGATATTTATGGTCTTTCAAGGAGAAGTGACTTTTTTTTGTTTCTTTATGGCAGATCATGAATTTTTAACAGTCTACTGCAAAGAAATAATGAATTTCTGACATTCGGCGAATATAATGTACAACATTAAAATACGTTTAGGAAGAATACATGGAGCACGACGTTATTAAAGTGAAAATACCATGCATTTTTTCCCCTTACAAATTCAATTGTTAGAATTAAAATACTGAATAAATTACATGTGATGTCCTATATATATTTAAGTCTCTGAATGAGCAAAGCAATATCATTTTGAACAAGTATTATATATATATTTATAAAAAGAGAAAAAAAAACTGCCTTAAAGGACATATTGATAGAATAAAAATGTGCCACAGAATAACATCCCATACCTATTATAAGAGCAAATTTAAGATACAATTTTATGGGGATAATTGCGCAGATATTTGTGGATAAAAAAAGTTAATTATAATTTAGTGAAGAAATATCTAGTAAAAGTTTAATTAACGCTACAAAATTAACTATATTGAAAAGAGCACACACAAAGAAAGTGTAAAATAGTTTAATATTTCACGAGATATGCCATAAAATTTCTTTCAAAACTTTGTCAAAATGCAAACGAAGTGAAATAAAACTTAATTGAATGAGTAAATACAAATAAGAATGAAATTTAGAATTTCTGATGTATACAAATATATAAAGAAAACTTAGACTCACAACTTTTTGAATTTTTAATTATTATTATATTGAGACTTTTTACCTTATTAATCTTGTCATAAAAGAAATCAAAGGAATTGTGCACTCGATACATTGCATTTATCTATGAAACAATTCTATTAAATACATCGCCTTGATAGTTACTGGAATTCGAAATGAACCCATAACCAAAATGAACAGTCTGACAATCGTTGTGCAAAAATATACGTTTTCTTTTGTTAACGTATTGATTTCAAGACGATTAATGTTCCAGCATTGCTAAGATATATGTACTTCTAGTATGAAGTTTCACTTAAAGTACAAATGGACAAATTAATATTTAAATTTATGATGCCATTTTTTTTCTATATTGATCCAAAAATTGAATATTGAGAAATCATTTTCTCTCCTTATATTCTGATGCTTTCAATGCAAATTTAAATTAAATTGACAACCATTTGAAGATTATTAAAAATGCTTTAAAATAATAAAAAAAAGTATTTAATGCAATATTGAGAAAAAATTCATTACTAAACGAATGTTTAACCAGAGACAAAATCGTTTATTAATAATCCACCATTGAGAAGTTTCAAATTAAAATAAAATTAATTGCATGAGACTTTTGGGACTCAATACTTTGGACTCAAAGTAAGACTTATAAATGTCACTCATATACGCAGTAGATCATAATGAACTTATGTAAGTCAAAAGTTTGCACACGATTGCAGTGAATTTGTTCCCTTTTAATTAGAATTTGAAACAATTTTAGGTATTTGTCAGGAATTTAATGAATAGCTTTTCATTAATTTAAATTAGTTTTCTATAACTAAATTGTCAAATAAAAATTATTCTCGATCAAATCAATTTTAAAAAGGTATAATTGCCATAACATCTAGATTGAATCCCTCTCATTAGACCAATATAATATTGTACATAGATGCATCTTTTTCATTTCTATATACGAAATGATCCACTTCGAAATATCTCAATTGTGAATTAAACACAAATAACTTGATAAATGATTGTGACAAAAGATCTTGGAACCTAAAAATTTAACTGGATAGTTATAAGAAGTATGAAAAATATATCCAATTCTAAACTGAAGAATGGAAGAGAGGTAGGTAAGGAGGGAAGGAGTTGAAAACTCATGTAAAAAATATTAAAGTAATATTAAAGAAAAAAGAAATCGCCAGTTTAAAAAAGGGACCATTTTCGATGTGGAAAATTGAGAGGAGACTGATTGCAATGGAGAAAACGAATAAAAAAAATTCAAAAAACGCTGAGAAAATGCTTAAATGATCGAAGCAAAAACAAGAACGAGAGGAAAAAAATCTCGTCGAAGAACAGTCAAAATAAGAACGAGAAGGTCGAGAAGATATTAGAAAAACAGAAGAAAAGAAAGCTAAAAGAATGCTCGAGGAAAATTTTATGCATATGGAAAAACAAAATTCTTTTCAAATATCACTTCCTTAGAACTTTAAGAGCATCCTCGATTTTTTTACTCTTTCTGGAATTGGAATTTTTTGAGTTCTACTTGATTTATGACTGCAGATGATATTTAGTGGAAGTGCCAGACATTTCCAACTTTAAAATGTTAACTTACTGTGTGCTTCCAATATTATATTTTGTGGAAGCAGTAAATTATTTTAAGCAAATTTTTTTTTAAAAGTTCGATTAAGAAAAGAGAACTATTTGTATTAAATCCCCATATTATATGGTGAAAAAGAAATAATTGCAGAGTTCTAGACGATGCGAATTTTAAGTACTTACATGGCTTTATTCTCTATAGTCATGAAAAATTTGTCACTTTCCTGTGTATGATTTCCATAAATTAAACAAATCGCAATTTTCGAGAATATGATTATTGCAATAAAGCATGAGCATTTGCTTAAAACTAGATAACTACACATTAATCGCATAAATTCTAACGTATTCCTTCCGACTAATAATTCAAGAGTTGGATCACTTCCCTCCTTTCGGTTGTTATCTAAAAATCCTTTTATTGCTTAATAATGTCATCATTCACGTTTTTGAATTGAATCTTTTTAAATCATAAGCAAAAAGTAATTTTCGCATGCAACGTTTTTTCTAATTTCCATTATAAAAAAATCGATTTCCATTTTCGTAGCCATTTTAATGAACCAATTTACTTAGCGATTCCTGCGATTAATCCGATATTTTTTAGCAAGATTAATTGAGAAGGTAATTAAGGGAGCTAAATTAAAGTAGCTAAGACTATCAGAAAAGCGAGCGCTTTTTTTAATTCCCTAATAGATTGATATTTATTTTAATTAAGAGACGATAATTCGTGGACAAAAAATAATTGAAAAATGTTGTTTGAGAACATTAAAGACATCGCAATATGCAGATGAGTGCTTAAAAAGATAAAAATCATGAATATTCAAACTAGATTTATTTGTTTCTCTGCTTGAGACAAATAAGCCTACAAGTACCGCAAAAAAATATTTCTATCCGTACATTTCTATGTTTCCTTTACAATATTTTTTTCTCTTATTTTTTAAAACTGCTTCTTGAAGACCTTTTTAAACACAGATGATTCTTCGATTTTTATAAGAAAAATTTGAATTATGATTGAGACACGAATGTCAACCTGGATAAAAAATATCGTTATGCAATCTTTGTGGAGATAATTTTGAAGAAACCCAAGAATGTGAAGAACTCGAGAGAACGTTAATAGAAACTTATGCCAAGCACTTTACGAGTCCCTTGTGGAATTATGTTAACAGTATTAAAAGGATTAAATAATCTAAGTTAAACTAAAACTAAACTTTAATTTTCTGCACTGTTTAAAAGAGATTGTGATTCGTGATTAGATTTCTCCTCCATATAAATGCTCTGCGTTTGGAAAGAATACTTCTAAATGTTAGTCGTGTAACTGAATTTGTGGATCGTAGAAATTTTAACATAGCTAATAAAATTTTGGATAGCAGCGTATGAAAATGAATCACAACAAATCTGGCAACGTTGCTCACAATTGCGAATTTAAAGTAAAAGAGCATTATCGATAAATGCCAATCTTCAAACAAAGCAAATTAAGGCTATGATTACGGTTATGGATTTTCTTTAATCACGTAAAGAAAATCTATAGGCATAAACGGATTGAATGCTGTTTGGAAAGCTCCAAGCGGTGTGGTTTGTTCCTGCCAACTACACTGAAATGCTTGATAACCTCCCGGACGAATATCAAATTAAGACTGGCGGAGTGAAACTTTAAATTTGGATAACAATTCCATAAATGTCATAAGAAATAGCAGAACCAATAACTCATATGCACGCTTTTTATCCACTGTGGAAGTGAGAAGGTATCTATTGTAAATGAATCTCCCGAATAAAGAAAGCAGTTTTCAAATTCTTTCAAGATGAATCACCGAGGCGAAAGAATGAATTGGGCAGAATGGGCGAAATGCATCTGGAATTCGTACTCCTTGTATGGATGCCCAAGGCCATTCAACTTTCTTGCTCTGCATGTGTAGGAGCTACGAGGCTGTTCAAAAAGTACCTGTGTTTGAAGATAGATGGCACCATTAAGGTAAATGGATGGAACGATTGGGAGCTACCATCTGTTAAACGGAGCCGAAACAAATTTGACATTGATTCCGTAGTTCATTTTGATTCGGTAATCATTTGCAGCCAAATTAAAATTTGAATGCTGCCACGTCGAGTTGTCGACGTCAGTTTGTGTCGAGTTGTCACCGTCGATGATAAATGGATTCATCGTTATTCATAGGAAACCAAGCAACAATCAAAACAATGGTTTAATTTTGGTGAATCAGCTCCAGAGAAGGCGAGAATGATTTCATCGGCAGCAAAAGTTATGACAAAGAATTTTTGAGGTGCGAAAGGCGTCGTGATCCCAAATATGAGTAACTGAGACTTTGACATCTGTCTAGTGAGTCACAATGCTTATTAAAAACAAACCATTTTCTATGCTACGGGTGTCAACTCTTGGATTTTCTGAGGACTTATTGAATGTCTCTTGTTAGATAGATTGCTTAAGTCTTTTGGACAATGGAAGTTGCTAATTTCCCTATCCATGACTACGTTCTCTAACTGTACTTTGGTTATTGTACCTCTTTTTGATCCAGTCCTATGGTATCAAATCAAGGCTTTTTGACTCTTCGATGTTTTTAACAATTTTTGAATGTTATGTCTTGCATCATTCCAAATAAATTTTTTTATATAATTTATATTTTATTTTGACTGTTTTTGTCTTTAAATGACCTCGACAGTGAAACATCAGATGGGTGAAGCGATACGAGATCTTATTTTCAATTTACCAATTGTGTGATTGAAACATCTCGAATCTGAATGTAAAGAAAAATCCATTGCCTTTGCTTGTAAGTTAAACTATCTATGAAGTAGTTAAATCTATTTGAGAGTGAAAATACAGCAACCTTTCAAAAATGACACTGAAAGAGATTAAAGGAAAGAGTAAAAAAAGTAAAACCGGAATCGTTAAATTTTTTAATCTTATAATTTTAAAAGAGTATCTTCGTCGTTGGTTGAAGGACCGGAACCAAACTCGGAAAATATTTTCAGACAAATAAATGTCTCCATTTTTATATAAGTTCACTATGTTATAACTCACACATCCATTTACTAAACTTGATCTTCATAATTTGAAAACATTATTTTAATTAGCAATTTTTCATTTAAACTTACGAATCAAATTTTTTTTTGTCATAATGGCATAGAAGATAAAGAATGGAATACATTTCATAACAAAAATTGACTGATTTAGTCAGCAATGAATAGTAGAATAAAATATGCTACTTGCGATAGGCTAACGAAATCAGAACGTAATATTTGAGCATTTCTTTTAACATTATGCTAAAACAGTCTTCTACTAACGATGATAAAATTTATGTTCACTTCTCTGAAAGAATTCTTATGAAGGCCAATGGAATGCGAAACGTATTTAGGTCTCAATTATCCAAGCAGCTATTTAGACAATGATGTATAAAAACAATTATAATGTTTTCCTTTCTTCAATAATAATAACAAAGTAACCAATATTTCTTCAGAACACACACACATACACTGGTGCTCAAAATCAAGAGAATTTGCATATTTTGTCGAATTCCATGACAAGAATTGAACGAAATGTAAAATTACTGCTTCTAAACAAAGATGCAAATATTGTACGTCGAATACGCAAGCGAATACGTGTGTGTGGGTGGAACTAGTCAAAAAACAGGATTTATAAGCGCGCATGCCAAAAGCTGCAAATCGTTCTTAGCACATTTCGCCAAATTTCTTGATGTTTTTTTGCAGCAATTGCTTAAATTAAAGTTCAAAAAGTAATACTGAGTAACCACCAATGCTTAGATCTGTGATTCCTAGACTTTTTGACCTATGGACCCCTTTTTATAGTCAAAACTCGCCCAAGGACCGCCAAGAGAAAAAACTACATAAATGCATTGTATAAAAAATACAAATTAAAAAAACATTTTGTTGAAATAGTATTTATTGAAATTATAACATTTGTTTAAAATAAATTTTTTAAAAAAATTTAATGACTTGATTGGACGTTATGAGTGTCTTTATGTCCGGCTCAATGTTTATGAGTAGTAACCGCAAATCCCCACGAGCACTAATTTCTAGTAGGGTTTTTTTTTGTGATGAGGCTCATAACGGTACTGACTACACGTTATACCAAATAGGAAGACGGTAAAGCAATCAACAATTCCTGTACAATAACCCATAATGCAGGATATAAAATTTGGATCTGTTTTTGTAACCAGAATTTGTGGTATCCTTGCTCAGACATTGGTTTAAGTTCCTCATTTGTGGATATTTCAATAAGTTGCTCCAGAATTAGTATGGGTTCATCTGAATTTGAGATCTGAGTTTGTCCACGCGGAAAAGGGTTCAACACACAGTCGGGAATATCCAAGTGAAGAATGTCTTCAAACCTTTGGTTCAAGTCTGCATGAAGAGCCGTTAGGTGTTGATAGTAAGCAAGCATATCTTCATCTCTATTTTGCAATTTCGAAAGATTCGGAAATTGAGAACATTCTCCTCTTCTCAAGTTTTGTTTGTACAGAAAAAGTTTTGCAACAAACGCAGATATTATACTTTTAGTTTTGATTAAATTTAATTGGTCACCTTGTAGTTTTAAATTAGTTTCGTTAAATTTGGTAAGTAATTCAGTCGTATAGGCTATGTCATTTTTTGAGTAAAATAAATTGTGTCGCAAATCATTGTCTTTGCTTTCCAGGAATTCCAACACTAAATCAAAGATCTTATAAAATCGATTTAAACATATACTTTTAGCTAACCAACGTACTTCTGTGTGAAGTAGTACGCGATTATAGTCTTCATAATTTTCAAACAAAGTTGAGCAAATAATCTATCATTGAAGACATTCCTTTTGATTTTATTAACTGCTCTAAGGATATTATCTAGTGATCCATGCAAACGTTCACTAAGATTTTTGTGACTAAATAATGTCGATGAAGGACACAAAAAACTGAAAATACATTCGGTGCAGCTTGTTTCAAGTATGCCAGAAAGCCTCGGTATCTTCCTACTATTGCCGAAGCACCGTCAGTATCGACAGAAATGATGTTAGTCAAATGTATAGCTTTTAAATTGGAAAATCTTTTTAATTCAGTAAATAATGTTTCACTTTTCGTATCGGCTTTCAAACATTTAGAAAATAACATTTTTTGGCAAAATGTTTCTTCTTTTACAAATCTTACATAAACTAAAAGTAAAGCTTCATTTCCTAGTAAAGTGGACTCGTCAAGCTGTATAGAAAATTCAGATGTTTTTAAGTACTCACTTAAAGAATTTTCTACACACTGAGACATTTCATCAATCCTTCTTTGTACTGTATTATTACTCAGTGGAGTTCTTTTTTATAATCTCGAAAGCTGGTTTGTACAACACGGTGCATATTATCTCACATACAGCTAATAAATAAATTATTTACCAATAGTGTACGGCTTTCTGAACTTTGTAATCAATAAAGAAATGTTATAAAAAACAAGCAATCCATCGTCATCTCGCTTAGATGTCCCTATTAGTTGTTGCAGTGACAGTGTTCTCAAATACTTTTCTTTGATTGTTTGAAAAAACGTTAATCCTTATTTTTTTTGTCACTATGGACTTTTATTAAATGTTCCTTAAGCTTGGAAAGTTTCACTGAATCATTTGACAGAGTTTTATTATATAGAAGACATATAGTACTATTTCCTGGTGATGAAATAAAGCCATACTTCAAATATTCAACACTGTATTGTCGGTATTTTTTCTTCGGCTCACTCATACTGATCTCTTAAAAAGGGCAGAAAAAGATATAAGAAAATTTGTATATCAAATTTTTAATTTGCTGTAAACCATTGTTAATTATTATTAACTTTTTTAATGGAATGCTGTAGTAAAGTCCTTTTAAATTAATTATTTGATCGAGGCATAAAATTTCATGTAATTTTTGAATAAAATTTAATTCTCAATAATTAACTTCTTTCAAAAAACATCTGTATTTAAAAAAACTTACAATCTCTTCCAAAGTTTATAATAATAATAAAAAAAAAGTAAACCCTTAACTAACGTTAAGGGATTACTCTTTTTTTAAAAAAGCTTTTTACCTTTTCAGTATAGTTAGTTAAGGGATTACTTTATTGAGAAAAATGTTATATATAATTTTTTCAAAAGAGATTCAAAAACACTTACGTAACAAAAGTACACCCTTTGCGCAACAATACAAAAAATACAACTATAAACCAAAATTTCCTACTAACAATACAAAATTTCTTTTTGTCTAAGACTGGGAAAATTTGTTTAAACACTTCGCATCAGCATGACATAGAACTAAATTGTTGATTATTTGTACGATTCTTTTATAGTTTATATTTATATTGCAGACAAGTTAGTGTATGCATTCCTGTATAAACCTATTTTCGGCCGTCTGTCTCGCACGGTACCATGCTTGTTATTAACTTAAGTAGCGGGTGCCATCTAGAACTATTAAATCATACGCGAGTGTCAGTGGATTTTTTTTTATTTTCGTTTTTAAGGGATTATCTCATTTTTTTACAGTTATTTCGTTATTATTTTGATGTTGGCGTATTGGTGGAAATTGAAAGCTTAAATTTATTGAAGTAAATTGAGCAATAACTATAAATTTTGGTAATAACTTTAAAACAAATTATACTCACTATTGTTACAACAAGTGACAAATCAATGGAAATAATTTTTGTCAATGTTCATTCATAAAAAGTATTACATAACGCTCAGTACTTAAATAACATACTATTATTTAAGCATCCACCAAGATTTATATTTTACTCAGGACGTAAAAATCACTATTATTTGATTTTTTGTTATTCCTTTAAATATCCATAATAATAAAAATGGATCAAAATTTTATTATTTATATTAAATTTTGTGTAGAACCCCTGACGTTGTTCAAGGACACCCAAATCAATTTTAATTTTCCACGGGCTCGCGAATGATATCGGGGACCCCTAGGATTCTTAGGGACCATGTTGAGAACCACTGGTTTAGATGATGGAATGAGGTGGTGAATAGTGGTAGGCTAGAAGCAGACCAGTCTCAAATCCCGATTTGCAGAGAATTCGATTTAACGCCCAGCGTCGTGTCCAACTTATGGAAACAGTTTCAGGATATCGGATCCGTTGAGAGGAAGCCTGGGAAATGTCGTCCAAAAGCCCCGATGGCCAGAGAAGAGCTCCATTTGTCCGTTAGAGCGATTCTAACAGGGATGCTACAGCTTCAAAGGTCTCTCATGAGTTGTATAAGGCCACAGCAACCCGAGTTTCAAGGGTAAAGAAGACTTCATGCGAGAGGGCTGTTTGCAAACAGACCAGCTGTTTGCGTCCCGCTCAGTTCTGCGAACAGAAGAGTCCGCTTAAAACGATGCTGAGATCATACAGATTGGAGCATGAACCAATGGGTGACCATTCTCTTCACTGATAAGTCCCGGTTCAGCCTAACCAGAGATTTTCGCCGTACTTTCATATGGAGAGAACCAGGGACCCGCTACCTGCCCTCCAGTGTCCAAGAAATTGACCATTAAGGCAGCGGAGGCTTTATGGTCTGGGCAGGCATCATTTTGGATGGTCGCACTCATATCCATGTCTTTGAAAGAGGCATTGCGACTCTTGAGACGTATAGGGAAGAGCTCTCGGAGCCCTATATCTTTTTTTTTCAGGGGTCCAGTTGATCCTGATTTCCTTTTAATGGATGACAACACTAGATCACATAGAGCTCAGCTGGTTGGTGAATTTCTGGAAAGAGAGGATATTTGCCGAATGTATTGGCCAGCCAGATCTCCAGACCTCAATCCTATAGAGCATGCCTGGGACGCTCTGGGGAGGGCAATTGAAATTCGCAGGCCCTTTCCGAGAACCATCAAAAAACTGAAAACTGCGTTGCTGATTGAGTGGGACCAATTGCCACAGGAACTTATAAACTCCCTTATTTCCAGCATAAAATCAAGTTGCGAGGCCTATATATCTGCAAGAGGGGACCATATTCCCTATTGACCCTTTTTTATGTTATATTCTGCAACTGCTGTTTCATACCTTGCGACTCCGATGAGTGTTATGAACGATAATGAGTGTGTATTATGACTGTTGAATGGTTATTTTTTGTATTACATCAACCCTATATACAAACCAAATTTCATTAAAATCTATCCAGTAGTTCTAGAGATATTCGACCAAATTCGATAGAATATATATATATATATATATATATGATAGGGAACTATGAAACGGGCGTGTTTGTTTAGTCTGTGTTTGTATAATAATCGAAAACGATCAACCAAATGGGTAAATAAGAATACACCCCCAGGACACATTCCTAAGCCAAAAGTTCTTAAAAAATTATTCTGGTAACCATATGGTGGAATTGCAAGGGAGTGGTTCATTATTCCTTCCTACAACCAAGCGAAACCATAACAGCGGAATCCTACTGCCGTGAAATTGATGTCATGCATGGGATGAAAAAACAACCAGCATAGCTCATTCTGATCGGTGCACTATTATTGCATGATAACGCACGACCACGTAAAGCTTCAATTACTGTTGACCAATTAACTTTTCTACAATGTGAAATTTCACCACATCCTCCATATTCACCAGATATTTCAACGATCCATTATTACCTTTTAATAATTATGATTTAATTTTAAGAGAAAAAATACAATAACTAAAATATAATTATAAAAGACTTTGAATTGCTTATTAAATCTAAGAAAGAATATTTTTTTAAAAAAAGGCATGTATGACTTGTCCAATCGTTGGCAGAAAGTCGCAGATGCCAATAGAAGTTATTTCGTTATAATATAATATATAATGTGAAACATTGCGCTTTTTTTTATTTTTATTTTTATTCATTGCCCATTTTTTGCTTCCAACCCAATATATATATATATATATATATATATATACTGAACAACTTCTCCCGGATGGCCGACGCCCATATCTTTATAAACGACAAAACTTTTTCTGCGCAAGAAAAATATGCCAAGCATTTTAACTCCTTGCCAAAAGTAATTCCGATACTGTATAATCTCAAGATGTTAAATTCTGGTCAAACAGCCATCCTGATCACGTTATACATTCATGTAGAAGTGCACTTGCCTCTGCCTGCCACGCACGCACGCACGCACACCTCAGGTTACGGGACAGTAAGGCTTTGTCGAATGCCACGCTGGCATTGTAAGGTCTCTAAGATATCGCCAAACCCGGCTGCATTCATCATGATGCTTTAAACAGAACCTGGATGTGTCTGAAAAGGCGACGTCATGCCATTGTTTAGTCCAGATTCGTCGTTGATCACACCAATGAAGGCGCTTCTGCCTGTGATGTAGCATCAATGGTAGCCGGGCCATGGTTGCCAAATTAATAGTCTGTACTGCTGCAAACATCGTAGAACTGTTCGTGCAGATGCTTGTCTTGTAAACGATCCCATTTCTTGACTCAGCACTCGTATGTGGTTGTACCATCCATTAAGACCTAGCGGATAACATGTCTGTCTTCTCGGGTGTAGTATTTGGGGTAGTGGCCATATAATAGGGGTATAGCCATCCTTAGCCCATCGATTTCATATTCTTCCACCGACGCGAGTCGCAATACTGCATTACGTTAAACCACATTCCCGGTCGGTTACAATTTGAACTCTATCAAAGTCAAAGACGTGTTGGTAAGTATTTCTCCTTCTTGCACGAGACATCAAAACAACCTTTTATCAGGTGACAACGTTCAAATGCAATTTGTGTATGAGAAATATGCTGTACACTATCTTCATTTAAACAAATTGCAGGTGTCGCTATCGGTACCTAATTTGCATTAAAGCGTCAAAAAGCTAATCTTTTTCATATCACAGCATCTTCTTCCTGTCGTGTAAGTTTCTCATGCACGTGTAGTTTATTGCCTTCTTGGTACAGCAGTTTTAATGGTCAGTATTGTATTATATTTGTCCTCATATCCCCCCTTCCATCTGTCCTTTCACACATTCAAAGGTTTTAACGATTTTAATCAATAATTCCCCCTCCCCCCTGAAAATACGTAGATGAAGCAAATTAATGTTATTATGGTAACCTGAAGATCCCTTCTCAAATTTAAAAGAAAATTTTTTCGTGCAGATGATACGGGTTACCCAGAGATCCGAGTTAAAGGGGTTTAACTGAATATGGTTCCACCCTCCTTCTTAAATTCTTGGACCCATTTTAATATCATGCGGAGGGGGGGAGGACACCTGAGAGATATATTAGGAAAATAGTTATTTATTTATTTTTTTCTAAATGAGGTCGCATGTTTCAATTTTGTTTTAACATTAGTCAAGAGTTTCCTACGCGTGAGTGAGTGTTTGATAATGAAGTTAAATGGCGCAAGAATCAGATGCGCCAAACAAGATGTAATTATTGTCCTAACATTTGAAAAATAAATGACAATAAAGGACAAATCCCAGGGGTGCATCATCCGTGTTTACCAAAGACAACTAACTCCATGGGAAAGAAAAATATTACTACGGTATATCTCAGTTATGAATCCCTTTCTTACCTGAAAAAGGCAAGCCTCTGGGGGAGGATTTGGCTACGTGTTGACCTGGAGAAAGACATTTGGACAGAGGCTTTCTTTGGGATAGTATATTATTTTTACAACATGAGGTAGTAGATTTATTTAAAATTGTGAAGCTCATCGCTATTACTAAATTTATTCTGTGAGTATAAAGTTATAACATTCTATTGATTCTGCCTTTGCTCGAGAGCTTGTGACAAAAGCCGTCTGTGCAGAGATCAAGTAAACCTCCAATCGCTATTTATTCAGGATGTAAGCTCTCATGCCAAATAGAAAATTCTATTCTTAGAATTTTTTTTTAAACTTTTCCTCTTCTTCGATATCCTGCTCCTCGATTGGCTGGTAGTTTAAACTCACTCTCTCTAACAGTTAGCCGCCAACGGCGTACTGGTTAAGAATCTTAAATAAAGCAATCCTTCACTAGTCTCTGCTAAATTTTTTATTCACTCTTTAATTTTATTTTCTTAGAAGCTATAATTTAAGCTTCTTATGATTTCATCTTGGATTCTGAGCAACGTAAAGGCCGAAGTCATGCTGCACGATTATTGGGATAGGGAGTTTAAAAGCCGTGTGGCTTGACAGCTCCAATCACAATCAATAATCACTTTAAACAGCTTTCAGGAGACTTAAAAAACTTTTGAGAATTTTTGAGTGAAACAAAGTTACTGATATTTTTCAAGTAGATGCAATATCATATAAAAAGCACAAATAAAATATTTTAACAAGTCAATCAGATTTTAAAAGTAACAAAGTGTATCTTGTTTCTTTACTTTCGAACTCCTCCAACGGTGTTACGAGGATCGTTCAACAAGTCCATAGAAAATCCAAGAGATGGAGCTCGTAGCATCGAAAACGGTTTTTTTTGTAAGCATCATGATTCACTAGATAGTTGTCTAAGTCTCAGTTACTCGTGCTCGTGATGATCACGCCTTCCTCACCCCAACAATTCTTCGTCATAACTTTTTTGGCCAACAAGATCATCCTCGCCTTCTCTGGAGCTGATTCTCAAGAAGCAACCCATTGTTTTGATTGTTGCTAGGTTTCCGGTGTATAACGATGAACCCATTTATCACAGACGGTGACAACTCGACGTGAATGCAATCGAATTTTGATTTGGAACCAAATGACTAAGAAATAAAAACTGACTTATGAATTAATGTCAAATTTGTTTCGGCCCCGTTTAACAGATGGCAGTACCGAATGGTAACAACAGTTTACCTTAATGATGCCATCTGTCTTCAAATACAAGTACTTTTTGAACCACTCTCGTGACATTTGTATAATTGCATTGTTTCAGGAACTTTATCAGCGGCAACTTGGAGGGGCAGTAAAAGAATCTGTCATCGTGGCCGCTGCTAAGTAAGCGAGGCTCTTTCATTAAGAGAAAGTTTTCATTTTGCGCAAAAAAAATGTATTTTTTAAATGTTTCAGATTAAAAAAAAAATTGATCGGGTACATTTCAGTGAATATGAAGGAGTAAATAATGGAAATATTTTGCACATTTTACTGACTTTTCTTCAATTAACAATCGATTAATTGTTTATTAATATCGCGCTTAGAGACAACACGAGGGCTACTAGTGACGGACTTCGTCATTTTGAACTTCGGTGAACTGACAAAAAGACAATTCCTTTGCTGACTCTTAAGCCCCACACTACCCCATCGTAAGGACTTTGAGCCTTGACAAAATTAACATTCATGAGCCCTTCCACATGACGGGTCTTTATTGGCATCAGACTTGAATACCCAATTCGATGAAAACAACGCCGGTCTTGGGCTCGCGACCATGACTCCCTAGCCACGGCGTTCGTCCTATTACCTTTCAGTGACTCATATGAATATTTTTATTGAAAGTGTGAAGAAAATCGGAGTAATAATATTCGTATATTTATATTGATTTCGATATTTATATTGCGGTAGTTTGGAAAGGGCGGTGTCCTCTGAGGTGTCGTCCTGGTCACATGAATGAGGTTCAGAATTACGAGACCCATTGCCAATAGCCCTTGTGTTGCTTCGGAGTCCGAGGTAAATAAGCAATCACAACCACACATATATATTCGATAAAAGCAATCAACAAATCAATCAATTCTTCATATTTAAAAAGCCGGGCTATGTCTTAGGGCTACTGATTTAATTGTAATGTTTTCATGTAAAAATATTACGATTTTTTTCTGCTGTATTTAAATGCTTTTATATATTCTCAATTACTAAAAAAAATTGCTTATCTCATAATCATTGCATATTAATAAACGAAATCACGAGGAATGTGCAATGTATTACTATTGAAAAACACACTGAAAGTAATGGCTTTACATTAATATCTTTTTGGACTGAATTTTCTAAAAATCTATTTCTTATTTCAGTTATGACAGAGATGACCGATTCACACGCCCTTGATGAAATAACCATCTGTTGAGAAGAATCGGGAGAGAAGTCAAATAATATCAGCAACACCGTTTTAACGCCAAAGCCACATAGAAACTAAAAGGGGAAAAAAAGGTTACTTTAAGAAAATGGGGGGAAAAAAACTCTTTCAAGATTGTCATCTGAAGTGAAGATGATATTATGCATACATTGTGTCATCACCAAAGCACAGATATCGTTTCACGTTGGATGAATGAAATCGATTTAACTGAAATTGTTTGGAATGAAACGATCGTAAACACTGAAATCACATATATTATGAATCGAAAGAAAAAAGCATTCAAAAGAAAGGTAATCAAGGTTGCAGAAAACCCTACGGATTAATTATCGAAATTTATATTAAGAAAGACTTACAGGGTATGACTTTGAAGAAGAGCAACTATCACTTTAAAAAAAGTTATATCTTAATAGGTGGAGAAATATTACTTAATGATGACACTCATGATTTCTAGATTGGAGCATCGACAAGCAGCAAAAGACCTAAGACTACAAAAAAAAGTGCAGGCACCTGGCAATGTTGAAATTGTCGTAAATTTCCTGGGCAGCGCTGAAATGTTCGTACGATGTTGAAAAAAATCAGAAGAGGAGAATCGAGTCACATGAAATATCATGGAAATTTAAATCTATTTCCTAGATTCCATCATCATTTCCTTCTCGTCATAACTATTGGCCTAATGATCGATTTCATTTGGAATAAGTTGAAATGGCAACAAAGAAATAAAATACAATTTACAGCAGTATTATTTTTAACGCTCCTTTATCATCGATGAATAAGAGATACGATAATCTGGATATGATTCGTTTCATTGCTTTATGGGTTGAAATTCTACTAAAGCATAGAGGAAAAAAGCTATTTCATCTTCCGCCATTGCCTTGTTATTTTTTAATCAAACAATCATTGTGATGACAACTTGGAAGTAATAAATCTTTTGAATTTTGGCGCTGTTTCAATGGTTTTAACCGGGAAAATTCATTTATTGGGAATTACTCCCACTTATTGAGCGTGGAATTGAACTACACAAATCCTCGTCTTCATCACTTATGTTGCCAATAACTTTGCATATCACACTCTCTCTAATGGAATGTTGACAAAAAATTCACTCAATTAAAAATATACCATTGCCTAAGAAATAAATTCTCATTACAAATCTGAAGTGAGACAGCTTTTGCACCTACTTTGATTATGGTTATTGTACGCCTATGTTTGATCTATGTATCTGTTGTATTAAATGTTCGTTAAGATTCAGTTCCATATATAAAAAATAGTAAACTAACATATATTACTCGCTAGTATGAATTCGGCTTTTATTTTATGAATATAATCCTATTCACCATATTCTTTAGGTTGCCACGTATATACCAAATATTTGTTTTCAAATAAATTTTCTGTACGATTACGATCCAGCAAGTCTTTTAAAAAGTACGCAGAGTTTCCTAGGATCGCGAAACTACTAATTCTTGTGAATTTTAGTTTAGTTTTTATTAACGTCGCACTAGAAGCAACACGAGGGCTATTGGCGACGGACCTCGTAATTTTGAACCACGGTCAAGTGACGAGGACGACACCTGAGCTGGCACCCCCCTCTCCTAACATCCACACCACGCCAACGGGAGGACTTTGGGCCCCGAACAGATTTAACGTGCATCAGCCCCGGCTACACGGCGGGTCTTTGGTGGCCAAGGATCGAACCCGCGACTGAACGAAAACCGCCAGCCGCTATCCACGACCTTGACCACTAGGCTACCGCGGCCCCCTAATTCTTGTGAAATGGGTTAAGTGTAAAAAAAAAATTGACACACCATATGCAAGGGAATATTTTTTTTTCAAAAGTCAGAGCTTTCTGCGGTCGATTACCATTATGAATCCTAGCCGGATGATCAGAACTCCATGCATTGCTTTGGGGTTGCTGCAAGTCTCTCCCTTTTGTATTCGGTGCGGGAATTAAACATTCACATCTACGCTTCAAAACTTATTTTTCATTGAGTAGACTTCAATCAATTCATCAGTTTTATTAAAGTGACAGTGCACCCTCCAAAACACAATTTTTTCACGTCCAAATTATTAATTTTTGATCTCATTTTAAAATCCAATCTTTTATCTTTAAAAACTGCTTAAATTTTGTTTCCATCTTATTTAGAAGCTAAATTGCAGCTGTTTTAGTAGTACCTGATCATGAATTTCTCTAACCGGAAAAGCGCTAAAAACGAAAACTTTCATTATTGCAAAACCCAATATCTTAAAATATTATGCATCAGTGAACCTGAAACTATATATATAACATATATATATACAGGGGTTGGACAAAAATATGGAAACACCTTTTAAAAAACATGTTTCTTTGCTTAATATGGTGTAGGAAACCCGTTGGCATCCAAAACAGCTTGCAGTCTTCTCGGAATGGATAAATACAGTTCCTGTATGTGTGACAAGGGAATATTATACCATTCTTCCTGCAAAACGGTGGCAAGTTCAGATAACGATGTTGGCGGTGGATAACGAGAACTCACTTTCCGAACCAATGTAGACCACAAAGGTTCGATAATATTCAGGTTTGGTGACTGTGGTGGCCAGGGGAGATGGGACAAATCCTCCTCGTGCTCAGAAAACCAGTCCTGAACAATTTGAGCTGTGTGAACAGGGGCTTTGTCGTCTTGGAAGACACCATCACCATCGGAGAACAAAGTTTGTACCATGGGATGAATTTGATCTGCCAAAATGTTCACATAAGTCTTGGCAGTCATGTGCTCTGACACAGTTATCATGGGGCCAGCAGAGAACCACGATATGGCTGCCCAAACCATAACAGAACCCCCGCCATGTTTCACTCTTGGCAACAAGCAGTCTGTATTATAGGCTTGAGATGGCGTTCTCCAGACGTAAACTCGGCCAGAAGTGGGAAACAATGTGAAAGAAGACTCGTCAGACCATATTACACGCTTCCACTGCCCTACAGTCCAGGCTTTATGACTTAAACACCACCTTTTCCTGTTACGGGCATTAGCATCACTGATGAGTGGCTTCTCAATTGCAGCACGGCCAGAAATTCCCTGTTTATGAAGCTCCCTTCTAATTGTTTTGGTACTCACAGGGTTCTGTAACACAACATTCATTTCAGCAGTAACTTTTGCAGCTGTGGTCTTCTTATTTTTCGTCACAATTGCCCTTAATGATCGTCTGTCACGATCACTCAGCACACACTTTCGTCCGCGCTGTGATTTAGCAGATGATATTTTTCCGCTTTTCAAATATGCGGAATAAATCTTCGATACAGTACCTCTTGAAACACTAAACACCTCGGCTACCTTGCTTACGGAAGCACCTACCATACGTGCTCCAACAATTTGCCCACGTTCGAAGTCTGTTAACTCTGACATAATGCAATGACAACCTCACATAACAGTACTCCGACAACAACTGAACTGTTTAGCACATTTACGAAGTTGTATAGGTGGCGTTAGTAGTCAAAAACGCCAGCGCCACCTACATATTTCATTAAAATCAATCTTTCTTTTCAAACATGCATTTTACAAGGTGTTTCCATATTTTTGTCCACCCCCTGTATGTGTGTGTTTCAAATATACGCAGAATAGTCTATTCTTGAGATTTTACATTTAGTAGAAGTTTTTTTTTTTTAATTTACAATAAAGTGAAAATTATACAATAACTTTTAAAGAAAACTTCAGGCTTCATAACTCGAACAATCACAGCTTCCTACGTAAGCGCTCTATTACAAAAATAATAGCCTATTCCTTATATTCTGAATTACTTTTAATTTACAAAATGTCAAAATATTTATTTTCTTTTGAGTTACCGAATTTTGCGGAAAGCCTTAATTTTTGCTTATATTTATATTAAATGCCCTTTGAAAGTAAAAATATACACCAACAAAGTTTTTCTTGTGTATTTTTCTAATTTTGAAGCCTCACAAGGCCATAGAATATGCATTTGCAGACAAAATTTCCGTTACTTCTAAAAGTTTTCTTCCAATATGTACGGTTGCCTTAAAATGAGTAACAAGTGGAATCTTGTTTCAATTAATTTTTAATCTCGTCAGATTTTTCCTAATCGGAAGATATATTTATTCTCGTCCAAAGTCGGAACTTTTTTTAATAATTATGAAATATGTCTAGTTACTGATGAAGTGAAAAATCATTACCTTTGAAGTAAACTTTTCATTCGCGAGCAGATTAGGTTGCTTTCTACGTAAAAGAACGCGGGTTATTTCAATGATTAGGGATTAATTTATTTTCACGTCTAAGGTTAATGAAGGTCCTTTTGTTTGTTTAATTAATGAAGCGTGAATTATTATTTTGCTTGGCTCTTCCAGACCGTCATATCTCATGAATTCTTTAATTACCTTTGAGCAGCCATCGGAAGCGAAGCTAATGAAGTTCTTTTATTCGATCTTATTTACGCTCAGATGAAAGCTTCAAAAAACGAAACGGCGAGAAGAGAAAATCCTGAAAGTATTAAGAAATGTGCACTTTTAATTATTCAAGCTGTCACTTTAAAAAACAACAACAACCTTTTTTTTCTCTCCTTTCATTCTAAACACAATAAACAAGATGACGTAGTATATTTAAATGATCACACATACATGTAACGGTTATTTACCTTCTTTTGTTATGTGAAAAAATTCGTTCTGTATTATGTAGTCAATCAACATCTCTAAATGAATAGAATAATCCATCCCTATAAATTTCATATTTTGTTTTACTTTAAGAAATCAAATATTTATGCATGAGTTAAAATAACTAGAAAAAAACCATTATAATAAAAAAAAAAAGTTAGAGAATCAGTACTAAAATATGGCTTGGTAAAAATAGGCAGTAAATTTACTAATTTTAAATTTAAAAAGAGATGTGTACACAGGTACACATCTGAATCAAGATATCTTTCACAAATGTTATCTAAGGTGAATAAGTTTTTTTTTTTTTTTTGCAACATCGTTGCAACTAATAGAATTGGAAGTAACATAACTTTTCACCTTTTATAGATGTCAACAGGTTAATAATCCTACAATTGTAAAACAACACTATTTTCAAGAGCGAAGTGACAAATAGGATGAAAAATAATGCATAGGATTATTCTAAAATTATTTGTTGTTAAGCTCCGTGTCAAATATTTACACGAGAATTATAAATAAAGAACATATTCTGTTTGAATCCGATATGACGCTTTCCTTCAACGGTCCACTTATGAAGAAAAAGAGACATTTGCAGAGATTTCATCAATCAGCCAAGGAAAGTTTAAGCAATGACCCTTTAACCCTGACGACGGGTTAGACGATTATTTTGGCGACTTTGAAGACAAAATGATAATTTCCAAAAGTGCTGGAATCGTCATGAAAACTCGATTACATTGAAATTATGGACTTTTCCTTGAGATACCACACCTAGTCGGAATAGTTATAAATATACCGAGAGAATAAGGCAGAGTAGTCTGTGTTTAGAGTCTGCCTTTCAAGATAAAAGTAATTCTGTGGAGATAGGTCCGTAATGCAAACTAGTAAGCTGGTGAGCTGAAAGTTGCCGATACAACTGATATTGTCATTTTCAGTGCTGTATTTCTGTTTGTCATACAAGTGCTGTGTTTCTGTTTGTCATACGAGTGCTGTGTTCCTATTTGTGCTCTTAGTGTTCATGCTCCTCTACCTGAAGGTCGTCTTGTTTAGATGTTTGTGAATGAAGGGTCATTTGATGTTATCCTCCGCGGCGTATTGATTTTTACTAGTTATACACCCACGCACTATTGTAACATTACTTAACGCTGAAAACCCCTAAAGGATGTTTAAGGATTACGTTTTAACTAAGTAAAATTGGCAGTCGGGTAAATATTTGACTTGAGTACTGAAAAAAAAATTTAGCAGTTGCCCCTTCCGAATATACAGTAACTTTATCAGAAATCTTTGCTTTTATGTCCTTATTATAAAGGTTGCGGTTTAAGATGTTTGAAAAAAATAAGGATTAGAATTGGAAATAACACATAAATGTTTTCCCCGTAAAATAATAAGTTCTATGTTTTGAAGGATAAACTAAAAGATACTTTGTTCTAGCCGAAACGTAACAAGTGCATTTCCAAGCCTGTGATTTTTAAAGCCTTCTCTCATTTGATTACAATAAGAGAGTGTTTCTAAATATTGAATGCACAGGGAAAAAAGTTTTTATTTGTTGGACAAAGCCGAACAATGAAGATGTCCAATCATCAAATATTTAAAAATTTATTTGGAAAAGCTTTGGTATAATTTAAGATTTTATTTGCAACTAGGCTTTCGTTGAATTCTTAGTTGTGTTTGCTTCGAAATTTTCTTTATGATGTGGTCGATGTCAATACACTGCCAGTTAATTTATCAATGAACATATGTTCGATTCATATGAGCAATTCTATATGTAAAGTTTATATATGTATTTGCATGAGCTCTTTGGGAAACAATTTACCGATTTATTAGTATAAACTAACAAATAAAAGCAGAAAATGTCAAACATTTCGCACAGAAATACAAATTACGGCGCAAGTTAGGAAGACATCTTTTTCTCCGAGACGGCTATCTTTCAATTGATCGCGATTGTACCTGAAGAGCAGTTTAATGTTGAGCTGTATGGTGAGATGAATGAGGTGCTTCTCTTATGTTAGGGAATAATAGAAGTGATAAGAAAATTTTACACTCTCTCTATATAAAAAAATAAATAAACTGACGCACCAAAAAGGATTTGCCCAATTGTAACAGAATTTAGTATACAAAAACATTTGTACCGAACATACAAATGACTAAAATTTCGAGTACAAGGAATAAATAGCAGGAGCTACAGCGCCTCGGAACTGCGCACTCAGCAGATGTATATAAGAAGCGATTCTCAATCTGATGGTCAAATTTTCTGTTGCATTGCGATTTAGGATACCTTTCTACGACTGAAAAAATGTCTCGCTGCAGGATTAGAGCTCATTACGAGCAACTGTTAAAGTTTCAAAGAAGTCGTAACATTGGATTGAAAGAGGCAGGTTGGGCAAATCGGAGAATTGCTCTTCATATGGGTCGAAGCGATGTGGCGATTAGTAGATGCTGGCAAGAATGGGTGGACAGTGGCAGATTTTAGCGTCATGATGGTAGAGCTCGACCTAGGGCCACAGCAGATGGGGAGGACAGAGTGATTATCAGATCAGCTGTCATAGCGCCTTATCCATCGTTATCAACCCTCAGATGTGCGACCTGCTTACGAGTACACACCATGACCATTCACAGACGGCTGATAGAGCAAAATCTACTCTCGTACCGACCGTTACGCTACCTGCCACTCATGCCTTCACACTGTCGAGCCTGATTACAGTGGTGCTTGGCTCAATCAGGTTGAAATGATGCTGATTGGGGACGTATAGTGTTTAGTGACGAATCCCACTTTCACCTGTATCCTGACGATCATCGAAGAAGTGTCTGGAGAAGCCCAGGGCAGCTTGCCGATCCTACTTTCATTATTGTACGCCCCACAGGCCCTCAACTAGGAGTTATGGTCAGGGGTGCCCTTGATGGCCGGATCCCTTGGATCGTAATGAGAGGCACACTTATAACACAGCGGTACGCTGTGTTTTAACAAATACTTTCAAATATATGTACTGTAAAAGTTAGTATAGATTTAAGTTTGAGAACTATAGTCATTTTTTTTAAATGTCAAAGATAAATTTTTAAAAGTTGTGTTTTTTTAAATTTATCTACAAAAATAATTATTAAACTTGAACAAAGAGTCAAATTAACAATTCTATAATCATTTCTATTCCCAATAATGCAAGAAAAATAAATAATTTCAAATAACTAAAAGGCTTTAAGAATTGAGTATTTTATTAGAGTTTAAAAAATTTCAAAACTTATATTATTATTATTTATTAACTATCCAGTCTACCTTTTGCCAAATTGACTCCCCCCCCCAGAATAAATTTAGCAATATAGTTTGAAAGCAAGGCATTAATTACGTTTAATATTACTTTCTCCACATTTTTTTTTTTTTGAAAAATAGTATCATGCAGCTGCACAGCGTTATTTTTAATTGAATTCATCCAAAAGCGTCTAGTTTGTAGCTCTTAGAAATCAGAACATTCTTTTATAAATATTTTGTATATTTTCAGCGGAGATATTTCCTTGCCATGATTTATTTATACAGGATCAATAAATAAATAAGGGGCCAGTGCTAATAGAACTTCATTCAAAACATAACTGTTTTTGTGTTGAAAATCATTCCATCTATTTATATCCAAAAGCATTATGTACTAGAATATCTTTTTGGACAGAAAAGGTTACAAATTTAATCTACCGTGGTGGGTTTGGAAGCCTAGTGATCATGGTCGTGGTTTCGCGCCTGGTAGTTTTCATCGAGTCATAGAATCGAATACCGATTCCACTTAAGACTCTCCGAGGTGCGGGGCTTCTGCACGTTAAATCTGTAGGGACTCGAAAAATCTCTTGTAACAGTGGTGTGGAAGTTTGGAGAGGGACGTACCAGCTCAGGAGTCATCCTTGTTACTTGATCGAAAATTCCGAGGTCCATCACCAATAGCAATTGTGTTTCTTCTGAGTCCTACGTTAATAAACAATTACATCACAGCCTACATTCTTGAAAAACAGGATCCTGTATTATAATAATTTTTGCTTCAAAGGCCACAAAAAAGCTTATTTACAAAGGATTTTTCTTTTACCCAATTATTAATCTTTATTCAAGATTCACAATACATACCCAAGCATAAAAACATTTATTTTGTTGTAGTAATTTATTTCACGTGGTCTAGATGAAGGTCAGACCGAGATCAGAAATCTTGAAGAAGTCATAAATGAGATGAGGTGAAATAATTATACTTTCTCTATCAAGCCTCAAACAATTTAAAAGATGCTTGGGTGAAGTTGGGAAGAATTACAAATGGTACAGATCGGAAAGGCTTTCTGTCTCTTTTTCAAAAGTAAAACTTCTAATGTATCAATTATCGAGTCTACAAAGTTTCCTTTGGAAGCGTCTATCTCCCTTGACGGTAAGGTCACAACCAGGAGTTTGCCTGAAGGACTCGGTGGGGTGCTCCATTATTGCCAGTTTGAAATTTTTTATATTTTTGAATAGGTTTCAGTGAAGCAGAGACGCATTTGGACCTAATCGAATAAATTTCTTCCTCTAGAGAGAACATTACATAGAGATTACCAAAGAGACAGCAATATCATCTTCCATTGGAACATCGTTAAAAAATTCCTAAACATTTGCGACTTGAATTCCAGGAAACCGTAGGCAATGGAGTCAAGCGAGCTCTTCCTGGCTGTATAGCTTGCCCGTAGAGCTCTAGGAAATTACTTGTTTTATTTCACGAATTCTTCACCCACGTATCGACTTCTCGCATTCTAAGCTTCACAATGTTTCCATAAACTTGGAATATCTTAGGTTTTGTCCCTTCATTTTACACTAACTGAAAAAATCCGGCAGCGGAACTTTGAAAAAAAAAAAAATTGTTCAACCTTGTGTCAGCATCTGACTCTCATCTTGTTGACGATCTTAACTAGCGTTTATTTTGGGGATATATTGCGAGCATCCTGAAAAAGTATGCTAGGTATTATTATTTTTTTTATTAAGTTTTATTTTAGTGATAGAGTGTATATTACGAGTTTCCCTAAAAGTTATGTAGAGTTTATTTTTTGATTCGGTCTCACTTTGGAAACAGGGCCTATATTGTGTATATGCGAGTATCCCAAAAAATTATGTCAGGGCTTATATTTTGATTAGGTCTTATTTTGGGGTAGGGCTTATATGCGAATATCTTGAAAAATTATGCCAGGGATTATTTTTTGATTATGTCTGCTTTTCTAAAAACAAGGTATTGTCATATTTATACTGTTCAAATAGTCTACTTTGAAAAAAGGTATAGATAAATTTTCTTATCGGAATCGCAATGTTAAGGTTTCATGAGCGACGAAATGTAAGTCAGAAATAATTGCACTGAGTTATTGAGTTTTTATTTCAGTGAACAGTATTACAGATGTGAGAATTGTTTCACCGTACTCAACTACTCCTATTAATCCACTATCTATACCGGTAGCTCGCGATTCAATTACTGAGCTTGCAATTTTCAAAAACATTCCCTTTAACCATGACATCAAGATTAATAAGTGATCTTAGCTCAGATCATTTACCGATCATTCTAACTCTGAATACAGACTCTACTTTTATCAAAATTCCACATCAATTATCTATCAATTGGGAGAATTTTCTATTTATTTTAAGTCAGAAATCGCTTTCCCTTCTCTTTACTTCCAGCAATGAAGATCTTGAAAATTCAATTTGTCAAATGGAAAAAATTATCTCATTGGCACTTGTGGCAACTTCAAAAACTTCAGTCTTTTTCACTCTGCTCTTCAATCTTTTAATAGAGAAATGCTATTTTTTAAAGACTTGGAAGACTCCCGTGGTGGTTTCCATTCTCAAACCTCCTTAAAATGAGAAAAATCTTCAAAACTATCTCCTAATATCTTTACTCAAGTCTCTGAGCAAAGCATACGAATTTGGTCTTTTGAACAGCCTGATCCAGATTTCCTTAGTCAGAAGTATTAATATTCCAGAGCAGCAAGACTTTGTCATTAAGTACTTAACAGTAATTCAGTTACTTACAGTCACTGAAATGGCACAACACGGTATCTTAAAAAAAAAAACCAAGCCTTAGGCATGCTTTTTATAGATATTGGCAAAACATTTGATAAACTTAGATATGAAGGGCTCCTATCCAAGTTGATGTGACTTGGCATTTTGGACCAATTGGTCAAAATTATTCATTGGTTTCTTGACTCTTGTAATATCAGAGTTCAAGTCGAAGACCCAGTCCTTTCCCCAATTTCAGGGGAGTATTTTGTCCACCCAATTAATCTCTTTGTACGTCAATGATATTTCGAAGGCTACAAACATCCATTTGGATATGTATGCGACGATACTGCCATCATGTCCCGAAACATCTGCAATCGGAAAATTATAAAGAGATTGCAGAATTTTACATGTCTTAATTACAACTCTGGCTCATTGACTAGAAAATTGAAGTCAATGCAACTAAATGCGCGTGCCTCCTGTTTACAAAATAAAGGCGGATCGGCAATTTACTGACCATCACCATTTTTGACCAGCCTGTTCCCAGGGTTACTGAATACAAGTACCAAGGATTATTTTTAAATGCGAAATTAAACTTCGCTCACCCCATCCGGAAAGTCCATAGAAATACTATGGGGACGAGTAGATTACTCTCTCGCTTCATTTATCGAAAGTGTAAGTTGATGATCAGACACAAAATTTTGCTCTACAAATAAATTCTGAGACCAATTACGCTGTACGCGTCACATATATGAGTGGTGGCAGCAACTATGCACCTGAAACGACTGCACAGCTTTTGAAATATATAACTAAGGAAAATCGCCAATGTTCCTTGCTTTGTCCGTAATGAAGTCCTACATAAAGATTTAAAAATTGAACTCCTTTTGGAGTTCGTTAAAAAACAATCTCAAATTTTTTCTTACAGGATTCCTCAAATTCTCAAATGAATAACTTTAAAAACTTCTAGAGTATAACTCTGGAGTTCCATCTTCTCTGAGGCCTAGAACTGTTCTAGGCCATAGCTATCTTCACTTTCCAATCTTAAAATGACAGAGGTTAAATAAAAGTAATTAATTAGATTGGATCCTGCGCGTTTTAAATGCAAATTTACATTTTAATCGCAGGACTTCAATCACAACTAAAGTCATTCAAATAATGCTACAATATGCTTCGAAGTAGCTTTCAGTAACTTCCTAAAATTGTTAAAATCTTTCTGAATGTGAAATTCTTTTAAACTTCCTTTCTCTGACCAAAGGACGTCACAATTAACAGAGTTCCAAACACATTTCCTTTCTTTTCACATCATTCACACAGCGTGCTCTCTCTCCCTTTAAATCTCTTTTTTAAAACCTTCAAAATATCATCATATGGCATTCATCACGGCACTTAAAATTTGTTCTCATTAAAATATCTTTTAGTATTTTAATCCTTCTCTTTAATTCCAAGGACAACAGAAAGCAGCTTCAGAAACACTATTCCTGATAGCAGTTGGAAATCCTGACACCTTTTTTTTCTCTCTCAGATATCGCTCTGACCAATGTGGTTGTTCCGCTTAGGTGGTACGCCTCTGGAATATCCAATCGTAATTAGGTCTCTTATTTCTCTCTCAAAAATACTTTTCAAAAATTTCAGCGACCCTCACCTTCAGAATTTCCAGGAGTGTTTATTTTTGACCTCTAAATTTTTATGACTTTTTAACAAATTCGAAAAAACCTTAAATTCTAAACTTTTTACCCAATATCGTGATGATAGGGTTAATTTTAAATTTTTAAACATATACCTCGTAATTTACGGCTATTGCTGTTGCCGCTGATATTTTACCTTGGCCTCGCGTTTTTAAAATGCTCGTGTAAGTCTAATACGTGTATCAATATTCTTTAAAATTACTAACCCTACTACTTTAGCCTGCTAAGCAGAGTATTTATACAGAATATGTAGTATAAGTTTTAGGTGTAGTAATGAAGGATTAAGTTTGAGTTGTATTTAGAATGGAGTGTGAGACTACACGAAGAAAGAAGACAACTAGGAAGAAGTGCGACAAGATATTTTTTTATTGAGACATGTACAGAAAGATGTTTTGTCGACACACAGCTAAGAGACAACATCAGAGTTTGTGCAAGGAACAGAAAAATAGTACAATCCAATGCAAAATAGAGAATCTGCGTCACTTATTGCTGTCTCGAAGAAAAAGTCTGAATGAAAACTGATTTCGAACATGACGTCTCCCACTCCTATAAAGTGACTAGAATTTCACAAAAATCACTTTTTTCCACTGTTTAAAAATCTCCTTCACATTAAAAAAAGTTTTACTTAAAATGAGCCGAATTCATTGTCAGTTAAAAACCAACAATCGAGAAATGTGTTAAGGGATTTAATTTGAAAAAAATTACTGTCTAATATACATATGAATTAATACTTTAAAAAAAACATCAAGCTAAATACATAATTTAATACTTTTTTAAAATCTAAAATTATAATTCGTTAAAGTAAAATATTCTGTCAAAATTATTTCTTAATATTTCGTATATCCATTCGTAATCAATATTTGTTAAAAATCGTGGAAATAAACTTTAACAATCATTTTGCAAAAAAAAGTATTTTGTTACGAATTCAGAATATTAAATAACACAAAAAGTATTTAATACGAAATAATTCATTGTAATACCTGAAGTGATTAGTTAAAAAATGCATGCGCCATCCAATCTCGTGAGTGACGTCATCTTCGTGAGCTAAACCACTAAAACCTAATCTTCGCTTCTTACTCGCTACAGAGAACAAGATGAAAGAAGACGTAATAAGGCAACGGACATAGAGTATAAAAAAATAAAAACAATCTCCGAGCGGGAGACACAATAAAAATAACGTATATTTGCTAATTTCTTTCTTTTGGTTTAGAATAAATTTCTTTGCTTTTGTTTCTTCAGTTTGCATAAAGACAAAGTGTGCCGATGACACAGAACACTTCCAGAACATCAAATGTAGGGGGCAGGGAGGTGACATTGGTACCGGGGAAAGGGACAGGCAATTCGAATGACTGTCATTCCAAGCAGTGGATAATGAATCTAGAATATTTAATGAAATATGCAAAATTTCCATTCATTGATCGTAAGCCATTTATAAATTATGCCTTGTATACAGTAAAAGTTCACGACAATCCATTTCGTTTATAATATCTAAATAGAACATTTTGGTGAAATTCTGGCAAGCGCAAAATTAACGAGATGGAAGCAATCAATAATTACAATGCGCAAAACTAGCCAAACACAAAATATTCAAATTCTCATAATTTATTGTATGGGGGTTTTACCCATTCAATATTTTCTTTAGTTTTAATCGGATAAATAATTTTGATACATCCAGTTTATTATTTAAAGTTTCAAAAAGCTGTACAGGTTTTTTTTTTTAAAAAAAATTATCATTACTGTTGAGTTTTGAGTAAAATGGTTTGACAAAATGACATGGTATGCAAGATGCGTAACAACTCTAAAATAAAATCTCTTGAGATACTTAAAGTTCTGAAATAACCCTTCAGAAGGGATGGTAAAATTTATTTTAGATTATCTCTGTGCTCGTATGGAATCTCATTCTTATTCGAATAAATTCTTGTAAGGCATGTATTCGTATTTCTGATTCAGTTCTTCGGAACTGCAGTTCCACCGCTTAGAATACAAATCAAATTGAGTTCAGAAATGGTTTGGGGAAAAGGGCGTGGGAAATATCACGTCTCTGATTGTGGTAACAACAGAGAAACACTACGAACTACTTCTAAAAAGACACACAGAGGAAAACATTTCTTTCCACAACTGCTAAGGATTCACGTAGAATAATATCTCTGTTCAACATACAATAGTTTATGTATACATATATAATATTCATATATTGAATGTACAACGATCTCTCTTTTTTTACACAATGAGAAAATGCAGACAATTAACAATGATGAAAAATAATTTCCAGCATTCCAAAATATTCATCTGACTATTAAAATAATATTTGGTGAGAGTCTACCTTCTTCCTCAACTTGAAATAGTGCTAAGAAATTCTGCTGGAAACCACAAAGAAGAAGCTTTCCTCCCCGCCCTCTTCCTAGAGACCTTTCCAAAGGGAAAGGGCCCAGAAAAGAGACCTGAAGGGCTGCTTTAAAAGACACACAGAAAAGAGATATGTGGAGGAAGAAGAGAGAATAAATGCGATGGAAAGGCCACACCTTCTCCGTTTCCGGGAATTCGAAAATGGAACAAGAAGCACTCTCTAGACTTCGCATCACTTACAAAATGTTTCCTTTAGAACTAAAAAAGTTAAAAAATAATTGCCTTCTATCTGACATTGGGTAGTAATTTTAACCGGCTTGATTTTTTTTTAGTATTTACGAAATGTCTAATTTTTTGTCCGTCTTGCAGGAAAAGTTAGCCTCAGAAATAAAACTTCAATTCATGCGAAGATTCTATTACAGTGCACAAATTATTGCTACTCTCCAAAATGCATTTCAAAATTTTTCGTTTTAAATGGTATCAGATTTAGAATCCATATGAAGGAAAACAGGAACAGTTGTATCACTTTTTTTAAATCCTTAACTACTGTTCAGAGTTATTAAACTGATTGTAGTTGCTGATTTACATTAATTGTTAAAGAAAAACTAATTTTCCAGTTTGATCATGAAAATATTTATATTTTATAATAAAATTAATTCGGAAATAAAACATTGGCTCTAAACTGCGACCTAGTTAATTGCAATTGAATACAATGAACGATTGCATGGAACCACATTATGCAACTTTCGATATATGTTTTTTATAATTTCGAGAACGCAAAAAGAATACCATCAGTTGTATTATCTTCAGGGTTCCTTCCATTGATTATATTTCATATATAGGAAATATACATAACGAATATAGGAGATATACAAAAACAAGGTTCATCTAACCGTATCGTATTTAGAAGCCCTGACATTTCAATACGAATAAATAATTCTGATTATTTTCTGTACACACACTACCTAAATTTCGAGAAAATATTATACTATTGGCTTAGTCAATAGAAAAATACTACACCTAAATCATTAGTTGTGGATCATCATTAAATCAGCGAAGTCTAAGTAATATTATTCAGATTTCTATTACCAATATTTTCGATTGATTTTAGATTCAAGTTGCTTATAAAATGAAACTCATTTGAATTATTATGCTACAAGATTTTTCAGTACATTTATTTTTTCACTTAAAATAAAAATTTAAGTCAAATTACTATTTTTCGAAGCTTAATAATTCTAAAGTATTTTCTGTTTATCGTTCAAAGTTATAATATTTTTGTCCGATGAACTCAAAAAGAATTAAAAGAACAAATAATATTCAGAGAATAAAAACCTAATTCACCTTTTAGAAATACAAAAATAAACAAAATAGATTTTTAGAACAAATTCAAAACCCTATTCGCAATGCGAGATATAAATTTATTCTTGAAAATAAATATAACGATGAAAAGTACCGAAAGGGGAAACGAAAGAAATTCCAGAAAATTTTATTTCTAGTGTTTGTTGTAAAAAAGTAGTACTTTGGACTCGCAGAGATAAAGAAAAAGCTAGTAGGTTTAGAGGTTTAACTTTTGCTACAGAAACCATTTAAACCCGGCTCTACCTGTAAAAAAAGTTTTAGCCAATGTCCATCGTCTAAGCGTGTAACTCGTACTTTAGGCTACAGCCGTTGGCAACATAGGCATCCATCTGTCTCGATTACGAACCTAGATAAAGCTTTATGGGAAAGGCAGATGCTTTTCGAAAAGGGGATTTTGCCCGTTAAGAGCCTTAAGCTGCTTTCGATGGGGGAAAAAAAGAGGGAACGATAAGACCTGGCATTTAATCACAATTGTTCGCCAGATGAACAAATACATTTCGATCATTCTGCCACGAATTGTGTGATATTTCTTGGAATGTTGTAAAATAAATGAAATATTCAACAGAAGTTTATTTTAACAATTCTTGTTCTGATAACCATTTTGCAATTTATAAGCTACTACTCTTTTCAATGAGTAACTGAAAAATTCCATCTGCGTTACATTTTTTTTTTTATGGGAACTGAAAAATTGCATTTTCATGAGAGGAAAGTAAAATTTCTAAGCCCTGTTTTATTTTTTGGCTGTATAAAAACTAAATAATTTTTGATGGCCATTCTTTCAATTGATTTCAGTTGTATTATGTATAACACTTGAAAATGAGTATTTTCCCGTAAACACATGTGTTATCATGTGCTTGTTATCAAAAAGATAAACATAAGAAAAGTGAGATTTTTCAAATTTAAAAAATTCGCAAAAGTTTTAGGGCTCAACACTTACAGAAATTTCAATTCTGTCAGAATTAGTAGAAAAGGTAATTTTATCTGCGTTGTTCTGCTAATTGTTTTGTATAAGTCAAATTATAAATTTTTTGGAAGATATTTTTAATCGTAGACAATAATATCATCTGCGTTACTTTTAATCATGCTTTTTTAAGTTGAACTCAGAAAAGACTAATCAGTGCTAATTAAAGTATTTAGATGTCAGTCTTGTGTTATTAACATTTTATTAGGAGCAAGACTTTGACAGAATTACAGTGCCCTATAATGCAATATTAATGCTTGAAGAAGTAAGCGTTTTGAATGTCGAGAGAGTGCTTCCTGCAATGCAGTCGAAGGCCATTAGAAGCATATAACGGTGAGCCTAATTACTACAGATACGAGTAGATTCGGGGACGCATTGGTCCCCAACACCCCCTTTTTTGTTTGTTCTAGAAAACACTGAACATAGATTTGCTAAGGGTCGTTCGCATCTTTCTTGCTCTGCCTCTGTACCTCAACATCCATGACGATAAAAACCTTGAATTTTTTTAGAAAATTGCTAATATGGAAGATAAGCCCATCGTGAAAAGTGCCCTGGAAAAATTGCGAACACTTTCTGGAAAAAATAGATTCTCCTCAATAAATGCACGTAAATAGTGATACAAGTATGGCTCTAAAATTTGCCTAAGTACCCATTCGTTAAAAAATAAGCTATTTGTTCTTCACTCCAAAAGGATTTTATCAGCTTACATTTTCTCTTATTAAAATTTAGGATTCTGATTGAAGAAAAGGAAGATTGACAGGCAATTTAATTTAACGACAATTCATTTTTAATTATTAAGAGTGAAAGATTGATTGAAGATATTTGTCTGAGTTAAAAAAAAATTCTTAATTAATGCTCATCAAAAAAGATCTTGTGTATGATCCTTTCATACTTAGTATTTTCTATGTTTGATACTTCAAACAAATACACCTAAATTTAATAGATTTTTTATGTAATTGATGAATGCAAAAACTTTTTTTCACAGTTTTGATCATCAGATAATATGATTTCATATTTGATGGAATTAGTTTGAATTATATATTTAACAAAAATGAATTAAAATTTTTAATGAAAATATCTGTTTACGAAACTAAATTGTTTTATATTTTATCCAAAATTTTATATGAGAAAAAATGATAATTTCTTAATGAATGATAGTTTTATAGTTAAACAACTAGAGTGCACATTATTCAATAATTTTACCATCCTATTCAAATTTCATAGAACAGCTTATTTTATATCAACGATTTCAATACATTTTACAGTTGGATATTCCACAAATAAACTTTATATGATGTCAACTAGGAACATTATACAAGGGAAAAGCTTCTTTCCATCCATTACGAGAATTGTGTTTTTAAAATCCTTTAATTTTAACTTACACTTTTTTAAATTAAAACATTTGTCATGTATTATCACAAACTTCATGTATTAACATATACTCTTTTTGATTAAAATTATTATACGAATGTAGTTAAGTATTTCAAGTGTCTGCGACCATCAATTTTCAGACAAAATACATCTGCCATGAAACATATTGGCAATCTAATATTTTCATTCAGAGGCTCATATTTAGTGGCCAAAGTTTGGAATTAAAGAAAAACAATTCATTATTTCACTTTTAAATTCTGAATTGATCAGTCCCATATGAAAAATTCAAAGAAATTTTGCCTGTTAGGAAAATTTCGTATTAATTTTAATTCAAAAAATTTTTTGAGCCATTTGTAATGTATCATGCCTCGAGTCGAAATGAATTCATTACGACGTTTAAAAGCATCGAGGACAGGGCAAGGGCACGAAAGATGTGTCGAAGAGCACCTACGGAGATGAGAGAACGACCAGAAGACACTTTTTCCCCGGAGCTACAGGAGGGTGAGGAGAATCCAAAAATAGAGAGATATCCAGATGATGGTCACTGTCCTTCCTCTGGCGAACCTCGGCTGGGGAAGCCTCGCATCACCTTGGGTCCCTCCCGCACGAGATCGTTTGCGGAAATTAACTTTCCAGTGATCTTGCAGCATTGTTGCAAAGAGATCGCGATGAATTGGAATTTCCGGGAGTGAGTGTGCGCGTGTTCCCGCTCTTGTGTTCCTGAGATGTTCCGCGAGGGCTCAGGAGGCTTCCATAGCCGATCGCCGGGAAATGCTTCTACACTTCTCATCCCAGGGATGCCTTGAGGTCCGTGGTGTCCACGGATTTGTCTTCCGCAGGGGGCGTCGGGTGATGTCGATTCTCCTCTTCTTCATCCCGGATGTCTGCCTGTAAGGAGTATATTCGATTAGGCAAAGCATTTCTCATACATTTATTAACATTTCCTTTAGTCTCAGTATGGACTCTCTCTCTTTAGATAATTTAAGGCTCCCGTCTACCGGCCATTTCGATGTCATGAATGTAATGCTAATCCTATGGAATTTCTACAACCATTCTCAAATCTTTGATATTTTATCTATTTGAATGCAATCAAGTGCACCTGAAAGAGCCAGAAATAACGAAAGTTTCTACCTAATAACATTTTCCCTCCAAATTTAAAAAATATGGTAGAATAATTCTTAAAGATCGGAAAAATTACAAACGAAGAATTAAAATAGGGGTAAAAATATTTTGAAAAATTGCAGGAAAAATTTAATTCCGCTGAAATCGTTATTTTTTGTTCTTTCGGATGCTCTTGATCACATTCAAATAGATAAAATAGTAGAGATTTGAGAACGGTAGTAGAAATTCCATAGGATTAACATTACGTTCACGAAATCAAAATGACCGGTAGACGGGAGGAAGACAAAGGAAATACTTTGTTCGATCTTTTCAGAAGTATCTCAGATGAAAAATGCACCATCATTGTTCAGCTTCAAATTCTAAAAAAATATATTTGAGAACATATACATTTATAGAAAACGACTCGTTTACACTGTCATCAAATACCATCATCACTAAAGGAAGTTGACGCTCTGCGAAAACTATGTACTTTTCCGTCCAAAAGTCAATTAAATTTAAACCGATAAATTCTAATTTTATGCTAAGGTGATGTAATGAGTAATAAGCTTAAAAATCCTTTTAAAGCAATGGAAGAGATTTTATTAAATTTTTAATTATTTAAGTGAAACATGTATTTGATTTTTTTACTTTAAAACTGCTGCATATAATTTCATCAAGAAATCAGAACAGAATAATTTTCTCATTCTTCTAATAAATAAATTCTTCCCTGTCACGGGTTAACAAACAATTTTCCTGCCATTTCAAAGTAATCGGTCACGAGGTTTGAAACGATGAACACACATAACTAATTAATGAACCAATCGGTGAGATTTCACGAGATGAACTTCATTTTTTGCTCACCTCTGTGGCAGCATCTCTTTGTTCTTCCCAACAGCAGTCTTGAGTGAGACTCGTACCGTTTCTGGAATCGGAAGTGCTGCAATTGGAACAAGTAGAACCTTCTTCCTCGCCTTTATGAGAAGTGTCCTGAAAAACAATTTCTATTTTAAAATGCGTTTGGTTTAACAATACTGTAGGCATATAAGTTATGATTCAAAAATCAATTTATTTTCCTTGTGCATTAGTAAATCATTTCTTCGTTATTTTAATTCATATTGAATATTCTTGAAGAATAACTTTTTTCTTAAATTTTGAATTTTGACATTCAATAACTGAAACATTTAAAATGGTAATGATGCTTAAAATATCGGTTAACTTCTTAAATAATTAAAATTTGGTTTCCACACTTAAAAATTTACTGTAATTAAATTATATTCATTCTGAATATTTTATTCACAGGGAAAAATTTGACGTTCAGATGAACATCACAACTATTTTAACGATTTATTCTTTCAGAGAAGCTCTAAAGTTTTTTTTTTTTTTGTTACCTATAAATGAATTTTTCCTCTGAAAAAATTAATACATTCATAATGTTATTCATAAACATATCAATTTGGATACATTTAGAATATTTCACACAGAGCCTTTTTATCAGAACGAATGTAAATTGTTATTGCATTTTAAAAAATCAAAGAAATAAAACATGTTTATTATATTGAATCATTCACTGAAAAATTAATAATTAATAATGAAACGATCTTTGCGAAATAGAGATGTTACTTCAAGGAGAAAAAAAGTATTTAACAGGAGGAAAACTATTTACAGAGCTGTCAAAATATTAAAATAATTATTTCTCTCTTATACTCGTAATCTCAGAATTTAAATGAATATTATGTAGATTGAAATTTTACATACTCTCTTGATTAAAAAATTTATACAAGAAGCTCACATTTAATACATATTATTACTTTCGTAATTATGCTACTTAAAAGGAGAAACAATAACTTTTTACATATATTAAAAATATTATCGGGAATAAAAGTAATGCACAAGAAATAGTCTACTATTTTCGTTTCAAATGGTTCAAACAAAAATGATAAAATTCAAAATCAAAAGAATATTCAATACATTCGCAATCTTTATACATTTAACTTTTTTTTAAATGTGGGAGCGAAGAATATATTACGATTAGATTATAAAACCCTTACACACTAAAACAACTGGAAACCGTATAGAGTAAAATAATAAATGTAGAATGTAGAACAATAAAATAATCGACCTTTGTCCGTATCAAATGAGAAGCAATGCTCCATAATTTTCAAATAGGAATCCACTGCAGCCGGAGGATAATCATCAGGCGATCCGTCTACAATCGTTATTCCGGCGGTTCTCTAACGAACAACGGTAATTACGAGCAATAATATTTATCACGAACTGTTCCAAATACCCGTAACGACCCTGCCAAATTTGTATCGACCGGAGAACAATATTCGCCGTGAGCGAATGAGGATCATTACGAAAAGCTTTCGATTCCGTTACCTTATTATTTGTGCCAGGAAGATTCGACTCAAGAATTCTTCTCCTCGCTACAGCACCAAAATTATCACTGACTTTTAGAAATATTTATTTCAAAAGAAGGGCCATAAATGGAATTGATTCGGGCAATAATTCCGCAGTCAGAACAGCATTTGAGATAAACAAGCTTCTTTCGAATAAATGTTCTTACCTTTAACTATGAGTTCCATTACCGGTATTCACAATGAAAGTTTCCAGACTTTAAGCACTCTGATGTAATATATTCGCTAGTTTCCTTACGAACGCTCGTAATGAATGTTTTCAATTTTAGCTCTGAGTTGCGTTTGTTTAAGTATTATTTCAAAACTTTCTGCATGAATGCTTCTCAGAAAAATTTACAACAACAACAATAATATATTAAAAAAAAGAAAACGAAAAGAACGATGCGCACTAATTGAGTCGTAATATTTCTTAGGATAAAGGAAAAGGAAATGATTTACGTTGTTTTTTTAGCACTAGTAACGAATCATTTACGAGATGGTGTATATAAGTATCTGTGATAGAACATTTAAAGAGGAAGTGTAAATGAAATAACTATGGAGTAAAAATCTAAATGAAACATAATTTTTTTGAAAAAAGAGAGAGTTCATTTAGAAAATATACAAAGCATTACCAATCTCAATTTCTTTTCTTAGAATCACAGAAATAAACACCTTCAAGCTGATTACCAGTAATAACATTTTAAAATAATGTATCATATTCCCAAGATGAAAAAAATGGAATTAGAACATAGAATTTCGCGCTTTAATCAATTAATACTACATCTATTGAACAGAAATATCCGAATTAATTGTGAAAGCATAAACATTGAAAACTTACTTTAATGAAGTTACAGTTAAAAGTATTGGCAAGAATTGTATATTATTGCCAAGATTTATTACATTGTTGAATGGATCGATATTCCGAATAACATCGCTGTGTATAATTTGATTAAATATATTATATAGACATTAAAATGTGAATGCCATGCAATATTCAATAATTTTTTGTATTCTAATTTTGTGTTGTGTGAGCAATATCCATACGTCACTTCCATGGAATGATCGACAGTAACGTACTTTATTTTGGAAATTGTGAGCAATTTTTCACGCCATACAAAATTCCCCACTACGGTGAATAAAAATGTGAAAATTGCATGTCTTGCAACAACCCAACGTAAAATGATGTCGATTACTCGATGCGGTAGCAATCAAATTCTGATTTGGTAGCAAATGACTACCATATCAAAACTAACTTATGAATCAATGTCAAATTCGTTTCGGTTCTGTTTAAAAGTTGGCAGCACAATGATAACAACAATTTATCTTAATGAAGCGATCTGTCTTAAAATTCAAGTACTTATTGAAACACCGTGGTACTTACGGGGGAAAAAAACCCGAAATCAGCATTTATTGATTAATTCAAAATATTTTTTACTAGGTAATGTAGGTCATGACAAAACATTAAATATTTTCGGAAGCAAAAGATGGCAAGAAGAAGTAAGCAAGTGTAGGAAAGAGAAGAAAGTAAGCAAAAGTTAGTAAGTGCTTACCGAACAGGAAATACATAAAACGAAAGGGAAAAATTATAGATGAGATTCAATGCACAAATAAATTGCATAATTGCTATTTCTAAAACAAATTTGCTAATTATGTTTGCTCTTCTAACAGCCAAGTATAAATAACAATATACACACAATCATGTTAAGCTCTTTACATGCAAATTACACACGCGCAATTCTGTTGTCGATTCCAATGTATCAAATACGCTTTTAATATCGATAAATGTTAATGATGTGTGATCAATAATTTAACATTAGTTTAAATAATAGCAATTAAATTTTTTTGTTTATCATACCCTCACTGCTGTCTTTTCCCAGAATCTAAACTGCGTGATATGTATGTTATTATTACAAAGCTAAATTTTAAATCTATAACCAAAAACTTGATTAAATAATTTTTCCGAATAAGGGTAACAAATGAATCGGTCAATACGATTAAACGGACGATGGATCCGTGCCTGGTCTCATAATAATTTTAGCTTTGAATTTTTTTCACTTGTTATGAAAATAAAATAATTTAATACACAAATTAACAGCTTTTGCAATAATTAAATAAGGATATTTGGAATAAACCACTTTCAACATGCTATAGCTGATGAAACTGAGGCTTTTCCACATTGCCGCCCACATCAGCATGCCAACAGAGCAAGGATTATACTAAAGTGGTGGTCATGGCGATGGTATATATTTGAGGGCATATTTTTAGTATGTATTGTAAAGCCAGATGAATAGTAGCCTTTGTTGCTCTATATCCTATAAAAGCAATCAATCAATGTAAAGCCAGGACTCGTGAAGGTGCTCTCCGGAAATACAGATGTATTTAGTCATGTTGCAAAGACGACATAGAATGTAAAACAAGGCAAAATGATAACTTGTATGTAACTTTGAAAATTAATCTTACCTCAATATATTGTTCGATATCAATTGAATAGAATCATCCTACTTTACTTAAGTGTATTCTGTGAGTTTAAGATCGAACGCACACTAGCAAAAAACGCTAGCTGTGTTTAACCTATTAGTGAATTGCGCAACAAAGGAATAAAAACGTCGGGAAGATGTACTCGACAAACACTTTTAAATTCAATCTCCCCTGGAAGAATAAATTCAAGAAGTTGAAAATTGTCGAGAGGAAAGGAAGGGGGAAATAATTTCTTAATTTTCTGTTTTGGAGTAGTATCTTGGAAGAAAATCTCTAGGCAGTGGAATTAATATTTTTACCCAAAGCGATTTCAAGATTTAAAACAAATATGTCACTGTTGATTTGACAATCCTTCCCCTAGGCTTCCTGTTTGATTTGTGTGATTAATTTCTTATGGTATGATTTTTGTTTACTGTAGCAAATTTCAATAATCTCATAAATAGAAAAACTATAATTTATTAAATATTGTAATTTTTTTTAATTATGCAATAATTTTGCTTCTATTGATTTTCAATTCCACCAGTCACTTGTTGGATCAGAATATACATAAGTTCCTCCTGCTTATCAGCATAATAGACGGTATCAACTCTATAGTTCAATTCATTGCAATAGTTCGACGAACCTAGTAATTTTGAACTATGATGAAGTGACGACAGTGACATATGAGATATCGTCCACCTTCCTACCTTCGCCGTTACCGACGTGAAGGCTTTGAGTCCAACAAATTGATATTGCATCAGCCCCACTATACGAATGAAATGTAATCAAGACTCTTACGTATGGCCTCACTAAAACAATACCTGAGCTCGCGTCTATGACCACTAGAATACTGTGACAGCAGTTAATGGAACCAGAATGACGAATTTACAGAATTATGATCCTTTTCCCACATCAAAATTCGCAGTAAATGAAAGATAAATCAACTTCGTAAGACAAGAAGAATATGTCTTTTAAGCAATGTGGAAAATAATAAGCATCGGGAATTGGCGTTCATTTAGATTCCCACTTTTATAAGTTCCCCTCCGAGCCAATATAAATACTTTGGCGTATTTAACAGGGTCGTGGTAGCGGAATGGGTACGGTTGTGAGTTCACTGCCACCGTAGTTTTCGTTCAGTAGTGGGTTTGAGTTCTTAATACCACTAAAAACCCACCATGTAGCGGAGATGATGTCTGTTAAATCTGTTGAGGTTCCAAATCCTCCTGAACAGATGGGTACTCGACCGAAATTCAAATTTGAGTGATCAGTCACCATTAGCCTCCGTGTTGCTTTTAAGTGCGATGTTAACAGACAATCAAATTTAAATATTTAATGTGTATCTGCCCACTATTTGACGGGTGTTGAGTGAAATCAGACTCGAACGCACAGCTCGATTGAAACATCGTCGCGACGAGATCAATACCATGACCATGTGCGGTCGTTAAGTAATGACAGATTATAAGGCAATTTCATCAGCTTAATTTGATCGTGGACTGTCTCAAGTGTTACACTAATTACAAAACTATAATAAACAATCCACCTAATGTAAGTAATCAAAAATAACTACAACCGACCAAAGTTGTCACGTGGACAAATTGATGACTTAAATTCAGGCCTTGTCGTGAGGAGACCTGAATTAACCGATCACACACAGTCAAATCCCGTCATATTTGTGTGGAAGCTCTTTCTATCTTTCCCTTTCTCTCCCTTTTGAAGATTCAAAATAGAAAATAAAGCAGTTTCCTTTGTTTTGATTGTAGATTCATTTCAACCGTCCGTGTTATCGTGTGAGTTGGTCCGCTGCTTTAGCTTTTGTATTTTGATTTAAACTGTATCTTGGTTAAAATGTCACCAACTTAAATAAATATTGGTTATTTTGGAAAATGCTTCAGTTTTATTCCAGCGTTAAGGTACTATTCTCTACGACTACAAAAAAAATCATTTGTTTTATAAATATTTCTCTTTCTCTCTCTCTCTATATATATATACTGGTGTGCCAAACTGAAGCAACAATGTAAACTTTAAGCAGATAGCCATGAAATTGTAGAAAAGGGGGTTATTGCGATCAGTACAATGAACACGCAATTCAGTAGTAAGGTGATGCGTATGCAAATTTCAGGAGCAAAACGTCATAGGGGACATGAGTGTACGCAAAACGCGGGCGGTCAGCATGCGCATCTCAAGACTATAATAAAAGGAAGAAAGGAGGCTGAATTAAAGACATTCGCTTTAAGTGCAAGGGAGTTCTTTCCTGAAATATGGCTAGAAGAAATCACAGGGACGACTTCGCATGTCGAAGAATGATCGGAAATCTAGAATAGTTTGACCAGTGTAGCTGAAGAGTTCGGAATCAACAAAAGTGTCGTTTCGCGCTCTTAGAAAGCCTTTCAAATCATAGGTACATCTGTTAGAAAGGTTGGTGGGGGCCGCCCTACGAAAACAACTGCAGTGGATGATTGATACCATTCAGCAAGTGCCATTGCTCAGCAACTGTGTACAGAAACAGGGCGACAAGTGTCAAGGTTTATTGTGGCCAGACGTCTTCACAAAGGAGGTCTATTCACCCGTCATCCTGAAGCTGCATCCCTTTGAAATTTGGCCATCGGCGGCACCGTTTAGAGTGGTATAAGGAGCACAAAAACTGGACATCTCATAAATTGAGTCGTGTCCTCTTTACGAAAGAGAGAGTCGTTTCAGTGCCACAAGCGATTCTGAATTCCAGTTGATCAGGAATGAGGTCGGGACACGGTTTCATCCCAGTAACACCACAGAAAGGTACCATGACGGGGGTCCTGGAGTTACACTCTGGGGAGGGATTATGCTTAAAGGGTGGACTGAGCTCCATGTTTTCGACAGAGGCTCTGTAATTGAAGATCAATATTCTAAAGAAGGGATTTTTCCCCATGTACGCCTGTTCCGAGGTGCTTTTGGACCAGACTTCGTTTTTATAGATAACAATGCACGGCCACACCGGACTGCTGATGTTCAGCAGCTACTGGAAAGTGAAGATATCACTCGAATGGATTGATCAGCGTTCTCCTCTAATTTAAATCCCATAGAACGACGACCACAGATGCTTTGGGGAGATGCCTTGCGGCACGATTACATCCTCCGGGGAACACTCAAGAAACTGAAACAGATGCTGATTGAGGAATGGGTACTCCTACATTAAGAACTGTAGGACATTCTGGTGCTGAGTATGGAGAGATGGTGCGAAGCAGTAAGAGGAGGGCATATACCATACTAAGGAACATCTGCTTGTTGTTCTTTCCCTGGGACAGACAATCATCTGTAACGATACTATGAGTTCAATAAAGCCTCTTTGTTGTTTTATTCCTATTATATGCACCGAATTCATTTTTGCTCAACTATGCTTCCGTCATCGTTTAAGTACAAAATGCTGTCTCTCATTTTTGAATTTCATATCTCTAAAATGATTACTCGTGGAGATATGGAAAAAGAAACACCTGTTGCTTTAGTTTCACACACCAGTATATATATATATATATATATATATATATATATATATATATATGGTCGAGGACTCACTGCCGGCGGTTTTCGTAGGTCGAGTCGTGGGTCCGAGCCTTGATACCACTACAGACCCACCTTGTAGCTGGAGCTGATACATATTAAATCGGTCGAGGCTCAAAGTCCACCTGTTGACGTGGTGTGGTAATTTGGAGAAGGGGGTGCCAGGTCAGGTACCATCCTCGTAACTTCACCGAGGTTTAAAAACACAAGGTCAAAATTACATCAATAGCCCTCGTGTTGCTTCTTGTGCGACTTGAATATAACCGGCCGATCTCTCTCACTCTCTTTCTATAGTAACATATTATAACAGTAACTCTCTCTAGAACCTCGAATACATATATTACTCTAGCTGGTAAAAAAATACAAAATTTATACCAAATATTATTAATAAGTGTTGGAAAGTATTGCCATTATAAAAATAGTACTGTTAAATGCATTAATAATAAGCAAATTTAAAGCAATGATTTTGAATACTTTTTTTTTTTAATTCTATAAATATAAGAGGATCATAATAAGGTTCTAAAATATATTTATCAGAAATTTAATAGTAATAAGGTTGTTGCATAGGAAAAATTTAATTTCTAAATTATGTTAGTCTTGAAATAAAATTATACATGTTTTTAAAAATAAGATATATAAATAGATTAAATGTACACCATAGAGTGGATTTGCAAGCAATTGTTTAGCCAACATTTTTTTTAATACATTTTTGTGAAGATAACTTTTTTTTTAATTATAATAGTTTTAAAACGCTCAGATATTTTAATGATGTTATTTTCTTCCAAATTAATAATAATAAAAATTATAAGTTTTTCTGATCTTTTTATTCAATGTATTTTAATTTATTGTAAACTGGTAATACTCGTATAATAGGACTTTTTAAAAAGAAGGCAATAAAATCTCTCGTTATATATCTGATAAAAGGGATCTTTTTTCCGTGATGCATAAAGTACCCTTGTGGCGGAGTTCATCAAGTCTGAATATTTTCAGGAATATAATTTATAATTATATTTTACTTTATATTAGACTTGTGTTTAGAATACATTCTTTTCTGAAACTTAGATAAGCTTATAAAATTGTCAGCAAGCAGAAACTCTTTTGTACTTTATTACGAGCACACACGATTTAAAAAAGAATTTTTGTAAATTTTATTTCCCCCTGTTTTTAAATTGTTTTCATTTCATTCATTTTTCTTTACTTTTTCGTTTTAAAGTTTTTACACCTTTTCTCATATTGGTACTTTTTCTTTCTGATACAGAGCATTGTGCTTCAATTTCCGACTCAAGCTTGAGAGAGAGAATCGTGATTTCTAAGTCAGAGATTTGTGTGAAAGCTGTTGCTATGCATGGCATCTCATGTAAGATTCCGTAATCTTTTTTGATTCTTATTTTTCTATTTATATAATGTACAGATTGAGAATATCTTTGTCGACAGATACATTTTATTTAATTTCTTCTTCAGCAATTCGTGTTTTTGTTTTGTTTTGTTTTTTCAAATTTACGCAATTTGCATTTAGATTTTTGTTTCCTTTTGGAATTGTTTGGTGCCTGTAAAATATTATTTAACCATGAAATCTGTCAAAAGCAAGATTCAGAATTTAAAAAAATGTTATATTTAATTTTCTCTATGGTTTTTCTTTTCTTTGCTTTTCATTCTTTAATTTGGACTTATTCATGAGTTACACTTTAATCTTCTTGCCATTATTTATCGATTTAGTATTATTTCAGGTATATTGATCTCTTTCTTGTTTTGTTGTGTAAATCAAAAATGTTTTATGAGTTTCCTTTGTTATATTTCTTTTATAATCTAAAAATTTATTTATACGCTTTCTTTGTAAAATTTAAAGTAGTTCTAATGTTTTAATTCTCGCCTATTCCTATACTAAATTTTAATTAATTATTATTAATGATTTATTTTACTAAATTGTTGCTTTCTTTATAAACAAAGATTATCAGGCATGCTTCGGTGATCATTTATGAAAGTAATAGTCAATTGAAAATTTAATTATTTATTTCAGTAGAAGCATCTTCTTAAGCATTACACGGAAGTCGAAGCGAAAAGTATACATTATTCACGAAGGCAGCCGCAAAAGCGAAAGAATGAGAGAAATGGTGGTCAAAACGAGAAGTTTTTTTCTGACGACCGTCAGATTATTGCATAGAATGTTCTTGAATTCTCGACTTAAGAGTTGAAATAAAAGTCATTGGTACACAAGAAGATTGAATGGATATGACTTTGAATTGGCATTAGAATTTTAAAAAAAGTTTAAAAATAGTCAAAATGTGGATTTATCATACACGCAGGCAGACATATATGTATAATGCTAGAATAAAAGATTTGTGTTTAAAGACCTAGTTAAAGAATTTCAACAAAATAGGCGCAAATGCAGTCATATACATTTGAAAATATATAGGAAAAAACTAATTATGTTTGTATTTACCAATATTGTAAATAAATTAATATTCTAAATACTAAATCATATTAGTAAAATAACTATAGGAAAATAAAATACTTAAAAATAAAAAGACACACAGATATATTTACTAATTGGACAAAAACTGAAATAAAATCAAAGACAAAGGCATGATGATAGTACATACTATTATAGTATATAAACTAGTAACTAATAAAATTATTATATCAATTAAAAATGTTGCTTAAAGTAAAAAAGAAATGTTTGATAATTGGAATCAACTAATAAAAGAAAGAAACAATCGATTGTTTATTAATGCCAGACTGAAGAACAATGCGAGGATTATTGACGATGGACCTCATCATTTTGATTATCGGTGAGGTGACGAGGACGACACTTTAGTTGAAACCTCCCTCTTCAAGCTTCCACACCACGTCAACGAGAGGACTTGAAGCTTCCACAGATTTAACATGCTTCAGGCCCTTTACACGACGGGATTTTAGAGGCATCAGGATCTCCGACAGGAAGGAAAGAATGCCGATCGTTGTTTGGCGACAATGATCACTAGGTTATTACGACCAAGAAAAAAATAAAGCAAGGATATAAAGTAATAAGAAATGCTGTTAAAGGCTTTGGCTTTTTTTCTTAATATGATTGTAATTCTATTAGTGTTACTACAATAGTTTATATGCTATAATAGTATGTACTTTTATTATGATTTTGTATTTGATTTTACTGCGGTTTTTGTCCATTTAATACTTATTTCCATGTATTTTTTTATTTTTCAGTAATTTATTTCTTCTATAAATATTTTATTTGTATGATTTTAGTTTATTTACAATATTAGTATATGCTGTTACATATTGCAATTGTGAGAAATGTTGTAAAGGGCTGACCGTGAGTTCCTCGTCCTTGACGTAGAGGAGAGCGTTGTGGGCCACCTGGAAGTGCTGCACCAGATCCCACCACGTGTTCTGACGGGATTGGCACTGGGCGCACACGGGCATCGCTGGGGCGCCTGAAACAAAGAAAGTCATCGTCATAAAGCAATAAACTAGCAACAACTTCCAATTTTGCAGACTCTAATGAAATCACTAAATAACGCTGGATGCACACAATTATTAACCAGCAGTAACGCTCTCTCCGATGTCAATTTAAAGTTTTCTTATTCATTGCATTCGATATATGAAGCGTATCATTAAACCGACTCAATGGATTATTGAATATACCCAGAATGACGTTTCCGATACTGAATTTGTTCCATCGATAAAAACAAGATTGATAAGACCTCAAAGTGAAATGGTGCAACCTTTCAGTTTAAGAATTTATGTGTAGAATATATTAAAGGAATATGTTTAGTCAAATCTTTAAGCGTTACTTTCCCTAGTGGGAAGCTGCAACATTTTGCTTCGAGATGTGTACTCTTTAAGGCCCCCTTCTACCAGCATATTTTGATTTCATAGATGTAATGATAATCCTATGGAATTTTGCCTACCATTCTCAAATCTTTACTGTTTCATCTATTTGAGTGCAATAATGTGCATCTGAAAGAGCAAAAATAATGAAGGCTTCTGTTGAATTATTTTTTCCCTTCGATTTTCAAAAAATATTTTTTAACGATCGAAAAACTCACAAATTAATAATTGAAATAAGGGTAAAAATATTTTAAAAATCGGAGGAAAAAAAGCAATTCCGTAATTATTTTTGCTTTTTCAGATGCACTTTATTGCATTTAAATAGATAAAATAGTAAAAATTTGAGAATGATATTCGAAATTCCATAGGATTAGCATTACGTCCTCGATATCAAAATGGATGACAGAAGGAAGCCTTAAAATTTTAAAGGAAATTCGGTCACTTGACATTTAAAGATCCAATATCTACACAAACATGCACTAGATAAAAGAATTAATGATCAAAAAAGTTTGAAATGACCGTTAAAACACAGTTCACAAATATTAATTCAGCTCTAGATGTTTTATGAGATGTTTTAATCTTCCATATTTGGTTTCGTAATTGTCAATACAAACATTTTATTACCGAGGTAACTATCAAAATAACGATATAATTCTAACTTGATAGTTAAAAAAAACTTTTAACTGCTGCAATGTCACAAAAAAAAGTTAGGACACAAATTTTAACCTATTAATCCATATATCAACTTAAAGTTATTATTCTGAGTTTGTACAGCCCAAAATAAATCATGAATGTTATCTACTAAATTTTAAAACTATAGGATAAAGTTCAAAAATGATTCATGGTGATGGAGTGTAAATTTCAATTTCATTTGACTTAAAGCTTTATTTTTTTTCAATCTCTTTCAAAATTCTCAACTCATATATATGGGCCGAGTTGGTTAAGAAATAATATTAAATTGATACATATAGATTAATCACTTAGTGTGGCCAAAAATATCGGTCCATTGAAAAAACTTCACACACTTTATTACGGAAATCTTCTCAAACAATTAATATTTTTGATTGTTCTTAACGCCTGAAGAAATAGAAAGAATATTTTAAAAGAAGGTTCATTTAATTTAACTATACTCAAGGTGTATTTAATTAGGATAAGATTTATTCATAAAGATAGCATTTAATGTAATTTAATTAAAGAAGATAAAAAAGAAATAAAGTTCAAAAACTTACGGTTATTTATTTTAAAAAAGAGCTGGTGAAAACATAAAAAGAACTTATTGTAACGTAATAGAATATTTTTCATCGATCGATCATAGAGTTTCTAACAAATTATCTTTTCCCTACGCCCCATAAAAACTAGTTTTTCAATATAAATTTCGGATCAGAACTAGATTAAATCAACCATGATGATTATATTTTTAAAAAAATCGTCCTTCCGCAAAGCACAAAAGAAACTCATTGAGACGTTTAATGTTTGGGCGTGACCATGAAAAAAGTAAAGAGAAACCGAGTTTTAAATTTGGGTTAAAAAATTCTAAGAATTTGCCGCTGGTTCTTCTGTCATAAAGATGACGGGAAAAAAAAAAGGGAATTGTTATAAAGACCAGAAAAAGCGCCGAAACCTCCTTTCTCAGTTCGAGAGGGATTTAAAAAATGCCTCGAGGTAGAGAGGATGTTTTGAGTAGATTGAGGAAATTGTGAAGGAAGAAGTGGATTGAGCAAGATGGAGAACAAAAGCTTTTGTGCAAACTTCTCAGAAAATATACATTAAGAAAACAGTAAAACGTAAAATATGAATAAAAAGTCAGTATTACATGGGATTTTGAAAAAATTATAAATTACATAAGTGTTGCTAGAACTGCACCAAATTCTTTTTTTTTATTTCATTATCTCTATCCACAGAAGAACATCATTCATTATCTAAGTGAAATTTATTTTTTCTTTATTACTCTTAATTGTTTACAAACAAAACAAAAAAATGTCTCGTTGTTTTCAATAAGAAGCTTCGTAAATTATTAAAGCGAACTGAAATTCTGTAAACATGTTTTATACACAACATTTTTTTTATTGGAAATTCATTATGATATTTTAAAAAGATATCGCAAAGTCATTTTTTCAAAATCAGGTGCATAGCTTAAGTAATTTTGCTTTATTTTCTTTCGTTACGCAAAAAGGAATGTGTCATTATGTAAAAATCATTCATTTTAGTGTATATTGTGCGGTGTTATTGTGAAGTAAATGCGCAAAAAAGAAGATAAAATACGTAAAATTAATTACACTTTTTTTTGTTTACATCTGTTAAAATGTACGAAGGTCCATTTTTTTTAAGACTCTGTTGGATCACAAAAATTACAAGAGTTTAGATCAAAATGAATTTGTTACTAAAAGTGATGTACAAACATGACTACTTTAGAATATAATCATCGTGAAGATTCAGGCATTTGTCATAGCGATGGACAAGTTTTTCGTTCCCCTCATCGAGGAATGTTGCCGTCAGTGATGTAAGATGGACTTACACTTTGTTTCGAAGCTCCACTCCTCTTCTTTTGATTCCAACGGCTCTTCTTAATAGTCGTAAGATACGTCAATAAAAGCTACATTGATCGTAGTCCATGGTTTCATAAATCAATAAACAAGGCACTTTTTCGGTCCCCAAAACTCGTAGCTATGACCTTCATGCTGTTAAATGTTTGTTTGAACAGACTTGCATTCTTATCCCCATCATCGTGAACGTTGGTTTATCCGTCTTTAAATTGTCTACATGATTTCACACAACACTATCACTCATAAAGTTTTCATGTATACTCGGCTCATTTCTGTTAAATTTCGACTGCATTGTTCCTTTCTGCTTGAAGAAAATGAATAACGCTATGCAAATCGCATTTGGCGAGAGTATGAATTACCCCATTTATATTTGCGTGCCTACAGGAGAGATGGGCAGTCACTCCACCTCCTACCATTTGTCTGGCTGTTTAGAAGCTCCATCAAAGTTTTAAAAAAAGACTCTCATATTTAGTGTCGAAATAAAATTACGCAACTATTTTTAAAACAGATCATTACGAAGGCACGCAATGAAAAGAAAATTTATGAAAAATTGTTTTTGGTTAAGAAAATATTAAAAGTAGTTATCCTTAACACAAAATATTACTTAAGTCAGATTATTTTTAAGTCTTCCAGTGTCTTTTGTGTGTTAAGGATCTTTTCGAGAAAACTCTAAAATTAGATAGATTTATTTTGAAATAAAAAGTTAGCACACATGGTTTTTTGATGATTAATCTAAGAATTTCACAACTGTAAATGTATTTGGAGCATTTTTATTCGTTGATTGACTGACTATTTACTTAGAAGTGTACTTAGAAGCAACACGAGGGCTATTGGTGAAAGAATCTCGCAATTTGGAACCTCGGTCAAGCGACAAGTTACACCTGAGTTGCAACTTCCCTTTTCAAACTGTCACAGGGGGAGGACTTGATGCCCCGGCAGATTTAACGTGCATCAGAGGCACCAAGGCTCGACGGAAACAACGCCATTCATGAGTTCACGACCATGACCACTAGGCTACCGAGGCTATGGTATTTTGGTTCAAAAAATTGCGCATGAATCCTCTATTCATGAAGCAATTCGAAAACCTCCTTTAATTAATTGTTAACAGTTAATTGTTTGAAACTGTTAATTGTTTCTCTAAATTAATTGTTTAACAGTTAACTATGCGTATAAATTTGCGTACATACAGGGTGGGTTAAAAGTATTGAGCACATTTCATGTTTGAAAAAAGAAAACAAATTGGGGTACGTACATGTTTATTTTTTTATTGGAAAGACAACATAAAAATAGTTTGACACAACTGGATTTTAAACAATAAATTCCACATGAGCTCCGTTTGTGTCACGCAAAATATCAAGCCAAAATTCAATTTCACGCCAAGTGTTTTGCAACATTTCAGCAGGTATTCCTCCAATAACTTGAATGATTCGTTGTTTTAGCTCATCAATATCCAGAATTGGAGTTGCGTACACTCAGTCCTTAATGCACCCCCAGAAGAAAAAGTCAAGGAGCGTAATATGGGGGGGATCTTGGTAGCCATGGTATCGGCTCCCCATGACCAACTCAATGATTAGGAGATGTTTCGTCCATCTCGCCTCGAATTATGGAACCCAATTCAATTCGTGCAATTATTGAACTTTATATGGGTGAAGTTTGAGGCGTTTATGCAAAAGTCTTCTAACAGTTGTCCTCGGAATTCCTAGCTACAATCTAGTTCTACGAGTCGATGTACTCGGATTTCTTATAAAAGTTTCCTCATGCGATCAACATCCTCGGTCCGCGTCGATGGTCTACCAGGAGCTTCCTATTTTCCACTCTTCCCGTGTCTTTAAATTGTTGGTACCAACGTTTGATAAAGTTTTTACAAGTAGCGCGACTTTTTGAGTATTCTAAACGAAAACGTTTCTGAACGGTTACAACAGACTTGCTTACATGGATCCATAAAACAAACATTGCTTTTGTACGGTATCCATTTCCAGACAGACGCAATCATTAAATTTTCCCAGAAATGTCGCGACATTTACCTTTATATGAAAGTTATTTAATGTTTGAAATTTTGTTTTATAAAACTGTTATACATATTGTTTTTCCAATAAAAAAGAAATATGTATGTATCTCAATTTGTTCGTTTTTTTTCAAACATGAAATGCGCTCAATACTTTTTCTGTATATCATTTTTCTAAATTTTGGTTTTTCTATCACTTTACTTGGTTTTAAATTGTTTAGTTCTTAAATAGTTTGTTTTGAAGTTTTGGACCTTAAATTTTTGATTGTTTGTGTGTTTGTGATTACTTCATTTTTATTTGATTTATTTTAAAATCAACTTGATTTTGAATATATTTTTTTAATATTTTAGTTTTTTCTTAGTTGAATTGCTTTTGTTTTGGATACTCTTAAAGTGTTTTATGTGTGTGTCTTGTTTCCGCGCACGGCTCGCTCGCACGCACATATATGAAAACATTGTTTTAAAATTTAAATCCAATGGAACAATTTAAATACATTTATATGAACGGAGAAAAATTTAACTTATGAAAAATATAAAGTTAAATGCAATAAACAAATAAATAAGTAGTTAATAAGTATAAAGTTATGGTTATTGAGTTTATAAATTTCAGTTATAAAACATTACGAAAATTTTTCAGAACAATTTTGTGAATACACAAACCGAAGGTTATTTGTGCTGAATTCCATAACAATCGAAGAAAAATGAGAAATTTTAGCAATTTGAGTCCCCTAAGTAAGTTTGTCTTCACTCATTCTACTGAGAATAGTACGAACTTTTCATATCCTGATTTCACTGTCATCAAGATAGCGTTATTTTTTAAATATACTGCTCTGTTGTGTTTGGATTTTTTTTATTCTGATTCATATTTAATCTTTTATACTAACATTTAATGGAATTCAAACGTTACATGCTGAAGCTCACTATTACGCGTTTTTTTAATAATGTTTCTAAATTAAAGGACCTGTGAAAAAATTATAAAGCATTACATTAATATAATTATAAGCAATAGAGTAGTTTTCTAAATAAAAAATATTTAAAAATTTATTTTGTTTCTTAATTTTATACGAAATGTACCATTTAATTTTTGATTATGCTAGGTGATTTGTGATCGAACGAACTTAGGTGAAACATTATTTACTTATGAAATTCCACCGAGGCCATTTTGGAAAGCTTACCCGGAGGACTGGATGTGTGCTGGCATCTGCAGGTGAATCTCAGTTTGCAGCTCTGTTTCTTGTGTTCTATCAGCTTGTGGATTCCCGGGAACACTTCCTTGCAGTTGCCACAAATCAAGATATCTGGCTCTCCTGGAAGGAATCATTTTCAATATAGTAAATGAAGCAGTCAGTGAAGAGCAGGGTGTATACAGAACGTTAAGGAGCTGAATTGCAAAAAAACTTATTTCCTTTCAAAAGGATTAATAAAAAATAAGTTTGTGACGTTCAGCTATTCGCGATTTTCTCTTCATTAATCTCAAGAACTTTTAACGTCTTGGATAAAGCTATAGTTTCTTCTTAACCAAAATGTAACATGATTAAGTAAATTAGATAAAGACAGTAGTGAAGTGACGCGATTTAGAAACAATGATACATAAATGTAAGAAATTAATGGAAAATAAGGGAAGATAGAAGAAAAGGACTTGTGGTTAGAGAATTGTTATTGAGATTGAAATTCTTCTGTTAGTTTCGAAGGATTAAAAAAAAAGTTCCACTAACAGCACTAATCTACGTCATTACAGTCGAATGTGATTGTTTTATTAATGTCCTCCTGAGAAGCAACACGAGGGTCATTGGCGACGGACCTCATAATTTTGAACCTCGGTCAAGCGACGAGGACGACATCTGAGCTGGAACCTCCATCTCCTAACTTGTATACCACGCCGATGGAAGGACTCTGAGCCACGATAGATTTAACATGCAGCATCTCCGACAGTACGCAGATCTCTTGTGACATTAGGACTCGAACCCTCGACTCAATGAAAAACGACGAACGCGAGTCCGCGACAATGACGACTAGGCTATCGAGGCCACGTAGTTATGGTCGATGAAAGTTGTGAAATTAAGAACGAGTTCACTGATAAGATATGTTTCTTACGTAAATCATAGTTTGGTTTTATTGATGTCACTCTAGAAGCAATACGAAGGCTATTGGCGACGGACCTCGTAATTTCGTACCTCGGTCAAGGGATGAGGACGACACCTGAGCTAGCACTTCCCATTCTAAACTTCCACACCACACCAACAGAGGACTTTGGGCCCCGACAGATTTAACGTGCGTCAGCCCCGGGTATACAGCGGGTCTTTAGTGGCCGACTTAATTGAATAGAAACCGCTCTTATAAACAGTGTGTGCAGAGGAGTTCGTTTCTCCGAACGTCATTCAGTCAGCGTACTCATATGTGTTTGCTCAATAATCACTTGAAAATCGAAATCATTAGGTGTCTCCTCCCACACAGTGCTTCATAACTGAATATTTAAATTACAGAATTTTGAATTCTTTTAACGCCCAAGACTATCATTACCGTTCTTTTTTTAAATGCTGGTTTTAATGAAAAATCTAAGGGAAGCTTGTACAAGGGTGGTTCATAAAGTACTTGTATTTGAAGACAGACGACATCATTAAGGTAAATTATTGATACCATTGGATGCAGCCATTTGTTAAACGGGACCAAAACAAATTTGACATTTATGCAGAAGTCAGTTTTGATTTGTTAGTCATTTGCTGCCAAATTAAAATTTGATTGTTACCGCGTTGAGTTGTCGACGACATTTTGCATCGAGTTGTCACCGTCGGTGAGACCTGGATTTATCGTTATGCACCAGAAATCAAGCAACAAACAAAACGTTGGTTGTTTCCTGTGAACCTGCTCCAAAGAAGGCGATGATGATCTCACCGGCCGGAAAAGTTATGACGAAAAATATTTTAGGTACGAAATGTGTCATGATTGCAAATGCGAGTAACTGAGACTCAGGCAGCTGTCGGGTGAGTCATGATGCTTACTAAAAACAAATCCATTTTTGATGCTACGAGCACCAACTCTTGGTATTTCTAAGGACTTATTAAATAACTTTCGTATATTGAGAAACTGAATCTAAATGGATCGCAGTGTTAATAACCAGAAATAAATTTCCTTCATCTCAACAAAAAAAATTTGCTTCCGTGTCGATTACATAGTAAACAAGTATTATAATTTTTTTTTAAAGTCAATTTCTACTTAAGTCAACAATTTTTTTAGTTACTTTTTATTAAATAATTGCAATTAATATAAAATGTATGTACATATGACAAGAATCACAATATTAAGTGGGAAAAGAAATTTTTTTCCAGCGATCTACACGCTTCTACACGGTACTTATTCCTAAATTTATATCGTGCTAAATATCTTATATATGAGAAATGTTTTTCTGCCATATGAAACTAAAATTAATTATTTGAAAATAAAAAATTATGCTTCTACTAGATTTCATCCGAAGGCATAAAGATTCTACGCCGGCGCTCTACCAAATTTACTATTGTAAGACAAATAACAAGTGGAAGCATTGGCCTGTTTCTTAATTCATTAAATGAAAAAAATTAAATGGTTGGAATGCAGTTTAGCCGAACCACTCATGGAGATAGGAATTATTTGGCGGTATTTTGCCAAATGTGTCTACCCTAGTCCGTTTCGCGGACTTAACGTTCAGCCAAAAAAAAATCGGCAAATTTGGCAATTTTTGAAATCGCGCCAAGCTGTTGGGCTAAACTGTATTTTCCCCAATTAAATTTAATTAAATGAATTAATATTTGAAAAAAACTGTATTAACATCAAGTGTCATCCACTACAAGTTTTAAAAAAATGTATTTGAACTCGAGTGGATGAATAAAAGTGTTTTATTAATGATAGAAAATTTGAGCAAGATATATATATAGAAAGTGTGAGCTAATATTAGGGATTTCAAAAAAAAAAAAAAAAAAAAAAAAGATTTCACGCCAATTTGAAAAGTTGGCAGTTGCTTTGATTTAGAATGTAGAAATTTAGTGTCTTTACGGAGATGCAAGGCATACAATTGTAGTGTCATTCACAAATAAGCTATGTAAAGCATAATTACATGTCATACCACCTTAAACTGGCAATGAAGACAGAAATTTTATTTTATACCTCGAAATATTTATGAAAACAAAAAGTAATAAAAATATATCATTTCAACATTTTGTTCGAAGCCACGCTTTCTAAAGTATAGTTTAAAACTAGAAACGGATTTTTTTTGAAGTAATGTAAGTGAAAAAGTGTGGAAGTTTCTTGCAACATTTAGATCTTGAAATGGCCTAGACGCTATTACCAGTTTCAGAGAAAATGATGATGGCAGCAATTTCGAAGGACAGCTATAACTGCACAGAAATATAATAAAGTATGATACCGGTCATTTTCATCCGTAAAAAAAAGCACGTGCCATCTAAATTTCCGAGAATGTAATAGACAACAGCACGCATTTATGAAATGAGATGACTTCTTTTTTTTTTCATGAATTTCTAAGCAATTTATATCTTTAGCACGAATGTACCACGACTTAAAAACGCATCAATAAAATAATTTTTATGTGGTTTATTTCCCTTTTTTGAAACATTTAAATCATTTAAGGCATTCTCAACCTAGTGAAGATATTTTCAAATCTTACGTGAAGTGAAATTTTTTTTTATCTTTATTTCATTTGCTCAAAGCAAATTTTATATTCAAAAATTTCTGTTTACAATTGGCACGAACAAGCCACGACAGACCTGCAGAAGAAATCAGAATAGAAATTCTAAAATATTTTTAAAATATACAAATATTAAAAGATCAATAAAATCCAAAGCAAATACACGAACACAAATTTAAACATTTAACTAATTCGATACATTATACTTAACGATCAAATTCTTATTTTTTAGAAAAAACAGAATTTGTGAAATGGAGAATTTACCAAATAATTGTATTGGTTAAAATTGATGCACTTTATTATGCACATACAAAAGTACACACATTTGAGTAGTTAAAATCTATTTTTTCTTTCTCATCAAGAGTTTCTGGGAATAAAACCCAGCATTTGAAACTTTGAAATAAGAATCTGATTTTTGTAGAATGTATAACTATTTTCAGTGGGTATACTGGAAACATTACACACACACACACACACACACACACACAACATTCCACATTCCTTTTTTCTGTTCCAGTGGTAGATCGTGATACACTAACCGTCAAGAAAAAGTAAATTTGTATTACTGTAAAAGTCCCAAATCCAAGGATAAAATTATGAAACCAAGAGTTCTAATAGACCTGTAGCCTGTAGTTCTGATGTACTTATACCATTATTAAATTTATTATTGCATTATGAGATTGCAATTCAGTTACTATCGTTATGATTCAGTCGAACATCAGTAAAATAATATATATCCAAGTGGAGAACTAAACATTTACAAAGAGTTCGGCATATAAAATAGAACATACTTGTTACCAGAAAAACATTTCTTTCGTACAGAAGTCAAGAAAAAGAATTTGCTAAATGTTTTATATATAAGAAATAGCTTTCATTTATTACAAAGATATTCTAGAAGTTAACATGAGATAGTAGAATATGAACACGAGGGCTGATTATTGTTGGGTAAACGAGGAAAACACTACATAAGTGTTAACATATAAAAAAAAGAATCGAATCCATCTTTGAAGGAAACGAAAAAGGAAATAATTACTTTACAGAACCTTTTTCTTTGTATTTTGACTTCGTTAATTGCTTGCGATTTCATTCTAGTTTCCATAAATGGTTTTGGAGAGAAATTTTAAACAATAAGTACAATAGATACAATACGTTTAAAATGTGCATTTCTTTTTAAAAAAAGAATTTTTAAGTGAGACTTCGAGAAAATATCTCCCGCAATTATAAAAATTCTTGAAGTGATAGAGAAAAAATAGATATTATTTTTGAAACAAAACGAAATCTACTTAATGTCATATTTTCATCGCAGCCACTATTATTTCGGTCAAATCGTGCATTCAAATCCTGATTTCATTAAAAAAGCAATCGTGTAGTTAGGCTGGTGGTATCAAATCTGTACCGGCTCGATGTCCTCAATTTGGCGTGGTGTTGCAGTTCATAGAGTAGGGTCTTCATTACTTGACTGTAGTTCAAAATTACGAGATTCCTCGCAAAAAGCCTTCGTGTTGCTTTAAGTGCGACGTTAATAAAACAAATTAATATTTTAAAGTAAATTTCAATATGCATATAATTTTGTTAATGAGCATTAATATACGTTCACGTATTGGATATTGTCAAAGTTTTTGTTTCGTATCCGTAAACGTAATGTAAAGTGAGTGAAGGATTTGGACGATTTGAAATGAAGTCGCTCTACAGCCTCACGTTGGCTAACAGGAACGGATTTTCTGGTTTTGAATCACGGTCACGTGACGAGAACGATACTTGAGCTGGTGTCATTTCTTCTAATTTTCCCACAACACTGCCATTCCTTCTTCCAACAATTTCGAGAACAAATTGAATTAAATTTGCATCAACTAAAATTATTCAGCATGGGGTTTAGAGTAATCAGAAAAGTGAGCAATGAAGCGCAAGAATCTAATCGAAGATCAAAGTGAGAGAAAAATTCTTCAAAATCATTTGAAGAATAGAGGAGAGAAGAAAAAATAGAGCAAAGGGAGGTGTAAAAACGATTAACGGAAAGAAAATTCCAACAGCAAAAAACAGAACGTAAGAAAACAGACAATAAACGAGGTTTTGTGTTAGGACTGAAAAAAAAAATGTTTTTTTTTCCTTCCCTTCCTCTTATTCCGAAGAAATAAAAAAAAGTCCCATCTTGTAACACATTCTCTTTTTAGACTATTAAACCGCGTGAGAAGCAAACCTCTTATCACTTATATCGTATCAACAATTTTTGCGTTGTAGACTAATAAATATTCTTTAGTGTTGCTGCAAAATCTTTGTGTGTATAACGAGTGTAATCAGTCCAACACGAAGGATAATGGCAAATGACGCTTTATTCGAAAATATTCAGGACGAATCACAAGTAGCAGAGCTAGAACAGTAACAGTACAAATCGAAAATACAGAACTTGTACAGATTGGCACCACAATAGAAACAAATATAGCACCTGGGCAGGACAGCAACACAAATACATGCAAAACAGCACTTGTAATAAGATTCAGCTCATCAACTTATCAGTTCGCACTACGATCAAATCCCCTTAGTATTTATTTGTACTTGAAAGGTAGACTCCAAGGACAGACTACTCCGTCTCAGGTTCTGGTCGTATTTATGAATGTTACGGCCCGGTGTGACGACACATGGGAAATTCAGGAAAAACTCGTAACATTCTTTCCAGTTGAGGTATTGACTAGATTCCAGCACTTTATGGAATCTTATATTAGTCACCAATCATCAAGTTTCTCGCTAAGTTACCGAAATCCTCACCAAATCCGTCGCCAAAGTTAAGGACTCATTGCTTAAACTTTCCTCGGCTGACTGATGAAATATCTCTAAATGTATCTTTCCCTTTGTAAGAGAACCATCACTGAGAAGCGTCATTTAGGATCCGAAAGAATGTGCTGTGAATGCACCAACATCCAGTAGAATAATGTATACAACAACCACTGAATCGAGTTATTTTATTGAGTTGAGAAAAAAATAAATCTCATTGAGATATTAAAAATGCGTGTGCGTATAGTAAAGATTTTCTCCGTCTTTGAATTATTTAAACCCAAAATATTTATTTCATTATTACAACATTACACTCTATTTCTTTTCATTTTGTGAGCAAAAATTATCTCATGTCTAAATTATTGATAAATGAGTAGAAATAACCATACGCATAGCTGCAACATAACAGTAACAACATTGTATATATCACTGAAACGAAATGCGTATTCAGTAAGCAAAGGAACATTGCAAGAAGAAAGCAAAAACCTGAAAGTTTGGAAACATCACATGGGTCACTTTCTGATCTGAGTGGTCGATACAAAGGTAGGATACCATTAACCAAGCAATTATCTGATATATTAATAACAGTACACAAATTTTAATGTGCAAAATAAAATCAATGTGGGGTGGCATTCAAAACACAAATTAATTAGTCTTGAAATAATTTAAGAGGGTACATAACTCACAAAGAAACAGAATAAAAATAATGCTCGATTCACAAAAGAAGGGTTGAAAAGTATCAGTAACGACTATAACAATAATACCAAATATTAATAATAATGGAGCATTTTTCAGTGAAGTTATGTCTTATTGGTGTTAGGGGACTAGAGTGGAACTTTTCATTGATTTTTCATTTCGATTAATTTATTGTTTATTCACGTCGCACTCAGAAATAGCACGACTATTGATGACAGACAATATTATTTTGAATCACGGCCAAATGACGATGAGCTGTAACTTTACTTTCCAAACTTTCACACCACGCCAAGGAGGACTCGACAGATTTAACGTGCATCAATCCCGGCTACGTGGCAGTTCTTTAGTGACATCACGACTCGAATCTCGACTCGATGGAAACAACATCACAGCCATGAGTTAGTGACCATGACCACTCGACTATCACAGCTTCTCAGTTTTACCAAAGTAAGTTTTTTGTACTGAAAATACTTCTTGCGGATCCAATTTTTACAGAGAAAGCTTCAATGTTTTGAAAATTTTGCTTTTTTACTGTAGAGTAACAAAATCATACCCTCGAATGATCGATCATTTCAAACAATTTATTTAAAAATTTGACATCCAAAGAAGTGTCTGAAATGTTTTTTTTTAAGAAACAATTTTTATATTGAAAATTCAAATTTTTAAGACTTTATTAACAATTTAATTAAAAATCCACGAATTAAGTTTTTTAAAAATAAATTGTGTTTAAACACAAATGGGAAATTTACGCAGAGTATTGTTTTCCATTTTAAATCGTACGCAATGTTTTAAAAATAAACGAAAAAGTAGCAAAGTTACTTGTATATATTAATATTTTGTGGCCGCGGTATAATAGTGGTCAGGGTCGTGAACTCGCAGCCGGCAGTTTTTGACGAGTCCGGGGGTTCGAAACTTGATGCTACTAAAGATTCGCCGTGTAGCCGGGGTTAAGGCACGTTAAATCTCACAAGACCCAAAGTCCTCCCAAAGGAATGGTGTGGAATTTAGGAGATAGGAGTGCCAGCTCAGATGTCGTCCTTGTCACTTGACCGAGGTTCAAAATTACGAGGTCCGAAGCCAATAGCCCTTGTGTTGCTTCTAGTGCGATGTAAGTAAAACTAAACCAAATCATCAATAATTTTCAAAGGATTATTGTGTACGATATACACGCATATTGAAGGTTATTCGAGAGTGAATTCACGAATATCGAGTCCTGTAAAAAAATCTCCGTGTTAAGTAATTGAGAAAATTTCGAAAATCATAGTCAGGTTAGAACTTTTCAACATCCAATGTAATTTGGTTAAAAGCAACGGAATATTTAGGAGTAGAATTGGGAATGGGTGTCTAATGTGAGTCATTTCTCTGAAGTCGGGCCCTAATTGGAAAGACAAACACGCGTCTCATCAGCAAGGCAAATAATCTTGCGAAATGTTACACATGTAGGTTACTGACCGAAGGAAACATTTCATTGTACAGATG
>BMAW01045360.1:1647088-1709541 GCA_019974015.1 Nephila pilipes
AACGAAAGAAAAATAAATGAAAATATGGATCCAGCAAGTATATATATATATATATATATGTGTGTGTGTGTGTCACATATATATCTTAATCTCCTAATTTATTTTATACTTAACTTATTACAGTAAGAAGTCATCTTTTATTTTCTGATGTCTAGCTTAGCTTTTGAATTTATGTGGAACAATGGAAGCTCTCGAAATCTACTCAATCACCCATTCACACCTCTCTTCAGCAGTAGGAATAATCCCCACTGATCACTGCTTGAAACTAAAATACCAGTGTTCCCCCATCTAATTCTCCCGTAATATGAAGAAATCCCTGCGTATAAATCTAAATAGAAAATTCTGCTCTTTTCAATTTAAGCCACGATGCAACCACGCATTTGGCTTCCTTGAACTTGCATTAAGTCACGGAATCAAGTGGATGTAGCGCTGCGTCAATCTCTATCGCCATGCGATCGCCTCGCTCTCTTTGTAAGATTAATAAATTTTAACGTTCCCTTCCATTGCTGAACTAATGGAAACATTTTTTTAAAAGGACAAACGCGTTATTGTTCAGAAAGTAATACATCACACACACTTCTCTCTCGACGCCAGAGTATTAGAAGGAAGTCAAATGGTGGGGGGCAATAGTTCATCCTGAATTCTCCGCTTCCACTGAACGTGTATGCTCGTGCCATCAGTATCTAATGAGTACTGAAGACCACGCAGGGAGATGGTGCGCACTTAAATCTGTTGGGTGTTCAAAGCTTCGTTCTGGGTATTGAGAGTAGGGGGCAGTCTCAAGTTTACCAGAAAATACATGAGTCCAAGGCCAGTTAGCTCGTGTTGTTTCATAGTGCGACGTTTATAATCAATCAACTCCGTTCAAAAATTTTGATGTTGTTCCTATTCAGCAAACTGCGTCGATCTCAGGGAGCCTTAGATTTTTCTATAATTTTGCATCAGAAAACGAGGCACAACTTTTCTATTGTTGTTATCTTTTCAAACACACTGTAGTCGAAAATGCCTGATATCTCAGGTAGAAGGGTTAATGTATAACCCCTTCAGCCAATGAATACACCTACTCACCGTTGTTGTAGAGCGTCGGATGGATGCTACTCTTATCGGTGAACCTGGGAGAGAAGGTCTGGGTCCCAGAGCCCAGTGCGCCCGCTTTAGGGAGGGAGACCCGGTTCACATTCACGAACCTGAAAAGAAAAAAAAAGATTCCAAAAAACATTCTTACGAGAGGGAGTTGAAAAAAAACAATATAATGAATGTATACACGAATGCAAATTAAAAATCAAAAATAAAAGAGAAACGGAATAAAAATTGACTATATATCGAAGAAGAGAAATTTCACTTTTATTGAATACTCTGTAGCTCTCACAAAACAGTCAAAAAATAGACGTGAGAAATTTTGATTCAGTTATTTCAGTTTTATAGTTAAATTAACTAAACTTTGAGGAAAATAGTATATAACTGAATCTCAACGAAAAGATTCACATGAACATTATTCTAATATATACATATATATATATATATACCCAACAAGATGTACATTGGAGAGGTTGGTACCATAGAACTAGTTTAACCCAAAAATTCAGTCCTCAGTCTGAATAATGCATGTTTTTTTTATTGGATTCAAATTATTCCCTTTTGTTCAAATTAGTTCAAATTTGATCATTTCATCTTTTTTTTACTTAGTTCTAAAATGTTTTGTTTTTTTGTTGATTTTTGATTTACACCTCTTACTTTTATGTTTTTTAATGATAAATTTATTGTTTATCTTTTATCATATAAACACACACACACAATACACATATATCATATTATTACAAATATAGTACATATATATATTATTATTAATAAAAAGTTTGTTATTTAAATTTTCTTATTCTTCGAACTAGAGACATAACTTTAAAATCAACAAATTTAAAGTAAAAATTGAAAAAGTACACGTGTAGATGTTTTCAATTCCAACTGAAATGCTCATTAATGCTTTCATTTTAATATGATGCACGATATAAAAAGTATATTAGAAACCTTATGTATAATTAATATTCACTTAAATTGTGAATGCTTGAAAAAATTTACTTCATTTTCATTGGAAATTATTGTATCCTCGTAGGAATTTTCAGCATGTGTGTAATCGGTCTCTAGAATCTGGTTGTTCAGATGTAATGATTAGCATGGATTTACCGATATATTTACTGAAATATTTTCTGAATATTTCTTAAGAAATTTCTATGCGTGAAAAATGTAGAAAGAATGGATCACGAAGAGAAAATATAAGAGAGCATCGCAAAAACTTAATCACAAATCATCCATCAATTAAATGAAAAGTAACTGTTTTATGTTAATTTAACTCAGATTACAATTATTGTATAAAAAAAAGTACGGAAGAATTTATAAAGATACTAAATATATAAGTGTGAAGATGAAAAAAAAAAATCTGATCTATTTCCAGAAATAGAGAACATATATATATATATATATTTTGAGTAGCCAATAATTCTTTTGTCGTGAATGTTGTCTGAATAAAATAAACATAATGAAGATGTTGAAGGTTCTGAAAAAACTAATTTCATTCCACTCAAAAACACTTTTCCACGAAACTTACTTTATTGATTATTCCATCGCCATTGATTAATAAGTTTTATGGGATATAGAGCATCAAAGACCCTTCCATCGTCATGTTGTCATCACAATCAAAATATAATACAAGCTTCTGAAGCACTAAAACATTGCCAATTTTAGACACTAAAAATAATGAAAGCAAACGATTACGCGATACAAATCAAATGTTTAAATTAAATATTAAAATCGAAGTAAATGGTAAACTGTTGAATTAAATATATCTCTAGATAATTGTAACTGCTGTAAAATGAAAATACAGAATAAATTTTTTCATATTTATCTATTCTCAGCATATGTGTTTCCCATAGTTTTCATAAGAGAAACAAAAACAATTTACTTAAGAGTAAAACACTCTACGAAAAATAGCAGGATTTCTGACAAGAAAGAGAAGTGAAAAATTAGAGTTTGAAATCAGAAGGGAAATCCACCCTTCCAAATTGAATTGAATAATCAAAAATGAGAGATTTACCGAGTCTTAAATCTGGTGGTAATTGCAAAAAGAAATTTAATTTTGGAACACCATGAGTAAGTAGTGCATGCAAATAAAAAATAAAAGGAATGAACTCAAATTTAGATCGTTCAATACATGAGTTTGTTGAGAACAGATCAATATGTAAAGATTTATTTTATAACTAATTTTACAGCAAAAATTGTTAGTTACATTTCTCTTAAGATATACAGTGTTTTTTAAAATGAATCATTCTATTTCAAAATTCCATATTTTCACAAATAAAAGACACAGAATGATAAGTAATACATGAATACAAATAAAAAACGTGGAAGTTTTATACTGTGAAAAATACACGGCCCTCGTGAGTTCTTCATGAAGCCTATTTCACGAAAATTGTTTCAAAATCTTTCACGTGGACCATATGTGGACCAGAGCTAGTTGCAGTGGACCAAATGACTTGGTGGCCGCCTAAGTCACCTGATATGGCCCCATGCGATTTCTTCATGGGATGGACAAAAGATAAAATATGTTGCCTACATTTATTCATATTTTAACATTGAATTTCTGCTGCTGTTCAATAAATTGCCATTGACACTTTACAACGTTACAGGACAGGAATTTACATATCAAATTGACATTATACGAGTAACTAAAGAAAATGATTCTAAACACTTGTAATAAAAACCATCCATATTTTCTCTTTGCATTTATGTATTACTTATCGTTCTGTGCCATTTCTTTAAGAAAATATGGATTTTTGAAATCAGATGAATCATTTTGAATAACCCTGTACTTAATTTAATAATTTATCATTTACTTCAATTTTAATATTTAATTTAATCGTTTGGTTTTGATCGGATAATTGTTTGCTTTCCTTATTTTCTTATCTAAAGTTGGCATTGCTTTATTGCTTTGGATGTTTATATTGTGGCGACATATTATTCCTATTCGTCTCTTGTGCCATAGGTAATTTCAATGTACTAACACTAAAAGTCAGTAAGTCAGTCAAAGAGACGTTAGGCAGATCTCACATACTGTATTTACTAGACAACTTACTACTATAGCGACAAATGTATACTGACTCTCCTCAAAATATCGCCTTAAGTATATTAACTTCTTTCTATAATATCAAACTAACAGAGTCTTACCAACGTAGCTGAGTTGAGGTTATCTCGACTTCTATGCTACACTATGCCGCCGATAATTCGCAGCAATTTTCGACTCCGTCTTAGACTAAGAACAACAGTTAAACGTTAAACTCACTCCACCTCTATCGTGTGTCTCAAGCTTAGCTTATATATTTCCTATCTCCCTCGCTTCACTTTATTTCTACCTGCTTGTAATTTAAATATTTACGTTACATTTTGGTTGGGCAAAGGTTGTTTAGAAAAAGCAATCAATCTTAATGAAAAATCCCCAAGGTTAGTGAAGAGAAAACCGTGAATAGCCCAACGTCACAATATGTTTTATGTGATGTGATGGTGAAGTTTAATGGCGTAAGACTAGATATGGCTGTACTACGCCAAAGTGTAACAATTATCTAGACGTGTGAAAAAAAGGAGGGAAAAGAGATAAAAATGATTGATAAACAGGAGGGTCCAAAATAGGCAAGAGTCGCTGGTATGTTTTGTTTGGAACGACATGATATCTTGGGTGTGAACTGCAAAGTGAGATTCGTGGAATTGTATTTTTGAGTGAAATAAAATTAACGTTGAGAAACCCGAAAAGTCTTTATTGTGCTTATTTTGCACAGACAGAAATAAAAGATTAAATAGAACTTGAGTATTTTAAAGTGAACTTTTGTAAACGAGAATGCATAAGCAATGATTTGTCAAACTTTTGCAATACGATTTGTATTCCTTGCTTGAAAACTTGTCGTATACGAGATAAACTAGGTCTCGACGACATACTTCACATTGAACAAATGCATAGGTACGTCATTTAAAAAAACCGAATAAAAATAAGACATATGACTCTGTGTGAGTGAGTGATGGTGAAGTTTAAAGGCGTGGAAGCCAGATATGACTATGATACTCCAAACAAGGAGTAACTGTGATCTAGAAATTTGAACAAATGTAAAACAGATAAAAATTCGCGGACAAAAAGGATGGTCAAAAATATAGAAGAATCGCTAAGGTATCCCGGATAGTTTTTAGTTTAGTTTAGTTTTTTATTAACGTCGCACTAGAAGCTACATGAGGGCTATTGGCGACGGACCTCGTAATTTTGAACCACGATCAAGTGACGAGGACGACACCTGAGCTGGTACCCCTCTCCTAACATCCACACCACGCCACGACAACGGGAGGACTTTGGGCCCCGAACAGATTTAACGTGCATCAGCCCCAACTACACGGCGGGTCTTTGGCGGTCAAGGATCGAACCCGCGACTGAACGAAAACCGCCGGCCGCTAGTCCACGACCTTGACCACTAGGCTACCGCGTCTCTTAAGGTATCCCGGAACGCGTCACCCATGTTTACCAAAAACTGTAGATGACAAAGAGGCTTTAGGTGAGCGATGTCCATACTTACTTGCAGTAGAAAAGCCCCTGAGGACCATATGACTGTGTTTCTTACTTGTATGATATAAAAAAGAGCTTTCGGAGTCTAGCAGATATCGTGGTTATAGTCTTGTTTATAAGGGGAGTGGACACTACGTGTATATAATACATGTTTAATTTGAAGTTTTAAGCGGGTTATCAAGCAATGACAATTTGTGTATTTTTCAGAGGTCACGGGAGAGATATAATTACGGCAGGATTATAAAAAACAAAAGAAAAATCAAAATTTTTGAAGTATAACGCACCACGAGTAAACTTGGATTATGAATAAATACAACATACACAGAATACGAAGAAATTAACACGAATTCAGAAACTTACATAAAAGAAACAAATTAAATTTTGGAAAAAAAAGATTTATTCACTTATAAATAATCTATGAATACTTTATTTCTAGCCTTACAAAGATTTGAAAAAGCATAAAAATTATTCAAAATAGCCATGTAGCTCAAAACACCATCCAACTTTTTCACGTGAAGAAAAACAATTTTTAAACGTTGCTAAAAAAGTCAACAATAAGCTTCATAATGAACAAGTCAATAATCAAAGGCCCGCAAAACTTACATAAAATATTGAAATTAAAAATTACTTGTAAAAATCATAAATAAAATCATAAATTTATGAAAATAAATCCTAAAGATGGAAATAATTAAAAACGAAATTTAAAAATGAAGGAAAATCAATATAAAGCAATATGCCTTCTAGTAAATTAAATATTAAAAGAAATTTTTTATAAGATATGCATTATCCTGAATTGTATTTCCAAAACTTCAAATATGGATCAATTTCTGAGCATGTTTTGGTCCATTATAGTATTATTGTAAATATGAATAGTATTCCCGTGCTTAATTCCAGATATAAACTTGAAACTAAATGAAGTCAAACTCCAATACAATATAATTCGTAATACTCTGATATAATTTCGCAACTAATTTTCAAAATAGATCACGAATAGACAGACGAGAATGCATTTGTCAAATTTCAGTAGTTAAAGCGTGCAATTTCGAAGCTGTGCATGACTTTCCATTAATATGAAAATAATTTATACGCAATCAAATGCTCTCATAACCGCTTAAATCTCTCAAATGGCATTAATTCTAATTGTGTATAGAGTGTATTATAATTATCTCCTTCAATACCACATGCCACTGAAAAGTTGTGTATTCTAGAATTGAAGTTTGCAAGAAGCGATGTTGGTAAATAAATTACTTTCTGACTTTATAAAGAAAATAAGCGAATAATTTATGATTATGGGCGATAAGGTGAAAAATGGAAATATTTTGGTTTGTCGTCGTCGTATTGAACGATTCCAGCTATCTTTTTCTGCCGGCATAGAGACTGTTAACCACAGCATCGTCCTTTTCAACCAAGATTGTAAGACGAGATCAACATACCACTCATGGCATCCCTTCTAAGCTAATTTGAGGATATTGGGAAACGAGAGATTTAGGGAGAATTTACGCGACGTCTTCCCTTCTACGCGACGAATCTTTATAAAGGAATCAGGACTCGGACACACCATTCGACCATTCGGCGGATATAATCACGCTGCCTTGTATGTGTGTGATCACTTGGCTACCGTGGCCACAATTACTTTTGAGATTTCTAATTATATTAATATTCTTTTGTTACCATAGAAAAAGAGTATTATGGATTATTGCAAAGCACCGAACGTATATAATTAAGAACTCTAGGAAAAGCGGGAACGTTATATTTAATAAATAGCTATTAAACATTAATGTGAGACATATAGCTTAAATTTTTTTAAAAGAAAGATGGTTGATAGTGTACGCAAACAAGAACAAAATTTGCAATAGAACCTATGGCTATATACACTCACAATTTCAGAAAATAACTTTTTTTTTACTCTCCGTTGATATTTCTTCAATAGAAATGAAAGTTCCTTAACTAGTTCGAGAGTAGAACGATTACGTTCTATTAGCAAAGATCATGACAGTCGGGATGTGAGAGTGAGTGAGTAAATGTGAATGTTATTGGCACAAAAGCCAGATGGGGCAATGCTGCGCCAAGCAAGATGTAACTGTGGTGTAGACGTGAAAAATTGAAAAAAAAAAAGCAAAAATTGGTTGACAAGAAGAAAGGTTGAAAATAGAGAAAGATCGCTAGGGTAACCCGGGGGTGCGTCACCCGTGTTTACCAAAGACAGAAAACCTCATAGGAAAGAAAAAGATCACTAGGGTGCCTCGGAGTCATGATGTCCGCACTTGTCAAAGAAGGCAAGTCACTGAGGTAACCTGATATAATCCCAAGGGTCAGGGTGACCGGCTATACCTCAGACGCTGGGTACCCATTTTAGTCGCCTCTTACAATATGAAAAACAGTGGGACTATTCTGTCATACCCGGTCACCAGATGGGTCGTTGAGATTTGAGAACATTCTCGCGTATCGACATAATAAGGATCTTTGTACCCTCTCGCAGATTCCAAGTGAGTGATTAATTTCATTCGAATCAAGAGAATTTCTACCAATGAGATGTCTTCCGAGGAGTTCCTATAAGTAAAGTATTCCTCAAATGCATGAATTCAGCAGAAATCCAGTCAGTTAAGATCTGGGGATCTGCTAGCTTATCATCTCTCAATCCAAATGTTGGCTGCTAATCGTCTATGAGTTTGATCTCCTATCAGTCAATTTTTCATGTTTTTTTATTTGTATAATACTTAAGTTGCTACCAAATTCCTTCATTTCCTAGTGGAATAAAGGAGTAAGACAATGAGCAAAAGCTACCGTATAGTTATACGTACCGTTTCGATAGGCAAAGCAGTTCAGATAAATCTCTTTTTTACAACGACTTCGACATATTAAGGAACAATATAGTATAGGAAAGATACTGCAAACTGGCACAAAACCATTTGGAATACGTCAGCTCATTCAGAATTTCTGAATATGTCAGGTATTTGTGGTACTTACTGTAAAAGAAATCGTTCTAGATATCATAAAGATATTCTTATACCATTAGGATGCAGTGGGGCTCAATCGTGCTCTTCCCTTCAACTAATACTTACGGACTTTTATGCGAAGTTGATTGAATTGAGAAATCCCTCCCAATGAATCAAACGCAATTTAGGTATATTAGAATAGAATTACTGAAGAGCAGTGAATAGAACTGAGATGCTTACATAAGCAAGGAAGCTTTTAATACGTAGCTGGTAGACAGTGAGCTGAAGTTATCCGTGTGAGACGTCTGTATGATACAGACGCTGAGTAAGGAGCCTGGAAATGAGCGTAGAGAGGATCTATGAAGAGAGTCAAGGAATCGAAACCTCATGTAATGTTCTACTTAAGTCCAATACAGATAAATAGTTAGTTATTATATTAAGCGATAAATTTTGATGTGAAAAAGAATGAAATCCGCAGGGTAGGTTAAATATTTACCTTGTGGTATTTTTATTACTTTGATATCCTATTTAACCCGAGTTATTGACTGATTCGAATTCTTTGGTGACTGTGTTGATGGTAGACTCTCTAAATAACTTCCAGGGTAGTTTAATAAGTCCTTAGAAATTCCAAGAGATGGTGCTTGTAACATTGAAAATGGTTTGAATTTTATTAAGAATAATGACTCACTAGATAGCTGTCTAAGTTTCAGTTACTCGTATTCGAGATCATGACGCCTTTCGCGCCTCAAAAATTCTTCGTCATAGCTTTTTCCAGTCGATTAGACCATCTTCACCTTTTTATTTTTTGGAAAAGATTCACCGGAAGAAACACAACGTTTTGATTTTCGCTTAATTTCCGGTGTATAATGAATCCAGATCTAATCGATGGCAACTATTTAACGCAAAAAGACATTTACTACTCGACGCGCCAGCAATCAAATTTTGATTTGACAGCAAATGACTACCAAATCAAAACTAACTTATGAATCAGAGTCAAATTTGTTTCGGCCGCGTGTGATAGATGGCAGCACAAAATGGTAGCAACAATTTACCTCTTAATGATGCCATCTGTCTTTAAATAAAATTACTTTTTGAACCACCTTCGTAATAATGGCAGGAAAAGGAAGTGACAACTAGGCGTTGCAAGGGTACCAAACAACATTTCCCAAACGTCACGATATCAAAATAAACGTGGCTATTTTGATTTGTTCAGTTTATTTGTGAATGTTTTTCAATATTCTTAAGAAAAATTGTACATACAAAAAAAAAAAAAAATAAATAAAGCATTCATATCGCAAGAATATTATCCTTACATAATTTTAGTACCAATAATTGCTTTGTATTCACAGAGTATATGGTTTTAAAATTCCTTCCAGAGAGGACACACAATAACCATGTGTGAATAATCAATCAATGAGTATAAAGAGAAATTTTGGATATTTCATAAAAAAATATGCATATATTGGACGTATATTGAATAATACGTAGGTTAGACTTAAGCGGTACGGAAGCCGCATTTTCTGCCGAAATCTTGATCTCGTTAGCCAAATTATAAGATAATTAGAGCGAATTTTGTTTGTTATCTTCCTATCAAAACGATTTTTATCCAAGAAATTACAATAATCTGCCCAGGCATGCTCTTGTAAAAAAAGAAAACGAACTTTTCGACACAACAATCGTGAAAAATATGTCGGGTATTCTCAATCCTAACTCCCCTCTCCCCGCAAATAACGTTTTATCTTCATTCTGCGGTCTACTCTTCCCCCTCTATTTTATCCATTTCTCCCCTCTCATTCTGTAAATCTTTCTGTTTCTTGCCAAATCATCCCCTTCTTCGCTCTCGAAAAATACACTGAAAAGGTGAAAAAGGCTTTTTTTTCTGTATGTGTGTGAGAGGAGAAACAGCATTTTATTTCATATCGCATTTCCCGGGGGCGAAATCAAACCCCTTAATGCCACGGTCAAAAAAAAAAAAAAAAAAAAAAACGAAGGAGAGACAATGAAGGAGAAACAAAAGGATTTTCTGGAAATGGGATCATTTTTTCCCTTCCCCTCCGAAACGAGAGATAAGGAGAAGTGTTTTTTTGGATAGAAAAGCCCACGGAGCTGGTTTGGGGTGCAAACAAACCTCCACCCCCTTCCTCGAGAAAACGAGAGGAAAGCATTTTATTTTCTTCTCGGTCGGAAAGACTTCTCGAGCGCTCTGTGATATACATATTTATGCGAGAGGAGAAAATAGATAAATGTATGAAAGGAGTGTTTTTGTTTGCGTCCGAGGAGCCTTATTAGTGGAGGGATGAAATGGAAACGCATGTTGCGTCTCAAGATTTATCGATATTTCCACAGTGTTTATGATTTGAATAACGGAGCAATCGAGGCGAAGAAAACAACTCTTCCGAGATGTGAAATAACTATTCTGGATTTTTTTTGTTGTTCAGTTCAAAAATATAGTCCACTTTATTTGGCGCGCGTTTGGCGTGACTCGACAGGAAAATAAATGAAGTACATTTTGACTTTCAAATTGACGCGGCGAAAAAGAAATTGAGTTCAAATGTGTCTCTTTTGCAAGAAGCAGATATTTAATCATCAGATATGAAACAAATATTAATTAAGCTAATTATCTGATTGTATAAACAGTATCACACTACTCAAGATGTTATCTAATTCGGCCAATGTCTTTTGAGAATATTATTGGCAAGGATCCGAGAAGAAAAATAGATTCTTGGAACTCCCAGGGAAGCCATCTCGTATTATTGCGAGTGATGTTTGAGATTTTATTCTACATTCAATTGTGTAACATTATATTTCTTTCTTTTATTGGTCCCAAAAACGTACTTGGCGCTTAATTTTTAAAATGTGTCTCTGGTTGCGAATTCATGAAGAAATATCTTTGATCGCTTCACGAATGTTTTCGCACTCTGATTAATCAGTTTCGACAAAGATCACGCAATTCTAGAACTTTAATTTGATAACACCTGATCCTACCAAGAAAATTAATTATATGCCGTGAAAGAAAATAAACAAAAAAGAAATAAAATGTTTATTTATATTCGTACGCAATGCCAAACTTTGGATAGATTTAAATTTATTTATTTTACTTATTGTTAGCTACGTAACATACAGCTCAATACTTCCTTCTCCAAATTATTACACTCTACTTCACTAAGCATTTGACGTCTTTTTAGTTTTCATGTGAGCCTCACTCTCTTCAATAGCAAAATTCGAACAAAATATGCAAAAGACAGTCGACGTTGAAGTAAGAAATATCGAAGATAGTTGGCGTTATCTTATGCCATTTATGAAGCAAAAATAATACAAATAATTTAAATAAATTTATTACCCGATTCAGAAAAAGAAAATTATAATTAACGGACGTTATGAGTGCAGAACACTAGCAACCAATCGATGGGGAATGGTTCTGGTCGATATCAGAACACCCAGGGTGTTTTGAACAGAGTGCAGAATGGTAGTAGAAGTGGCTTCCCATTCCGTCACGGCTTATCGGGAGATGCGTCGATCCACGTGAACTGACGTCACTTTGACTGCTCCGACACCCTTCAAACTTGCCACATTTCCTTGCTCCAATCATCTTCGCCACAGCCGGTGCACTGTGGACGCATTCAGGTGTGTGCCAGCTGAGATTTACCGTATGTACTGACCTGCCATTCTCGGTCCGATCACCATGCCCCTCGTAATATCGTCTCGTCTGATGGAACTTCTTCCTTTGACGACTGCCTGGTATTCTCTGCTATTACACGCGTCCTCTGAGATAAGAACAAATTCTCTACGATGATTTCCCTAGCAAAAATAACGGTATGAAAATTGAAGATTCTTCAGGTCCTTTCCCTAATATTGGATTTTCAACGCGCCTTTCCCTTCAACTTGCGATGAAGAGCTGCGCATTTCACATCATTCGCCCTTCAACTTGCGATGAAGAGCTGCGCATTTCACATCATTCGCATACCTTGGCAACGTGGGTCTATCCTGAAATTCGCATAATTTTCTGGCTATTCCTTCTTAGTTCAGCATTTTCAGTGTCGCATAGTGTATAATTCGAATTAATAATGTTAAATATGAAACAATGTATTTAAACAAGCAATTGAAAATTTATTGATAGTAAAATTATTAGCAGTATTTAAGACAAGATAAATGAATGTAAATTTCATATTAATAAAAAACCTTTCTGGAATAGCTACTTAAATATTGATACCTTTAGAAATATTATTATTAATTACATTATTAAAATAATAATTTAGTGAGTTGAAATAAACTAAAAAATATTAATTAAAAAAATTATCCACTAGTTGTATGGAAGGAAATTACCTTATTAATTTTATTAATAAACTTTTAAGAATTACTAGGATGAATTAAAAATACCCCCCCCCACACACACGCGTGTATACTTTGTATTTTTTGGTTTGTTGGCTTACATTTTTTATTACTTTACTATTTTACAATTTATTAATTATTTCGTCTACAATAATTTTTAATAAACTTTGTTTTGTTAAAAATTTTATTTTAATTTTACATTTATTTATATTTTCCTAATTTTATTTTATTTTAAGTGTATTTGTTTCTTTTTTCTAATGTTGAATTTCTGTTCCTTTGTGGAATTTTGATTATTCTTCGTCTATACCAAGATATAATGATAATACAATTACTGAAGCTAAGATGATTGGATTTATTAAACTAGTTTAAACATACATTGCTCAGACCTAAAGTTTGGGACCATATTTAAATTGCATTACCTCCGCTTTTATGTTTCCTTAATTCTTTTCCGTAAAGATTTGCTTTGTTTTTTGAGTAGTTTTGTATTTAACTCAGCTGTAATTTTCAATTAATGGTTCATATTTACATTGAATTAATATTATTATGCATAATTTGTATTTCAGCAAATTTATGCCTCTTTTCATTATATTAGCTTGTATGTTTTAAATTAGAATAATATTTTTAACTTGTTTGTTTTCGTTACTTTCATATTTTACTGATTTTTTCAAATTAATTCTGTAGTATATTTGTAGTTTTTTTATTATGATAATTTTTTTAAATTTGAATTTTAGTTATAATTTGTAATTTTTAGTATGATTTTGTACAATTTTAAAAAAAAGTCTAATTAGCATTAATATTATACACACACAACACACACACACACACACATATATATATAGTATATATTAATTTATCAATATACTTAATATAAAAATTTATTGATGTGAGTTAATACAAAAAATATGAATAAATTAAAGGTATTCCTCAAGATGAAACAGCAAATTATAGATTAGTTAACATTTATTTATGTTATTATGATCATAACTACATAGATGAAAACGATTTTATTACTTATAGATGTATTCATGTCTTAATTATTTTGAATTATAACAAAGGTTTTGAGAATAAACATAATTTATTTTTCAATCCGTTTACTTGAATTTAATTCAAACTAAAAAAAATAGAAACACAATATTTAAACAAAAATTAAAAATTATATTTAGTAAAATGAATAATGATATGTAAGATGAAAAAAAGGAAGAAAAATTTCATTTTGTGAATAAATTGCTCTTCTAGAATTGTAATACACAAATTCTTATGTTAAAATAATGTCTTTGATTATATTATAACTCGGTATCAAATTCTGTATTAAAAATAACTATAAGAAGTTTTTAATCAGCTATATCAGAACAAATTCGCCAGTTAGTTTCTTTAATCACACATTTAAAAATGATAAATATAAGTTAAAATAAATGTCGATCTTTTTCACATAAATAATTGATTGTTAGAGTAACTGTCTTTTTTTAAAAAAATATTTATTTATTTAATAAAACTTTCACGCAGTAGGTGCTATACATATAATATATCTGTAGTTTTTAATATTTAATTTAATTATCTTGTAGGATTAACTTTAATTACTGAAAAAGAAGAAAAAAAAATTAAAAAATATTTTAGAGTAAATGTAAATGTTAGTTATGGTTCTGTTAATATAATTGTATACTTCCCTTTAGTAGAGTTGGTTGAAAAAGTAGCTTTTTCTCCCTCGTTATTCAATAAAAACAATGATATAATCGAGTAAAATAGGTGGTGTGAATATATATGTAAAGATTTTATTTTGAAAGATACAAAATTGAAAGAGAACTTTTGAATAATGAAAATAAAAGTTTTTATAAATCAATTTACATTTCTTGTTCCTAGAAAGTGTACATTTAAAGTTTAATGAATCAGTATAAGGCAAAAAAAATAGTTTTTTTAGTTTTTTAAAAAACTATTAAAGTATTTCGTTTAAAAAAATAGTTTAATAGTTTTCTCTAGTTTTCATACTTTTTTAAAAAAAATTGTGTTTCTTAATTCAATCTTTAGGAAATTTGGACCTTGATTTTGTGAATTTTTTTTTATTAATTTTTGTGCAATAATTTTAACTAGGTGAGGAGATTGGGACCTTAAACCTAGTATAATTATGCATCTCAGTTCCAAGTTTTAAACAGTATTTCAAATTACCCTTTATTTCTTTTTTGACTTTAATATCTTATTTTTCTTGATTTCTGCTTTATAAGTTTTAGTAATACTTACGTTTCTAAGACCATTACAATAATTGAGTACTTGTAGATTACTATAGTTTTAGTTTTACATTTTAAGTACAATTTAATATTTATATTGCTTTAGTTAAGTGTGTGTACTTTATTATTGGCTTATATACACGTTTATTATATATTTCTTTCGTATATTATTAGTTTCATAATTTACTTAAAGGGACATGACGATGAAAATGTATAAAGTGAGATAATATAATACTAAGTAAGAAATAGCGAAGTAGAAACAAATTAATTTTTTGAAAAAACGCTTAAGCTCATAAAAATGCGAAGAACAATTTTCCCTTTAACATATGCATTTCATTGAATTTTACATTAAATTAAATCTGCGTATTAAATTAAAGTAGACAAGATACACACACACCTGAGATCTATCTTGAACATTGATTCCCTTTTCTGAACATTCATGAGCAACACATTTTAAAAAGATTGCAGAGAGAGATTCTCTAAATAATTACAAATATCAACTTAAAGATACGTAACATTACAAATCCTTTCGCAAATGAGTTTCTAAAAGAATGCCGACAGACATAGAATCAGAGCTTCTCCTCTCTCAAGATGTCTGTTCAGTCTTCCATCTTAGAAACACGTTTAACAGAAAGAATTAAAAACAAAAGAGAGAACAAAACAAAACTAACAAAAAAGTCAACGGGGATTACATTCTCTAGTGTTTCCTCTACACTCCCCAATCTTGTTACACAACAGATAAGGCAGCCAACACTTCCTCGAGGTTGACCTGTCATCAGACAACACTCCACACCACCTGTTTAGAACATTAATCCCTTCCTTCATCCTTGGCGTGCCTGGCGCTCCTCCTGGTGGAATCTGGCAGCACACGCACCCCTTGGATAGTTTCCACCGTCTGTTGTGTAACAACAGCGGAGGAAATACGACAAAATGAAAGGAAGAACAAAGGAGGGTCTTTTTAGTCCCTGCCGTTTAATCGTTGATGAAGACGAAGTCAAGAAATGACGTAGCACCTTGGACGGGGTTCAGAGATCTGAGAACATTGCTACCGTTCTCATTAATCAAATGGAGGAGGTATCAATTTATTTTTTGTATGTTAATATTCATAGCAAAAGAAAAAAAAAAAAACCCGAACACTTTGAAAAATTCCTTGGGATAAGATGGCAATAGTTCAACGAGCTCAGTTAATTTTTTTTTTTTTCATTAGAAGAAATTTTAAAGTTCTTCATCATGGATGACACAACGTAGTGGATCCCGACGTGAAGTGCCATTGTTCAGAATTTTCGATAAATGAGTTCATTTTTAACAAATAATAACAAAGTCAATTAAATAACAAATATAAAGCTAATACAAATAAATTATTTTTTTTTATTTATCTAATACATTTTTACTCTTATGGATTTAGTTAGAATAAAAAATGCGCCGGCTTTCTTACACCACTTTATTCAGGCAATGTGCTATCTCATGCTCAAGAGAAAATTAGGAACAAGAAACGTTACAAGACCCGTGACATGAGTGGAGGCTTGCTCATCTCATGGAGGTCGATCTATGCAGCAACAATTCTGTATTTATAATTCAACAAGCACGACAGGAGCACGCTGAAGCAATCACAAATCTAATGCTAAAAAATTTCTGTTGAAAGTTGTCACGATTTGGCTATTTGTTCGATTCAATTTTCGAATCGCCGAATTTCCAACGTTTCACTGATTCCAATTTCGAACGCTGAGTCGATAGCACCATCTGCGAAATGTTTGGTGGCACAAAACTTTGAATTCGTCATGGAAGCCATTCCGGATCGTTATGAGCGAGTGTCACGCGCGCCATTACGCCAGAAATCCCTTTGTTCTCGTTGTGCGGCATTTCCCGCCGTTCCAGTGAAACGCGGGAAACCGGGAACAAAGGGAGACAGATAAGCCCTCTATCGACTGCGGCAAGTAACTGAAATCCAAAAGGACGATCGCGGAGAAAAAGCTGCGCATGTCCTTTGTAGGCTCTAGGACAACATTTCTGTACATCGTTTTTCAGAAATTATTCACTTTTTCTTCCTTTTTTTTTTACTTTTCGTTTTCTAAGCTCATTTTATACGGATTCGCTGATATAATTTTTATTATGATCTATGAATATGAATTTATATCGGAATAATGTTTGTTAAATGAAAATTTAGATTTTTACCAAATTTTAAAGATCAAAAGTTTAGTTTTATGAATTTTCAAAGAAGGAATTAAGAGCTTCTTTGTGAAATAAAGCATTTAAAAATGTTTTCTTTCATTGGGTCAAGCTACACAGAATCGTAATCACATTAATTTTGCATTTTAATGGAGTAAAAAGTAAACGTGTTTATAAATCCAAAACAATTTATATATATATATATATATATATATATATATATATATATATACATGTGTGTGTGTGTGTGTGTATCTGTAGATAGATGGATATGAAAGGAAAAAAATACTTGTTTACATAGATATTTTAAATTATCATCAATTATTGATGACAACTGAAATGAAATCTAGTTAGATTTGATGTAAGGCAATTGATGACAAAATTTTTGGCAGTAAGTTCTTTATTTATCAATAGTACGTTTACTGTTCTTAATGAAAGTTGACAATTTTTGAATGAAACAACTTTCTGAGGAAATTAAATTGCACTCAAATGGACCTACTAATTCAAAAACATTGAACAAGCGAAGAAGGGGATCAAGTATTCGAAACGAGTCATCATAACTCTTTAAAGAATTGGAAATTGCTATCAAAAATATGTGAGCCATTAAAACCTAGTGGAATCCTCGCTTCTGACATGCGCATGGATCCAACTGTTACTTCCTCGATCGAATTCCGGTGTGGGTGGGAGGGGAATGGCATCACAAACAGATGGTTTAAGCGTGAGCGTCATTTCGTCTGCAATTCGCGCTCTGCCCGCCGATTGAACGCGGAAATGACCACTCGGCGCTAATAGCTCTCATTTCCCTCGTCTTCCAAGATGAATATTTTAAGGAGGTGCCAAACTACTTTTTAAGGAGGGAAAATGGAGGAGAGGATTTGAGAAAGTTTAGGCTTCAGTGCCTCCAAGTACGTGCAATCTTTTATTATTGCACTGGCAACATGCTTGAAGAAAAGCGCGATTCAGTGAAATTGACGTTTTAATGTGCCTCGTCTAGTTTTTAAAAAGTAAATTTGAACAAAAACAAAAATCGATTAAACTTACCAAACTCGGGAACTAATTAGAAAACTATCGTGGAGCTATTACGTGTATAATTTTGATCCGCGGTCGATCAGAAGTGTATCTGAGCCGATGCCTCATTCTCCTAACTTCCTCATCACGCAGGGGGAGGATTTCTGGGATAGAATATTCATTTAACACGCAGTATTTCCCATTATTCCGAGTGAGATCAGAAGGGTATCCGAGCCGATGCCTCATTCTCCTAACTTCCTCAACACGCCAGGTGAGGATTTCAGGAATAGAATATTCATTTAACACGCAGCATTTCCCATTATTCCGAGTGATGTTCTTCCGTGAAAGAGATATCGAACGCTGCAGTCAATGATCGCTAATTCTGAACATCGCAGCTCCAAATGATGATGCGGTTATAAATATAGAAAAAAAAAATGAAATGTCTGAAACAACGTAAACGAACCAATGAAATTTGATACGAAGAATAATATCAAAGGATTTAACTGAATGTTTTTTAACGTTGTACTCATAATCATCACGAAGGCTATTAGCTATGGTATTTTTGAACCTTGATCAAGTGAATAGGACAACATAAGTTAGTGCCCCTTTCTCCGAATTTCTGCACAAAGTAAAATAATGTCAAAGAAATATGCACGCAAGCGAAAAAAAGAAACTTGAAATATCGTTCTATCGTATGCTTAGAAATTTATATACTAGTTATGTCTCACACACACATATCATTTTAATCAATTCTCTTAACCTTGATGGATACTAATTACATTCTTTTAATTTTAAGACTTACTTTCAAAAAAATAAGTAGAAGGTCCACTGCAGCCATTAAAATCGGGAATTTCTTCGTCAATCGCCATGAAATCGAACTGTCACGATGCCTCCAAAAATTAACTTGTGGAATTACAGCACAATAAATCGAAAAGAGCTTCAATGACTTCATACGCTGCAGTGAATGAGTGTTATTAACGTGACACAGGTAACAGAAGGATAATGGTGAAGGAGCTGCTCATTTTTCCAAAATTCTCTCAAGCATAAAAGCAACAATTAACAAAATTACGCACTCAGTTAATATATTAATTTCTAACAGGATACGAGGTGGCCGCGGTAATTGAGTGGTCATGGTAGTAATTGACTAGCAGCCGGCGGTTTTCTTCCAGTCGGCCTTGATGCCACTAAAGACCCGCCGTGTAGTCGGAGCTGATGCACGTTTAAACTGTTGGGGTCCAAAGCTCTTCCTTTGGCATGGTGTGGAGTTTTGGAGAGGTGGGTGTCAGCTCAGGTGTCTTTCTCGTCACTTGACCAAGGTTCAAAATTACGAGGTCCGTCACCAATAGCCCTCGTGTTGCGACGTTGATAAAACCAAGCCAAACAGGATACGAGACGAGATATATGTTAATCATTATACTTTATGATAAAATGGAATCCCAATCCAGAAATAAAGATTAAAAAAAAAATTAAAAAAAAACCTCTTTTTTAATATACAACTTAAAACAAAGAAAAAAAATGTTAAAATGTTTATTTAACACATCAATCAATAACTCCCGAGACTAACCCAGAGATGGCGCTCGTAGTAAACCAGTAACCAGGTCTTTCCAGAGTACTAACCTTTGCTTGAAACGTGTCAAAATTTTAAGTCGATCGGACCAGAAACAGCTGAGTTATCGAGGTTGGAGTAAAGTCGTTTTGTAGTTTGTTTAAAAAATGGAAAAAACCGAGTTTCTCGTGTTCTGATAAAACATTTTTTTAACGGGTAAAAACACCGTGCAAGCGAAACAATGGATTGAAAAATGTTACCCGGACTCTTGTCCATCAAAAGCAACGATTTGTCGGTGGTTTGCCGAGTTTAAACGTGGTCGTACCGACACAAATGACGCGGAACGCTCGGGTAGACCTGTGGAAGCCGTTACACCGGAAAATGTGAGTGAAGTGACAAAAATTATAATGAAAGATCGTAAAGTGAAGCTCCGTGAGATTGCTGAGATGACACAGATATCATATGGAAGTGTATTTACTGAAAAAGGGCTTTTGAAGTGAAGTGAAAAAGGTTTTTTCCAAGTGGGTGGCGCGATTGCTTTCGATGGAACAAAAACAGCAACGAGTCGATGATTCAGAAAGCTGTTTATCGCTATTTACTCGCAACAAAAAAGATTTCTTGCGAAAAAAAAAAAAAATTGGGAAGGGAAAAAAAAAAAGATTTGGAAAAGCGTTGGAACGATTGTATCACCCTAAAAGGTGTTATGTTGATGAATAAAAAAAAATTTTGCAAAAAAAATGTTGTTTTCAATGTTAGACTCGGGAGTTATTGATCGATGTGTTACAACGTTTAATTTTCTCGATGTACAACATATCATTGAGTATTGAAACGGTAATGCGCTGAACAGCAAAAATCTTCTTCTGGTTCTCATTTCGATAGAAAAGCTTATCTGATTTAAACATTATTATTCAGAAATATAGAGTTGTAGCAATGAGTGAGTGAGTGATAGTGAAGTTTATTGGCGCAAGAGCCAGATGAGGCAATACTACGCCAAACAAGGTAAATCTGAGATCTAGACATTAAAACTATGAAAGTAGATTGGTCGACAAGAAGTGTCAAGTGAGAAAGTAAAGTTCATTGGCGCAAGAGCGAGATATGGCTATGCTGCGGCAAAAAAGATTTAACTGTGGTCTAGACGTAAAAAAAAAAAAAAAAAAAAAAAAGGAAGGAAAAAAAAAAGAACTACAGTGGGACTATTCTGTCATTCCCGGTCACCACATTGGTCTAGAGTTGTAGCAAGCAACAAGTATAACCAATGAATAGCGGACTATTTGCGACGTACAGCAGGTCAGTCTGAGTCATAAACAGTATGAGATAAAGCCTCTCCCTCATCTGAAATTTCAAGTATAGCTTTTATTAAAATAGGCGAATAATCAAAATTCGAATTATATGGGTGCTAATTTCGCGCGCTAGGACATCGTTGTTTGACGGGCGTTTCGCCAACCATTTTAGTTTTTAAAAAAACTCGTAAAAAAAAAAAAAGAAAAATCGTGGTGCTTTAATTTTCACCGTGTAGAAATTCAATTTTCGCGATATCTTCAAGTAGTATCATATATTATAGTTCCTATAAAAATGTTTTATTTTGTATATAACATAAATGACTTCAATAATTTATTAGATTGTTTGGTAATAATGTAATATACTTCCATATAGTTTGCCGTTGAGAAGTAATTCGAGTAATTGTTTCTGTAATTCGAGAAAATATATAAAAGATAAGATTTGTTCCAAAACGAATAACAAAAAAAAAAAAAAAAAAAAAAAAAAAAAAGAAAGAAAAGAAAAGAAAAAGGAAAAGGAAAAAAAAAATCTTTGTCCCGTTTATTGTTAGGATTATCAGATGTTAATTTAGTGTTTCAAACGAAAATTGCATCAAGATAACTTATAACTAAATAAACTTTCGTACTAACAGTATACGGTTCATTTGAATAGGTTGAAAATAAGAATTTAGGTTTCATTGTTAGTCGCATCATTCTTTGCTGAAAATGCTCATTAAAGCTCAGTTGAAAATATTCGCAATTTCAAATGGAGTCTTACAAATATTTGCCATTGAATGGATTTTTATAGGTTGAGATTGATTTTGTATCACAATTCCAGAGCCAACCATTCAACGATTGAATTTTGAGGCCCAATTTTGTTTTCATTCAAAGTACACACAATGACTCCCAAAATTGAGTATACACCTCTCTATCAGTATTTTGAAAATACAAACATATGGTAAAAAGTTTTATGCAAAAGTATTTTAATACGTATGATAAATCTCTCCTTAAAATAAGATCATATATATATATATATATATATATATATATATATGAAGTTAATATAGTAATAAAATTATTTGCATTCTCTGACTAAATTATACGAATTGATGTCACAAAATTATGTGCGCCTTTTGTAGCAAACGACCATAATCTCATGAATTAGTTGTTACTATTTTACTAAAGTTTTTGCGTTTAATATTGACGTTGGATTTAGATCCTAATGTATAAGTTTCTTGTAGAAATATTAATTTTTAATCTTCAAAATGGGTTCCGGAGTGGAAACTGCAGCTCAAGTAGAGAGCTAGTCGTTAAAATGCTGAAGGTAAATCTATTAGAAAAATTGCAAAAATAGTTAAGCTAAGTCACGGATGTGTCCAAAAATCATCAAAAAGCATAAAGAGTTGGGACACGTTAAAAATATTCCCGGAAGAGGACGGAAGGAGATCCTGGATGACAAAACCAAGAGGAGGATCCTACGGAAAGAGATCGAAACTCCAAAGATGGGAGCTCCAAAAATTGTTGCAACCACTTATTCTACGATATAAATACCTGTTTCTGCAGAAACAATTAGAAGAGTACTCAGGAAAACTTTTCATTTCTAAACAAAACCAGGAGAAAAAGCTTTCATTTGCTGAAAATTATATTTAAAGGTTTCCAGACTACTGGAATCGAGCTATATTCAGTAATGATAGCAAATTTAATGATTTTGGAAGTGATGGGCGAAGCTATGATTGATGGATGCCTAACAATAAGTTGCTTCCTAAAAACATCATTCCTACTGTCAAGTATGGAGGTGGCTCTAAACTCGCGTGTTTCTGTATGTCAGTCAGTGGTGTGGGAGGTGTAATGTTTATTGATTGGATCATGTACAAAATTCAATACTCGAACCTTCTGAAAAATAATTTAAAGCAAAGTGCTGAAAAGTTGGGTTTAGGATCAAGTTTCATTTTTCAACACGATAATGATCCTAAGTATACAGCTAAAATTGTTCAACAGTGGCTGTTATACAACTGTAGTACGCAGTTGCACACTCCACCGCAATCACCTGATATCAACGTTGTTGAAAAATTTACGGTCACAATTGAAAAATCTGTCCAAAAGCACCATATCGAAAGTAAAAACCCTTTAAAAACTGTTTTAAGAGAAGAATAGGCTAAAATCACAAGTGAGAAATAACCCTAAATCTTGTTAAATCGATGATGCCACGCCGCAATTAATTCGAAAGGGTGCGCAACCAAATATTAGTTTGCCTTTTTATGTTTTCATTTAAAAGTTATGCGAGGTGTATACTCAATTTTGTAACATATGTTGTAGTTCCTGCTTAAAAGTTATATAACTGATTTATTAATTGAGTTTCATACTTGTTTCCACGTCTAATACATTTCTTAAAAAAATTATTTTATCACTTAGATATATATAAGTTTTATATAAGTATTCAGTATTACTTTTTTATACTTTAAATGTCGAAAAAGGAAGATTTATACTCAATTTTGGGATCCACTGTATATTTAGGCATATATTCATTTCTAGATATTCATTGTGAAATCGCGCTCTAAACCCAAGACCCAGTGGATCAAATATTAAAATACAAAATATGACTATCGGGGCCTCTGATAGAAAGGTTAAATCACGTGACTCCCTTCAGCCACGTGCGAACGCAGGTGCCGCATTCCGTAGTTTTCGTCCGATTTTTATTCTGTCGATATTTTTATTTCCAAGAGATACGTAGCATTTTTCGATACTAAAAATATCATCATGAAGGAATATTTGAAAGGTATGGAATATAAAAGCAAACAAAAAGTATCATAGGCATTTTGAAAAACTTAATAAATATTGAAGAATTTTGAATTGCTTATGTGAATTTGAAGAGAAGGCAGTTTGGTGTGTATTAAGAAGTCTTCAATAATAATCTGATATTTCCTCCTTCAAATGCTCAACTAAGTATAGATTTATTTTTAAAAGGAAAAATTAAAAACTAAAATTTTGCCTTAAAAGGCAGAATACTTCAGAATTACATTAAGTAATATGTATAGTAAGAGAAACTTTAAATTCTTAAAGATATTAATAATTAGCTACACAACACGCGTCACATTTTTACAATACATTTTACTCGTTTGAACCCACAATCAGGGCATTTTTTCTAAAAACGTACTTCTATAAATTACTAGGAATATAACTACTTATAAAAGAACTGAAGTCGACTCCAGAAATCTCAAAGTATCTCCTTTTTAATAAATAATAAAACGCCTTATGAAACCCGGATCATCAAACGATTCACATTCTTCAATAAAATAAAACAAAACTGATTTTTTAAACAATTGTAGAAAATTTCGCACATAATAATTTAAGAATGAAAGACAGTTTTGAAGCAAAATTTTGTTCCAAAATATTGAGTAGCAGAATCCGAGGAATGAATTACAATCAAGAACAGGGAGAAAAGTGTTGAGTAGTTATAAAAAAAAATCCAATCTCCGTTTTGAAATCATTAAAATGATACAAGAAGTTGATTATCTACATAAAAAATTGAAGATGTTTTTTTTTCAATTACCTTAAAAAATGCAGCGTAATTATCCTTTTCTTTCACGAGTCATTTCCAAATAAAAGAGATTATTAATAAATAGGTTGTACCTTTCAAATTATTTATTGAAAAACAAACACAAGGAAATATTTTTATATACTCTTTGGTAAGATATTATTCATTTAAAAGTCTTACAACATGGGCAAGTTTAATAAAATCATAATTCTCTTGGCTACTAATAAATCTTTCCAGTAAAATCTGGTGGCCTATGTGTCTCAGGAAAATGGTTACTATTGCGTCCTATATAATAAATATAAATAAATGTTATTTAGTACCTATATAACAAATTCTTTGAAATAAATATAATATTTTGTAGGAGTCCGCCGAAACTTCGAGACGGAGACATGTAACTAAAAAAATGCTGAGAATTGAGATTCAATACCATTAAAAACAATTACGCACAAAAATGGAAAGTTTGGGGGAAATTGGCGCTAGACTTCACCTCGAAGATCAGTTTTATTGAGAGGCAAGTATTTTTCCTTTTACATAAATAGTTAAAAAAAAAAACCAAGAGTAAAATAGAATTATATTTGTTTCTAGAGAAAGTGCTGCCAGTTAAGAAACGAATTTCGCAAGTTTTAAAATAAAGGATTTGATTATTATACAAAAATATATTCCACTGTGAATTTTAAATCTCGATGGTATATAATTATACCTTATTTATTAAAATCTTAAACATAAGATACCAATTTATTTTATAAATTAAAACTTCTTTCGCTCCTTTTTACGCATCGTTTTGTTTATTACCTGGAGTAAAATACAAGGCTTAGGATAATCCTTTGATGAATTGATTGTTAATTAATGACGCACTAAGAAGAAACACGAGGGCTACTTGGCCATGGATCACATAATTTTTGAGCTATGGACAAGGGATTCCTCAGGGGCTTGCATATATAGGTAAGTAGGGGATTCATGACCCTGAGATATTCTATCTTTTTCTTTTCCATTGAGGTTTACTTTCTTCGGTAAACACAAGGGAGCATTACCAGGATATCCTAGCTTTTTTATTTTTCACCCTCCTTCTTGTCAACCCACTTTAACCCTTTTCTTTTTCTGCCTAGATTATAGTTTAAACCAATGTTTGGGACATATTAGCCAAATTTAGCTATTGCGCCATAAACCTTAACTTTCATTTACTCATTCATTTCGATTAAACGACGAGGATGATACCTGAGCAGGCGCGCGCTCAACTTCAAGATTCGATCCAACTCCTCGATGGAAACAATGCCAGCTGCGTAATCGCAAGCTTAAACCCTCTGATACCACCTCCGTAGCTACCTAGATATATATGATTCTTACAAAAATGAAATTTTTTTATTTAAAAATATTATCGAGGCATTCCCGTTAACTGACTGAAAAAGAGAGAAAAAAACATTATCTCCATCGAGACATTTTCGTAAATTTAGATATCAATAATTTTCAGTGATTTTATAGCATATTATAAAATAATACTTTTTTTCATGGAAATACCCTATTGATGATTTTGGAGAAGAAAATCTAACCAGGTGCTCTATCTGTGATACTTATCTTAACTATTACTCTGTCTAGAGCACGATACTGAGATCGGGCATCGAAATTCCTTTGGGGTGTGCGATGTTTTAGCCTCGAGAAACGATAAAATATAAATATTTTCCCTTCTTTGAAAAGTTACCGCGTGTGTTGCTGCAGATAAGTTTCCAGATCGAAACTTTGGCTGCACTCCGAAGTTATCGCGAGCACCTTCCTTCCCCGAGGACAGCTCTGTTCCACAGAAAATCGTCTGCGCAGTGATATCGTGTACTCGTGAAGCGAGGAGTTCTTAGAAAACCCCACACAGCAGTTAAAATGAATGACTTTTGTCTGATCACCATAATTCATCATGTGATAACATCATAATCTGTGATACAACTCTATTCTTTTGAAATCATATAAGACTTTGACATATTACATAAAAAATTAAGACTTTTCTTCTTCAGTTGCAGAATTATTTTTAAATCTCGATTACTTTGTTCCATTTCTAGATATATGCATTAAAACTAGCTTCATTCTCTTATTTTAACCGCTTCAAAAATATTGGATCAGATTTCTCAATAAATTGTATCCTTTTGATTTCAACATTTATCTTATACTGGTTTGAACTTAGAATTGATTACTTGACAATTGTACATATGGTTTTATGACAAGGGATTTCTCTCTCGATGAACAGACCAGTAAAATATTTCTAAAGATTTATTAGCATAAATAAAGGGCTTTAAGCCATCTCTATACCATAAAACCAAAGAAAAAAAGGATCGCTACTTACCACGCAATCTCAAACTTAAATCCTAGACTGACATTTCAATCTCATCTGCAGGGAGCTTATCTTTCACATGACATAATGGCCAATCCAATTGAAAAACAATGAATTTTTTCCCGATTTTCTAAAAGGATGTCTTTCTTGTACTGGGTTAAAGAAACATGGATTCACAGTAGCTCATCTATCATTTGCGTGTTAACTTTTCTAAAAATATGGTTGTTGGAAAACTACGATCGGAATGGCTTTTTTTAGTTTTAAAATATTTTAAGATAGGAATACATCATTTTGAAAACGAAAGAGATTTAGAATCAATTTTTATCATTCTAGAAAACTATATATATATATATATATATATATATATATATATATATATATATATATATAATGTATCACGGCTGGCCTACTTTCCATCAAGACATGGATTCGAATCCTGATTCCACATTCGTGGCTGCAGTAGCTTAGTGATCATGGTAGCGAACTCACGGCCGGAGTTTCTTGTCGAGTCTTATCCCACTAAAGACCTAATGTAGGCTTCAAGTCATCTCATGATGTGATGTGGAAGTTTGGAGAGAATTATGCCATCTCAGGTATATTTCTCGTCACTTTATCGCGGATCAGAATGACGAGGTTCATCATCATTTCCCCACGTGCTGCATCTAAGTGCAACATAAATAAAACAATCAATCAAAGCATTTATTGATATTTTAACCCTAGTTTATAGATTTTAAAGCCCACGTTTTATTTTCCGATGGTGTCTACGAAACATGCAAGTTTTTATTATGTTTGCAAAAAAAAAAAAAAAAAGAAAAGAAAAGAAAAGAAAAAAGAAAAGTAAAAGAAGAGAGTATCAAATAAAGGTGTAATATTCATGTAGTTAAGTTCCTTTTTATTTATACAGCTTTAATGAACATCAGTTATAAAAAGTTCTCTGTGTCAGAAGAAAACGATTTCGTCGAATGGCTGCACAGAAAAAGAAATGAGAATTGCTGCACGAATGTTCTTTTTCCGGTCTTTTTACAACCTCGAACAGCCCACGCGAGGTTAGAGTCGAATCAAAGTTCGAGGTACGAGTGTCACTAATGTTTCTTTTTTGTTCTCTAGCACTACAGGGAAGCCGCTTTTACGACGCGTAGACCCCAGAGGAGCTCTCCCTGTGCTGCCGAGACGGTGATTCCCGGAATGGCGATTCAGTCCCGCCCACTGTTCGCTTTCCCCGCAGACGATCACTGGACCGTGAAAGAAAAAAAAAAGGGCTCGAGAAACAAATTCAGTACCTATAAAAGAGCGGTTATAATTTCTTTTCTTTCAATATTAACTTTTTTTTTTTATTTTCTTGAGGTAATATTACATCTCACAGCTCATCTTTTGATACTGAACAATTACCATACATCATCCGTGATTTTGTTACCGGTGATCCGATTTAATAAAAATAAAGAAAAAATTCGTTTCTGAATGTAGGATAGAATTTAGGGATATGAATATAGAGTTTTATTCACCACTAATTAAGTATTAGGAAGCTCTATAACTTTTTGTTTTCAATTTGATCAATTTTTTAAAATTATATTTTTCGTATTTTTATTTCTTTTAAAATTTATTGTCATTCTTGCCAACAGTTATCTTGTACATATGCCAGTAAATTCCTAATTTTTATTTGCGCGCACTCACACACTTCAATATTAACCCAATTAAAAGCAGCAAAATCTTCATGTTTGAATAAAAACTGGTTCCAACGTTTACGTACTGAGTGATACCTATAGAACTAGAAAAGAAATTCCCTTTGAAAAGTTATAGCACTATACGATTTTTGATAAAATACAACCCTTGTTCATTTCTAAAAGAAAATTATGCAATGAATTATTTTTACCATAAAGGTTTTCACTTCCTACGTTTAAATATTAGATGAAACGGGATTCAATATTTGTGTTGAAGCTTTATTTATGCCTTATTACTCATATCTTCTCCTTAACGATAGTGGCCGCAGTAGCCTATTGGTCATTGTTCCAGACTGGTGGCCGGTGGTTTTCGTCGAGTCGGGGTTTCGAGGCCTGATGCAACTAATGATCCGCCGTGTAGCTGGGGCTGATGCACATTAAATCTATCTTGGCTCAAAGTTCTCCCGTTGGTGTGATGAGGGGTTGGGGGGAATTGCTGGCTCAGGTGTTGTCCTCATCATTTGACAGAGGTTCAGAATTACGAGGTCCGTTGCATATAGCCCTCATGTTGCTTCTCATTGCGACGTTAATAAACAAAAGAATACTCTCCGAAATGATGATAAAGAGCCAAAAATGCGTTCTTCGTAAGAAACTATGATTTACATTAAATCTGTAGAAAATCGAGTCTTCTTATTGGTGTGGTGTGGAAGTTAGGTAAGGAGGTATGCCAGTTCAAGTGTCATCTGTGTCCCTTGAGCAAGATCCGACAAATAATTGGCAAATCAATTTCAAGAAACTGAATCGAGTATTTCTTCTTGTAGAATTCCTTATATACTCATGGTTAAAGAAAGACTTGGAAGTTAGGAATGTGGAGGAGTGCTAGCTCGGGTATCATTTCCGTCAGATATCGTGGTTAAAATTACGAAGTCCGTTGGCATAAACCATTCAATCGCGTATGCGGTACAGCAGTAAAAAAGAAACCTTTAAGTAACCCTTTTACAATTCTTATTGCATCTGGATAAAATTAATATCAATATAATTTCTCAAAAGAAATCATATGTTGATCTTAGTAGTTTAATTAACCAACTTAATTAACGTATATAATTAGTTCTAAAAATAAAAATTTGTAGAACTTTTTTTCTTACGAAACCTAATTTTTTTTGCTGAATTAGGTAGAAAATAGTCTTAATATTTTATGTTCCAAATTTCTTTCTAATCTGATCGTTATTGATTGAGGATTCCGAAGTTAAGCGGCTAGGAGGCAAGGCTCCACTCAAATTCATACTCCACTCCACTTCCTTTTTCTAACACCGCTAGATGATTAGATCGGAATTTAATATTTATTAACTTGAGTACAACCCCGAAAGGCTCAGCGATTTACCATTGTAAGTTTTGACTTTAAATATTTCCAAAATTAATGGCGAGAACTGTAATTTATGGGTACTCTCTCTCTCTATTATATGAGTAATCCAAATATGCAAACATTTTAGAATGTTTCGATTTACTCTTTTTGTGAAGTATGTTTAATGATTCATATTTTCACAATATTTTTTTTTTACAATTGTTGTGTCTTTTCAAAATTGGGAAAATTAACTACCATTTGACCCAAAAAACTTCAAAAAGGTCTTGAATAGAATTTCTTAAATATTCACACACAAATCTTTAATACATTCATTTCACATCAAGGTGCAAATATTTTAAATTCCCCTTACTCGGAATCTTTAAAATAAAATTTTAAGAAATATGAAATGTATGCTTATTTAAACATGAAGAATCAGACATAAGACAATGGATAATGAGCAAATGCTTTTTTAAAAACTAATTCTTTAGTTTTTTATGAGCCATAAAGGTTGGTACCATCTGTGTCGAGAAATATGCGCCTTCTTTTTGCAGGTTCTCAACACTCATTTACGGGCGCAGTACATGAAGTTCTGAAGTATTGATCAACATTTAAGTAAGAGGGAAATGTGTGTAAACTCTTCTTCATGAAAGAAGAAAAATATTTCGACGAGTTGTAATTCTATTAATTCCATACCAATTTTTGTCTTTTTTTTTCAATTTTTCAAGTCTAGACCACAGTTAAATCTTGTTTGGCGCAGCATAGCTACATCTGGCTCTTGCGACAATACTTTCACTTTCACACACTCATCATTAATTCTATAATTGAGCTTCTATTACAGTTCAGTAGCTAAACGTCAATTGGCTGATCAAGTGAGGGAACTGAGTTGTTTGTTGGATTGTGATTGTTCATAAACTTTGCTGCGAGTTGCTTGCTGGAAAGTTGTTCTCCGTAAACAGGATTATATTTGCGCACTAAGTAGTAATATTGGACTTATTCCGACTGATAAGGGAAGTCTCGTTTTAAGAGTCACAGGGGGTGCAGGCAAAGGGTGTAGAACAGAATACTACAGAATTATTCAATCAAACGATAAATATTACCCAAAATTAAAAAGGGAATTATTGAAGTATTTTATTTACTCTCTTCTTCTTGAGTCGGAAGGCCGAATTTGTAAACTGTCAGTCGAAATTTAATTTTTTATGTACACGTATTTAAATTCGTATAAATTTTCGCGTCATCAACGAGAAGAGTTTCAAAGAAAAAATATTTTTCGAATTTCAAAGTAAATTCCATATTGGCCACAGCAAATTATTATCTCGTAGTTTCTTATTCGAGTCCTCTGAAATATAGTGTTTTAGAAAGGTAAGAGTAACATTTCTACACAAATATCAAAGAATAGAGGAACTTGTTTAAAGTGAAAATAAAAAAAAAAAATACGAGTAGGTTAATATGAAATAATACTACGGCGGTGCCAACAAAAAAAATACTACGTAGTTTCTTACATTTTGTTTTCCTTCTTTTAATACGAATCATAGCTTTTATCAGTTTTTCAGAACTTCTTTGTAGCCCTGTTGATTGCTAGAAAATGAGTTTGGGAAAAAGTACCCAGGACTATGGTAAAAGGGTTTCATTCTGCATCAGGACAATGCTTCTTCGGACATACTCTCTCCGAGAAGCAGTGTACTGTAAAACATCCTACATATTTCTTTAATTTAGAACCCTCTGACTTTTTCCTTTTCCCGAAAATAAAATCTATGCTAAAAGGAACCCGTTTTGAGTCATGGGAAGCTGTTAAGTAGAAAACGTCTCGGCTATAAAAATAGTTATCAAACAATGAACAAACTTTTGACCACCAGGAACGTAAGAATCGGTCGATGTGAGAGTGCCAAGGGAGAATACATTGAAGGAGGCAAATAGTTTTTGCCATAATTTGTAAATATATTTGAACCCTTATTTTCTAGACATATACCTCTTAATTCATTTTTTCATTTTATACCAAAATATTTTCCTTTAGACTGATTATCATAAGACTGAATTTTATGTTTGTTATTAACACTAATATTTTTTATTGACAATTATCATTAACATTTTTTACCAATATACAAGGAGATTTATCGTTCCATGTTCCTTTGTTCATTTCCCATGAATAGGAGGGACGTCTTTTCATGAAATGAGTACCCAAGTGATGAGCGACAGAGGGTTGTCACTGGGGTTGCACGAAAGAACGCCCCTGCAGGGCCGAAAGGATCGATGCCATCGATCCCGATTGAGACTATGAGAAAAAATAGATCGGCGCATCACGCTTGTTGGATTTATTTACAAACAATAGGACACCCCATTGATTCCGGAGGGCACCTCGGCATTCTTTTCGCATTTGACAAATGAAAAAATAATATCGCGTTGGCATTGGAAATCTCTTTTTAATGATTTTGCAGTCTTCCCCGCAAAAAATATCCAGAAATTTCCTTTTCAACAAGAATTTGATTTTTTTTTTGCTTTTTAGAAAAATACAACGAAATATTTTTTTTACACAGACGTCAGTAATCGATACATATATTGATGAATATGCGAGCGAGGTAGCCAAATGGTTATGGTAACGAGATCATGGTGGCATAGTTTTCTTCGAGTCGTAGGTTCGAGTCTTGGTGTCTCTAAGGAGGTTGATGAGCGTTAAATCGTTCAGGTTTATAAAGCCTTCCGATTGACATTATGGAGAAGTTTAAAGAGTACCATCTCAAGCGCCGACTCTTCAATTGACGAGCTTTAGAATGACGAGATAGTCACCACTAGTTCTATTATTTCTTATAGCTAATTCGATTGTAAATATTTTTTGTCGTAGTCTAAAATTTTCTGCACGGAAAGTAGAGTGCAAATTTATTTTATTTAACAGGATGCTCTATTGTTGTTTTTCTGAAATAATAAATTCTCTTATGTTATCTGCTTGAACAAATTCTATTACAACCTGCTTTAACCAGTAAAAAAAACTTTTTTAAAAAACAATTTTAATTAATTAATCTATTTATATGATTAATAATAGTTTTCCAGATAATAAATATTTGTATCTTTAAACTCTTTTGGATAATTCCGGCCTCTTTTGTACCTTTAAAGTGGAGCGTTAATAAGCAATCCATCAATACAGCTGAGCTCAATACCGGAGATTCCGAGACAACACAGGAAAGAAATAGCATCTTAAATTAATTTTCTGGACACAGTTTCCGGAATCTTCCGTTTTCGTGCTTTCATTGACATCAAACTATTCGGTTAGAGACAGATCTCATTATTTTAGTCACATTGATGATATCTAAATTTAGATACATTAAAGCTTTGAAACGTCATTAGCGTTATTTATTGAAAAAGGACGGTGAAATGACAATCCTTCGTGTACAGACGTTGCCCACCAGAAAATTCTGAAAGAAGTGCAGTTTTTGTTGCACACAAGCGTGTCAGTCAGCTCGACGATGGAGAAATAGTCGATGTAAAAAGTCAACTTGGTTGTTTAAGGAATTCTTGTATTTTCAGGGAACCCGAAAAAATTCTCCATAGCCTAGTATGCAACCGAAAGCCCCTAGGGTAGAATAGTGAAGCAGGCTCTTAGTATCGAACAACAGAATTTTAAGCCATGCGTAACGAGGATGACATATCAACTTTCAACACATTATTGTGTTTCATGGTGGTCTCGAATAAAGTTAGAACTTTCTAGGATGATACATTGAACATTTCCATTGCAATCACTACTTAAATCAATAGAAGAAACAATAAATACTACAGTCGTCTTACCGCTGTGTAATTATACTTTTTTTACTCTTCTTGTAGTTCACATTTATATATATGATTCCTTTTGAAAAATAAAAAATTCTAACGAAGGTTTGGAATGATATTGACTCGATATGCTGGAAATAACACTAATGCAACCACAACACTTTGCTGTCTCCCCGTCGGATCCCCGAGGCATCGGATAATAGATGAAGATTTTGGAAGAATCATTTCAACTCCAGAGACAAAGAAGAAAAGGGATTTTCTGTCCGAAGAAATCCACTTCGTTAAGGGAATTGAAGACGACTATCCACTTTATCAAATGGAAAAGAGAGCATTTTAATCGCCAGGAAAAACAACTTTTGGCAGGACTGGCGCCAGATGAAGAAAGGGACTTTATTAGGAAAACACTCCTGTGACGCGCGAACACGAAAAGTTTCCCCGAAATGGTAATTGTTTCGTTCGATTTCAATGCTTCGCCCCAGTTTTAAGAGATTTGAATACCGATCGTGGCCAACTTTTCTCTGCAAGTTTATTTGACAGTTGTCTTGATTAATCATCATGTAAATTAGATCGAATTCGGTTTATGCACGTCGCCTTAGAATTACTCCAGACATCATTGGCGGCGGTCCAAAGCCACTCTCAGAGGCAGCCGTCTACATGTTAATACTGAGACTCTAAAGAATAATGCGTAGAATCCTCTTTTTTTGGATGGAAAGCTGTCTTCACATTTATCCCTGGGGTTTTACAAAGTTTATCTCAAAATGGAAATATTTTTGTGGATTGAATTTTTTGAATTAATTCTTTTCTAGCACTTCACGATGGTTGTAGGAATCGTAGTTTAGAAACATGTCCAGATTATAACATATGAGCATTTTCCTAGCTTCCAAACCACGTCACTGAGAGGTTTGAGGTTAAGTCGAACGCTACAAGGAAGACCCTGCATTATTCTGGAAAATGATTTGAGTTGAGCTACAGGAAGATTCGAACAAGATTCGAAGTGTATACCACTAACCATGGAGCTTGATACCATGACCATTGAACTAGTATATTTCAGGAAGTAGTGGTCAGCGATTCATTTTATTATAAGTCTTCATGGCACGGATTGCGGTTTATTTGATGTATGTTATCAATTTGCTATTGCAAGCGACTGAGCTTAAATTCAAATTGTTCTTAGATTTTACTACTGCTCAGAAACATATGGATAAACAACGTCAAGCATTTTATTTTTAAATGATAGATTATAGAGGATATTAAAATGATAGCTCATAATAAGGGATTCCATATAAATTGTAAAAATAGCTGAAGGCTTTTTGCAAACATAAAGCTAAGATCTTGTACAGAAATCCATTTTTGCTTTGAATGGTTGAAACTCGATGGAAGTGTTTCTTAAACACTTTTTTTAAATGGAAACGAGATACAAAAAGACAAATTGAGGGAATAAAGTATTCCGATTTAAATTCTAAAACTAAATTAGCATTTATAATTAGAAAACAAAAATTATTTAAATCGGACTTTTTTTCTGATATAGATGTGCCTCATTTCTGCATAAGTGACTTATTATTTTTCGACGGCTCTTTATTTTTATTCTTTATCTCACTTGATATTCTTGCTTCAAAATACTCCTCGGGATTCAAATTTTGATTTGAAGCCCCAAAATTTTTAAAATAATAATTATATTCTTGATTGAAAGAATAGGTAAAGAAAATACCTCATGCGTGTGTTTTAATTATTCAGATACTTTATTTGCATATTTCAAGAGGAAATATTATTTGAAGTATTTTTTCGGAAAAACAATGCACACTATACGGAGTTTTAACATTTGCTCCTCTTTATTAATGATTAAATTAAAAACCTAATACATGAAATTCTTTAATTTATATTTAAATATGAACACACACAAAACTTTTGTAAAAACATTATTTTAAATCTTAAGATTAAATGTATGGGGAAAATTGCAAAACTAATTTATAATATCTCAAAAAATTGGAAATATTTGAGATAACCCAAGCGATGTTCTAAAAATTTTTTTTTAAAAAAAAATGCGTGGGATTAAAAACTATTTAATTTTACGAGGAGATCTCGAGGCAACCCTCTTTGAGACGATTTGATCCCCATCTAATTGAACTGTTTAAAAAATCTTATTAAAATATGGTTGTCATCAAGCATTAGTGTATTGACATGCAACATTGTACATAACTATTTGTACCAACAAAAGAAAGTAATCAAGTAGAAATAATCCTTTTTTTTTTTCACTTTTTTGAATGCATTTTATTCCATGCATTAAAAAAATCCAACTTTGTGAATAAAAATAAGAATTTTCACAGGATTAAATTTATGCTCAGAAATTCGTAGTGGAGTGTCGGAAGCCTTAATCATTTCGTGACCAGTGCAAACTTTTAAACATAAGGCGTTGTTGAGCCAGGACATGCGCACAAACACTGGTGCTCCACGTGGGGCAGCAACTCGTTCATCTATCAGTCAAAGATGTATATGAAACAAACTGTTACAGAAAATCCATAACATGCATGGGTGTAACACAGAGAATAACGACAAATGACGCTTTTATTTCAAATATTCAGAATGACATTCTTGCACAGTTTGGAAATAACAGCACAAATAGGAACACAGCATTTGTACAAATTAGAGAACACAAATACAGGAATGAAAACAGCACTTTTAATGACACCCACAGTTGTATCAGCAACGTTCAGCTCGCCAGTCTACTAGTTCTCTTTACGAACAAATCGCCGCCGTTGTACTTTGCACCTCCAAGGCAGGTTCCCACAATTTCCCGCAGACTCAGGCTGGTTCTGCAAATTCACTCGGCAGAAATACTTCCAGTCAATGTACCGATCGATCTACAAAACAGATTCCCCACTGTTTATACCTGCTTCTGCCAGTTGTGACGTCACAGGGAATATTCAGGAAACATCCGTAGCTTTTTTCTCCTTAGATTCTAACCTTATCTAGAAACAACTTTTTGTCGCCAGTCTCTAAGTTTATTGCCAAGTCACAAAAATAGTAGTCAAATCCATTATTTAAATTACGAGGTCATTACTTAAACTTCTTGGCTGACTAAGAAAATATCTGGAAATGTCTTTTTACCTTTATAAGAGAACTGTTGCAGGAAAGCGTCATCTCGGGTTCGTAACAAAATTTTAACGCCTACGTTTGTTGCGGACTGATCTTGGTTTAAGAAATTTAGATCTCTTTGTTGAGACATGTGTTCGATGATTTTTTTTTGTATTAATCATGCTTTTACAGCGTTCTTGCTATTAATGCCCGGGGATCATTCCTCAACGTCTCTCAAATTAATCTCGAACCAGAAAAGCTCCCTTTTAAACGCCCACTGGTGAGTGATACCAATGGCATCGGGAATCAAAGCACTGTTTTAAGGAAACGTTAATTAAAAATAATTGCGAGATACTTTTTCCTTCACCAGTGTCCAACTAATACATTATACCATTAAAGTGAGTGTGATAGGATCGTTTTTTAAAAAGAAAGGACTCTTTGTCTGAAAGGTTAGAAGAAAGTTTGCAATGAGAAGAATGATACTCACGTGGCCGGGCTGAAGAGAGATCGCTTCCGGTTCACTTGGTGAGGTTTGGGCTCCGAGACCATGTTCACGTCTGCCACACCCCAAAAAGATCGGGGAAAAAAGAGGCAAAAAAGAGAGAAAAAAAAGACAAAAATCACAAAAGTGCGCCAAAAATTCCGCAAAACAACACATTTTTTTTTTTTTTTTTTTTAGATTAAAAAAAAAAACAACTCAACAAATAGCTAGGAAACAGCATTGCTCTTTAAACTTTTTTATTTATAAAAAATATTTTCTTTCAAAAATAAGATTAATAAAAAAGAAAAAAGGGCGATATAAATTTATAACTTCGTCTTTACAAACACTCATCTATGATGGAAGGAGGGAAAAAAAACAATTCTACCGATAGGGAAGAAGGAAGGAAGGTGGGTCGGGGTAGAAAATAATCATTGGCACGCAACCCCCGACGAAAATCGTTTTCAAATATAATGGGTGTGTTCTGTCACTATCTTTTTGGGAGGAAGGAGGGAGTGGGAAGACCTCATTCATCAAAAGCGTTCAAAGTCGAAGCTCACACACACAAAATATATCGAATAAAAACATATATGGGAGAATTTGTTATCTGTTAACGCAAGAGACATACGGAAAATTTCTATATACAAATAAACCACATATTTTAAAGAGAACGCTCTAGATGTAGTCTCTAAGAGAAAGAAGGAAAACGCATGCGTTTAATTCATTATTTTTTTACAATATTTTAATCATTTTAACTGATCCTGCAAATTTCTCAGAAAGCCTAACCATACTTTACAGAATTTTTTTTTTTATAGAAAGCCCAAATTTACGAAACAATTTTTCAAACGATCATTTTGTCCCATTATAAAAGAAAGGTGAAATATTACTCTCTAATTTAATGCATTTCCAAAATTATTACCGTTCGAATTTCTATGATATGTAACGATACTCTTATGACATTTTACTTAAACACGCTACATTTTTAGAAGTATGACCTTGATTATAAAAGGAGACCCTAAAGTATACAGCAGGAATAAGGCTTAGGAAAATTTAATGTCAATTATTTCGGTATAATTCCAACATTCGTTAGATATTATCGCTTTTTGCTATTTCTAGGAAATATAAGTAAGAAGGAAACATTATTTTGAAAATTATACTATGCATTATAAAATTAGTATAAAAATATTTTGTAGAAATGTTAGTTTCCTATATCTACCGCGAAAATAATTTTGTTATGAATAATGATTCTCAATATAATTAATTTTAAGCAAATGACTCATACAAATTATTTCTTTAAATCTAAACATTGAATGTGTTAAATAAAACTGGTCGTGTATTTTAAATTACCAATTTTCATTATTCTCTGATAATATCTTAATGGGGGGGGAACTTCAATTTTCCCTTAGAGTTGTAATACCACTGACATTATAATTTCTCACTTATCGACTGATAATTAAATAGATATTTATGAGAGTCATTCAATTAATCTTAAGAAATTCCAAGAGATGGGGCTCGTAGCAATGAAAATTGTTTGCTTTTAGTAAGCTTCGTGACACACAAGACTGCTGTCTAAGTCTCAGTTAATCGTATTCTTGATCATTACACTTTTTGCACTTCAAAAATTCTAAGCCATAACTTTTTTGGACAATGAGATTATCCTCGCCTTCTATGGAATATATTCACAGGAAGCACTCCAACATTTTGATTTTTGCTTGATTTCCGCTGTAGAATAATGACTACAGGTTTCATCGATGTTAACACTTAACCCGGCCACAATCAAATTTTGATTTGGCAGCAAATGGTTGGTTACCAAATGAAAACTAACTTATGAACTAATGTAAAATTTGTTTCGGCTCCGTTCAACAGAGGGCAGCACCCAATAGTGACCTTCCTTAATGATACCATCTGTCTTGAAATTCAAATATTTTTTTAACCAGCCTCGTAGCTGACTTATTTTGTACTCAAGTATGTAAATACACAATAAAACATTGAAAAGAAATTTGACTTCGTATTACAATCGAGTTTGAATCGGTAGACAAATGGTATAAATTCGCACGTTTCTGAATTTTCTGAGAAATATAATAAATTTTAAAAGAAAAAGTTACATTCTACATATAATTATAATCAAAATTAATACTACAATTCGTATTTTATGATAAAAAGAAAATGCAATATATTAAAATGATTTCTGAAACAAATGTGATATCGTGCGGGTTTGCAGTGCTAAGAAATTTGTAGAAAAAATGTTATAAGGAAAAGTTTCACACCTTTCAATATATTTTGACTTAGAAAAGAATTTCATACCACCAACATTCAATTAATTTTTTCCCCGTCATGTGTTGTGTAAAAAAAAAAAAAGAAGAAGAAGAAGAAGAAAATCCTGTTTTGAAACAGGATTTTAAAGAATTAAATCTTTCATGCTTTTATCTAGCATGGATTTAACTACGTAAACTACGAAATTAACATATTTTAAAAAGTAATAAATACCCTCCAAGTCTATTTCACAGGGTTTTTTTTTTGTATCACGTAAGCAAATCCCACACCAAACAATGAACAGTACATTTTTTTTTGATTCATAAAACACATTATATAAACAGTGTTACAAAAAAATCACAAAAAAACCCCGAATTTTTTATTTTTAAGAATTCAATTGGGAAAAAGGAATCGTACATCTAACAGATCCGTTCCTAGGAGGACTCGTTTCCGACGTTGCTTCCGTAGAGTCGTAAGCTCAAGTCTTGATACTCGTGCAGCGGACTGATGCATGTTAAATCTGTCGAAGTTCCAAGTCCTTCCGAAAGTGTAGTGTGGAGATTTGGAGAGGGGTTTCTAGCTCAAGTGTCGTCCTTGTCGCTTAACCGTGGTTCAAAATTAGAAGATTCGTCTCGTATAACTGTTGTTCTTAGTTCTTTGTTGTTTCTTAGTGTGACGTTTATAATCGATCAGTCAATCATTTTTCTTTTCTTCAATGCTTTTTAATTCTTCCTGATTCTTGATATACGGTCTTGGTAAGATAATCTAAACAGATTAAGAAATTCCCACGAACTTCTATAGGAAATGTCTACTGCTTTATCCTAAATTTGAATTTTGACTAAGCGAAAATTTAGGAACTTTATACGACATTTTTCTTAATAATTAATTTTGATTTTTGATTCTTTTAATTTATTAATGTCATTCTAGAATAACTCGACGCTATTGATGACGTCATTTTAAATGGATATCAGATATCGAAGATGGTAACTGAATTATGAACTTCAGTTCTGATTCTTTCGTGGACAATATTACGGAGCAAAGGGTATTTTTACACGTTATATCGAATGAATTTTCATGCTAAGTTGTTAGGAAGTTTTCTTACTCAGACTTTCTTACTCAGATTTCTTACTTGTGCGGCTCTCTATACCTGTCGAATAGTTCGGAATGAGTGATGATGTTTTCCACCAATAGCAATATTGCTGACGGAGGAAATTACGACAAAAAAAAATTCACTCCACTACTTTCAAGATATTGGGTTTCATATTGAGTTTAATGTGTAGTGAATGTAACACATCAATCAATAACTCCCGAGACTAACATTGAAAACAACATTTTTTTTGCAATTTTTTTTTTTATTCATCAACATAACACCTTTTGTTAATCACCTTTTAGGGTGATACAATCGTTCCAATGCTTTTCCAAATCTTCCCCCCCCCCCAAAAAAAAAAAAAAATTTTTTTTCTCTTTTTTTCGCAAGAAATCTTTTTTGTTGCGAGTAAATAGCGATAAACAGCTTTCTGAATCATCGACTCGTTGCTGTTTTTGTTCCATAGAAAGCAATCGCGGCACCCACTAGGAAAAAACCTTTTTCACTTCACTTCAAGAAACCTTTTTCAGTAAATACACTTCCATATGATATCTGTGTCATCTCAGCAATCTCACGGAGCTTCACTTTACGATCTTTCATTATAATTTTTGTCACTTCACTCACATTTTCCGGTGTAACGGCTTCCACAGGTCTACCCGAGCGTTCCGTGTCATTTGTGTCGGTACGACCACGTTTAAACTCGGTAAACCACCGACAAATCGTTGCTTTTGATGGACAAGAGTCGGGGTAACATTTTTCAATCCATTGTTTCGCTTGCACGGTTTTTTACCCATTAAAAAACAATGTTTTATCAGAACACGAAACTCGGTTTTTTCCATTTTTTAAACAAACTACAAAACGACTTTACTCCAACCTCGATAACTCAGCTGTTTCTGGTCCGATCGACTTAAAATTTTGACACGTTTCAAGCAAAGGTTAGTACTCTAGAAAGACCTGGTTACTGGTTTACTACGAGCGCCATCTCTGGGTTAGTCTCGGGAGTTATTGATTGATGTGTTATTGTGGTCTTGGATTCAATCGGGTATCGTACCCTCGATCCAAGAAAAGGTTAAAATTTTAAGCCAATTTCTATCGATAAAATGGGAAATACTACTTTGAAAGAAATCAAACTATATATATATATATATATTAAGTCCATTATACTGAATGAAAAAAACACATAAGATATACAATAAGTATTAGAAAGAAATCGATATAGTTATAATAATTTTTATTTACTATAAACATATTAAAACGTAATTACATTCTTCTGAATAAAATACATCGTGGTATAATAGTATCACTGTCGGGAACAGCCGATTTATTTCGTTGGCTTTTTATTTCTCTAAAGCATTTTATTTATTTATTATTTGCCAATGAAAACTTCATAAATATTTCAATGTAGAGATCTTCTACGGTAAATAAGAAAGTGATTCCAATAAAATAGAACATTGATCACAATATTCGGAACAAACATTTCCAAATGGGTAACTTAAACAACATTTTTCTGATGCATTCTGTGCCCATAACTTATGCAAATTTTTGTTCTTTTAACACAAAGTTGCTCTAGTAACTAAAAAAAAAAATGCTAGGAAAACAAACATTAAAAAAATAATAAATAACGGAGTGTAGCAGATTCTTAAAAAATATCTTCACTCCATTTTTTTTCTTGCCAAGTTCAATCCTCTTCTTTCCCCCTCCCCCAGCTCCCGTCACGCGTTCATTCGCTCGCTCGCGCGTATTTAATTAAGCTTGAGAAATTCGGGCCCTTGCATTTCCTTTTCAATGAAAAGTGAAAAGAAGTGAAAAAGGAAATAGCGAATAAAAAAACATTTTTCCACCAGCGAGAAGTTGTTTTTATTATTATTAATTCTTTTCCGTGCGCAGTAGGGAACTCAAATATATTACGAGGCAGTGCAGAGATTTGTAATTCTCGATTGCAAACATTTTGCTGCTCGACACATGCAGGCGAAGTATTGATTTATTTATTTGCGTGAATTGGCAACGCCGACAGCAAAAGGGAAAAAAGATGTCGACTATTACCGTCATTTGGAAAAGGGCAACGAGGCGTTTTTTTTTTTCATTTTCATTTTTATTTTTTGTTTGTGAGTAAATACTCGTATATTTCTCGGAGTTAAAGTAAATAAGAGTACGTTTCTTTTTTTAAGTAAGGAATATAAAAAAAGTTGATATTACTTTGGGGTTGAAACAAATTTAGGTTTTTTTTTTATAAAACTTCGCTGAAAAGCAACAAATTTAGGGGTTTTTTTTCCATACAACTTCTCTGATAAGGAGTTCTTAATTTGCATTTCGTTTTCAAGTGAAAAGCAAAATGTCGGGTTCATTATTCAACGCTTGTTACGATCGATTGTTCCTATTTTAAACAAATTACGTACAACATTGAAATTAGTAATTTCAAATTTAGCGAAAATTTCTATTACTAATATTTCGGTAAGATTTTCCAGCAAAACCGTTACACCGATTAATTTCCGGGAATTCTTTAAGATGTTTATATAAAATAAAAATTCTTAATAATCAGACATTTTAATTTAAATTTATGTACTTCGACAAAAATTTATAAAAATAATTTGTTTTTATAAATAGTACAAATAAAATTTAAGAATTTTATTACAAATTATAAGTAATACTTATACATGAATAATTTTTCACGATGAGAACAATTATATAATACGTAATTGAAATATGTGATCGACTTGTCAAAATGTTTACTGAAAAAAATCACACAACAAGCACAGCTAATCAAAATCTCGGTTACCAAACTGTGTTCGAATTTTTATCTAAAATAATCCTGCTACGAAAAAAAAAGGTTTATATATATATATATATATATATACTCCTGAAGGAAAAATTAAGGAAAGCAAAAATAAATATATTTATTGTAAGTAAACAGTATGGCCTGAAGACAAAATAATTAAGTTCACAAGCAGTTTGGGGGGTTAGAGAGGTGAGAAATTAAAAGAAACAGCTACCACCCCTGGCAGCTAAAATAGTCCTCATCCGATTAGGCATGGATTCGAACTGGGTTTGGATGACAGAAACGGGCAACTCATTCCATTCTGTTTCATAAATATGCCACACTTCATCAACAGTCTTAGCTTGAGCGGGTTAGCGGTCCAGTCTCTCAGCATCTCATGTCCAAATGTTTTCAATAGATGACAGATCTGGAGACTATGCAGGTCAGGGCAACAGTCGAATACCCTGTGTATCAAGGAAGGTCAGAACACGACGTTCAACATGTAGTCTGTATTATCTTGTGGGAAGATGGCGTTTGGCAGGCCTCGAAGATAGGGCACAACCACTGGATGTTAGATGTTAGAAATGTACCGATCTGCGTTCAAATTACGCAGATGACGAGCGGTCTCCTCGGAGCTTCCAAACACGAATGCGGAAATCAGAATACTTCACGTAGAACCGGGACTCGTCTGAAAAGACGACAGTATGTATCCAGCTTTGTTATTTGGAGCACTAGAGTCGCCGTTTCACTCTATGCTGTATTGTCAGGGGAAATGAAAGTAATGGCAGCCGTGCTCACAGTCCACGCTGCTGCAAACGTCGTCGCACCGTATGAGTGGATACTGGTCTTTCTGCAAACATGCTCATTTCCTGACTAATGTTATGTGATATGGTTGTACGGTTTAGCAGGGCCGATCTTCCAATATGTCTGTCGGGCATTAGTCATGGGAGGGCGTGGAGCTCTTGCATGCCATTCAGTATGATCCTCAGTGACCCATTGATTCCATATTCGTATGACAGTGGTTAGGATTCATCCAGTGCGACGGGCAATATCCCAGAACGATATTCCATACTCTCGATAGATCCTGCCTTTGTCGCACTCCTACACTTGCTGGTAAGCATTTCTTCTTCTTATTCGAGACATAATATGATATTCTGAGCACAAACTCTGGCCTTACGAAGTAATTTCCGAATGAGAAATCTATTACAAAATTTTTCTTTTATGCAGTGCTTAAGATGTGTTTCTCCCTCCGGTGTCATCTAAATGCGCTAAAATATGAATCATTTGCATATCCCAACCTCTTCTTCCTTTCATGAGATGTTGACGTTCGTCAGATCATTCCTTCCGGTGTTGCAGTTTTAATAGCCAATAGCCAATAGCGTATATAGGGTTGGCAACTAATTGATTACGGGTTTTGTCGATAAATTATTTTGGCACATACCTTATCTTTTGTCAACGTGTTCAAAGCACGTATGTTGTTTAGACTTACATTTTTAATTCATCAAAAACCGTAATCATATTGATTAGGGATTATTTTTGTTTTCATCCCAATTTAAAAATAAAATAACAGAATGCACGCTTAAAGCATGTATTATTTTCGAAAAGGCAGAAACGCATTGCAAGCAAACAAAAAGTTCTGTGAGGGTTTTGGGAATGAAGCCTTGAAAAAAAAAGTTAGTGTCAAAATTGTTTCGCCAAATTTTTTTGAAGTAATTTTTCACTCAAAAATGCATGACTATCTTGCCGTCCAGTCAAAGCTTATGAAAGCCACATCAAGGCCATAATCGATTCAGATTGCCATTGCACATTACATGAAATTGAAGAGAAGCTCTATGTATTACATACATTTATTCAAAAATATTAAAATCCTTGGCTAAGTTTTAATTAGTCGACGCTAAGTCGATTTTTTTCCCTCATTAGTTTTAGGAAATTCATTTGATACAATGCATTAGCATTTATAATCGGCTCGAATAACAACGTTAATGGAAAAAGATCGTAGATGAAGCAGAATGAACCAGCTCAGACAATACCAAAGCTGAGATTCACCAAAAATTATTATTCTGTGAGTTTGGTGGGATTATAAAGAAATTCTACCTTTTGAAACTTTTACTAAAAAATCCAAACGATTAATTCAAACGTTTAAGTTCAGTATCTTACCAAACTGAGTGATTCAATTCAAGAAAAAGGGCAAAAATTGGCAATTCGTAAGGGTGTTGTTTTCTCACGTGAGCCCAACACATATTTGGTCCATCGCCAAAAACTATTGGAGTTGTTTTCAGATATGTTGTCACATCCAACATATAGTCATGACCTTTTGCCTCCAGATTTTCATTAATTACGTTCTATGCAGAGCTCAGTAATTGTTGTTACATATGGCTCAAAAGGAACTCAATCCATAAACATCTGGCCACTCGCACAAACTTCAAAAATAAACTACAAATGCACTTAAAGTACAGACGAAAAAATAATCATTAAAAATACAAAATTGAAGATCAGAACATCTATAAAATCATTATTAAAAAGAGGGGGAGCATTCAAGTGTTCAGGACGTGTGACTCCTGGTGCTCCAGTAAAGTAAGCAAAAATCGCCTGAAGTTGTAATATGGGGTCAAGGTCCTGGCAAGCGAGTAAGCGCTCTCTATACAGAGCTCTTTAAATGGTAAAACTGTTAATGATGTTCATGATATAAAATCTCATTTAATTAAGTTTTTTGGTGACAAATATCAGAAGTTATATAACAGTCTGAAAGCTCGCAAACGGTAATAGACAAAAAAGGACAGTACGTCTGCAATCACTTAGTTGATATATATATATATATATATATATATATATATATATATATAATAAAGAATCGTACATTTGAATATATTTCCTCCGCATGGAAAATAACCCAGACATTTTTTTAGCTATTTTGTAAATGGTTTTTATACTTTTTTGTGACAGGTGAGTTGTATTTTTGTGATCGCTTTGGTCAACAAGTCAAACTTCACTTTATGGATTGCAGATGTCGCAGAATATTAGCAGCATTTACATTACCTATATTTCAATCTGGCTGAATGCGTATCATTTTACTGCACTGATATATACGTGCAATGAATTCCAAGATTAAAAAAAAAAGTCATTGTTTTATTAAAACAAATAACCCATTGCAAGAGAGAAGTGAATAAGAAAAAAAATGTGTGTTATAGTTTAAGTGTATTATCGGTGAAAATTTGAAACAAATTCTCTATTTATGGGGTAAATTATTAGGCAACCATTAGTCGCGATTATGTCGAGGGGTCGCAAAAGTAAATTATAATATATATATATATATATATATATGAAATAGTAATTTATCATTACTTGATTGAAGTTAATTCAAATAATTTATTGAATCAGAAATTTTATTTAGTTTTAATGAATCTATAAAATCTTTACTAAATATTTGCAAAAACCATTGTTTGATTACATATAATTCAATTAATGACTGGAAAGTTAGTTACATTGTTTATGTTAACACTCTTCAAATCATTAAGAATGTATGAGGGTGGTTCAAAAATTACTTGTATTTGAAGGCAAATGCCATGTTTAAAGTAATTATTGCTACCATTAGAAGCTGCCGCCTGTTAAACGGAATCGCAACAAACTTGACATTGATACATAAGATAGCTTTGTTTTGGTATTCATTTGCTGGCAAATCAAAATTTGATTGCTGCCGCGTCGAGTTGTCACTGTTGGTGACGAATGAATTAATCGTTATGTACGGGAAATCAAGCAAAATCGACAATTTGAATTGCTTCCGATGAATATGCTCCAAAGAAGGCGAAGATGGTATCATTTGCCAAAAAAGTGAAGACGAAGAAGTTTTAAGGTGCGAAAGACATCATGGTCACGAATGTAAGTAACCGAGACTTAAACAGCTCTCTAGCAATGGCTTACTAAAAACTAACCATTTTCGATGCTACGAGAACCATCTCTTGTAATTTCTAAGCATTTATTGAACGACCCTCGTAATTTTCAGTTATTTAATGACAGAAAGCTACATATGCACATAATAAGGGTTAGTAGGATACATATATATGATAAATTCAATTTATCATCTCTTTTTTTAAATACTTATTTTTAACGCCTCTGTCTTCAGGAATAAAACTATTTTCACTTTCGAGGCATGAAAATCTTATTTGTTTGCCCTCAATTAACTGTTAAATTTGGTTGAATGAGAACATATTTAAGAGATAATAACACTATGAGAGAGAGAAATACAGACAACATTTCAGTTTATTATTGCATCTATGAAGCATTACTGATTTTATAAAATATCAAGTGTAATAATAAATATGCATTTATGCAAAATACATAGCAGCCAGCGAAACATTCGAAAATTATTACGGATTCAGCGGGAGTACTCCAAGTGACACGCGAAATTGTCCATTATTAAGGTTATGAAGGCAACGGAGAAGAGCTAATGCGAGACAAACGCCCTCAACACGCATGAATTATCTATGAAGTGAACTACGACGGTGAAAGATGCGACTTTGTCCCGTGGTTTTGCCCATCCGAAGCAAAAGGGACTCAAGTTCTATCATTCGCTAAGATCAGTCAAAACACACTTTAAAGGTAAATAACTCTCTCCGCACTAAGGTGTTTTCGGAAAGTTTTTCCTTCTACTGTGTTCCCATCGGAGGTATATAACGTGTGCGAATTTTCAAATTTATAATTATGAATTCTCGCCCCTACTCGCTAGGTGCTCTTTGCCGCGATATCAAGATGCACAGACTTTGTACAGGCTCTGTACGCACGGATACTCTCTCTTTCTCACACATTCTTCAAATCTTTCAATTTATTTGTATGGTTTTATTTAAATCAATCATTCAGTTTTTACTTTGGTGGTGAATTCTTTCATGGAATGGAGTAGGTACGTGCGCGCCAATACGTATAAAATTTGTGTAGGTTGTATACGTTTATCAATGTTTTGAATGGTACTGGTTATTTTTACAATTTGTTAAATTTTTTTTTTTTTAGGTTTAGTTAATTAATTTCTTTGTGAAACTTTCCTTGTCGCCTCTAAAATGTTTCAACATTTTATTCTGATGACCGTGGAATCGGTAATTATTTTATTCTATATATTATTTTAGAATGCTTACTGTTTTTCGATTAATTTTTAGTTTAATTAATATTATTCTTTTTGCTTAGATCTTTAACTGGTGTTTCAATATTTTAAATGATTAATTAAGTGTAATTTAGTTTTTAGTAGTGAAATTGAATACATTTAGCTTCTTTTTTCAGTGTTTGAATTACTGAATTCACTGATTTTTGGTTTGTTACCATATTTGTTTCATAATTTAATTCACTGAAGTTTGATAGTTTGATCAGTAACTAACGGTATAAACACATATTATTCCATTCCAAAGCATGGAATGATAGTAATTACTTTATTTCCATTATACTAAATTTTGTTTTGCTTTAAATTGTTTAGTTCTTTAATTGCTTGTTTTGGGGATTTCATAATTTAAAATTTTTTAGATTCTTTAATTATTTATGTAAAATTTTATCTGATTTTCATAAATATTAATTCTAGTTTTAATGACTTCCTTAAATATTTAGATTTTTTTTTTATTAGTAGACTGATTTATAGTTAGATATTCTTATATTGAAACACTTGTATGTTATGATTTGTTTTGTAATATATATATATATATATATATATATATAATCTCCAATGTTATTTGATGTTATTGTCATAAGATTTGGTAGCTGTTTATAGATGCTTTAAATCCTAATGTTCCTTAACTTATTTTGGAAGGAGTTTATTGATTCTGTTTCAGTTATATGAGGGAACGGAGCTATATGACGGGTTCAATCAGCAAGAGTCAACAGAGAAAGAAAACAATTGCAAAAAGCCGAGACATTGTGAACTAAGGCCTTCCCTAAGCTGCGCTAGTTCAGGAATTAAATTGAGGTTTAGGAAGTTGTAAGCATACAAAACATGCGCGACTTTTTAAAGTAGCAGTCAAAGTAGTTTATATTTTAAAAGGATTACTGTTAAGAATATTTAAATTAAAAGAAGAGAGGATAAATTTAATCCATTACACACGCACGTGTGTATATATATTCTAATAATAAATATTTAGCACAAAAAGTTTAGATTTAATATGAAATTCATACATGTCTCAATAATAAAACTAGAAATGCATGCATATTGCTTTAAGAAAAAATAAAATTCATTACATTAACAATATGAGAAAAAATTAATTTTTCGTCTCTATTTGTTAGTAATAAACGTATTTTTTTACAGTGAGATGGATCAAAATCGCTGTCCTTAGCCTCTAAGCATGGATCTAATGTAGAGGTTTTTCCGATAATATCCTTATAAAATTATTGATATAGTCCCTCTAAACAAAACTTCTGTTAGAATAATAATGTTTAAAAGTTATTCGCGTCATCTTCAAACAATGTTTTGCATTGTATCTGTTCACGCATTCTGAAGAATAGCCAATCAGAGATCTCGTTAGAGTAACTAAGTCATGTAGGTGGTTTCTACTAGAATCGTTTTATTTTAAAACCGAGTTAAAAAGATCGGTTGAATAAATTTTGAAAAAAAAAATTCTTCTGTTGTAGAAGTTGAAAAATAAACTTGGGTTTTCCCTTTTATCAAAATAAATAAAATCAGTTATTTACCAGTGAACGTCAAAAAAAAAAAATGTATCGAACTATCAAATGACAAAACTTTTGAGAGTTCCAAAAAGTCGTAGAGGGAATTTTGGATCGGATTTCGAAAATTATCTGAAGAGGTAATAAGCATCTACCGTTTAATACCATATACTTACATACCATCTCTTTAACGGTACTAACAATTAAATAGTTAAAAAAATTGGTCAACTGTGCGAAACATTTAAGAAGTTTAACTTTCTGCGGTATCAAATGTTAAGTCTAGATTCAATTCTTAATTTATGAGTAAAAAATCACATGCAACTCATAACTGTGAGCTTTGTTTTTAACTAACAGTAAAATCATGTTCGTATGCGCACCGAAGAATTGCTTTAAGAAACTACTATTTATGATTAATTATCTGCAAATGCTTAAATACGAATTCCGGTTTATATACTTCTATAACCACAACTAAGAAAACATATGCTCAGATAAAGGAGAGAACAACTGAAGAAATTTTGACAAAAACTTTACATAGAATATTGGCCACATTTTGTGCAGAAGTTTAGAAACTGGAAGAATTTCTGAATTAGCTAGAGAGAATCACCATTATTAGTGAAAAAAAAAGCTTTTATCACTTTCTTATTCTCTCTAGCTCTCTTCTTGCACACGCAGTTTATTGCTTAAAGCGAAGAAATTTGTTATTGGCATTCACTGACACAGTGACATCACATTTTCCTCACTCAAAAACTTACCTATCGTCGTAAGTATCCGATTCCGAAATGGAGAAAAATCCCTTTTCAAAATGAAGAAATCGGATTCCTAATAAACGATTCACGGTGGATAGAAATACCTCAACTAAAAATATCAAATTCACTGGCGGTATTTAAATCAGATCTTTTACTTCCTTCTTTACAGTCGTTTTGCATCCTCCACGGAGCATTTGGAAATGATTCTTAGGCGATGGATAAAGCCAAATTAAATCTTTGAGCGTCCCACTTACAATGTGGAAGGAAAACATTCAAGAACCATTTCCAGAAAGTGTATTCCTTCTCCCTCTCCCTTAAGCTAAAAAAAGAAAAAGAAGAGAGGAATCGAGAACTTGTTCTTCCAACCAATTGGAATCAATTTAGTATTTCGGTATTTATTTATTTTTTTTTTCATTTAATTTTCGCTCTGTCCATTAGTTAATCGTCGAAGCGCTTACAGGAGAAAAGAGGAAAACCCGAAATAAACTGTTTTAAAAAGCGAGGGAATCAACTGTCGAATGCTAATCACACGGAAGAAACGTTGCTGTGAAAAGGGTTTATTTTTCTTTTACGGCGAAACAAGGATAAGAGTTTACATCACTTGAGAAAACTTCAGTAATTACGGACAAAAACTCAGCGGAAAATAAACACATTTAGTTCATTTGGTTCTGTGTTTCTCGGGATTGTAAAACTATGTTTCTCTAGATATTTTATTCAATTAGTTCTAATACTGAAACACCTGATTTTAAAAGTCAGAAAAACACCATTAGGATATTTTATGTTTTGTGCATGTACGCAAGTAATCCCATAAGTAAGGTTTTATATTTTCTTAGAAATTCAAAGAAGCACTTTATTTTCAAATAATGTTTACAATATTTTAAAGCTTAAGCATTTACATATTTTTCTACATAATAGCTCTCTTGGTCGATGCATGTTTATAGTCATTGATTGATTGATTGGTGTTATGTAGGATATAGAGCAACAAAGGCTACTATCCCGTTTGTATTCGTTGTGGCGGAGTTTATATGCCCATGTCATGTTAGATCGCCACCATTTCGTTTAGGAACCTCACCTGGTCATCACTTCATCCAAATGGTTTTTTTTTCTTTCAATTTAAGAAACAGATGGCAGTCACTGGGTGACAAATCCGGCCTATACGGTAAGTGGTTTCATCCAAACTGTTGCAGGAGAGCGACGGTTGTCGTGGAAACACATTGCTTATCGTTCTTCTTACGTGGTTCTGTTCAGTTTTTACAGTATCTCACAACACTGATCGATGTTCCAATTGACCAGCAACAACTTGTTTCGATTCGGACAACAGTAAATCCCCTGTACTGACATTCCCCACATACTGACTTTTCATCATATTCATACACTTTCCTCAATTGGCGATGATACTTTTAATTCTATTCGAAATTCAAATAACTATACGAACTTCGCGCTAAGCGATTGCGCCAAGCAGGAGCTCCATTACTAACGGATGCCAAGCCGAGTTCCAGCAAAGTCGCACAAATCTGCTTGGGAGTGGGAGAAGCAACTAACACAAAAGTGTTGCTAACACAAACAGTTTCGAATAATTTAGAGACCTTACTTGTGGGATTACTCTCGTAACATATTTTCTAAGATCCTTAAAAGCTTATTTTAACGAAATGTATGTCGAAGTTATTTTCATTTCATTTGGTGTAGAATACGAAAATTATTGCTATATTAGTTGTTAAAAATAAAAAAAAATCAATTCTTTCCTTTTATAATAAGCTGAAAATTTATTTTGAAACTCGGAAAAAAGAAAACATCTTAGGTAGTGTTGACAATTTATTACGATGAGGGTTTAATATAAAACAATTACATATTCATTTCATCAGATCCACACGTAAGAAATTTTTTCATACTGCAAATGAAATAGACAAATTTTTCACAGTGAGATTTATCGTGACTACTGATTAGAATGCCTCTCATGAAATGAAACTTAGTTGCAATTGAAAATCGTTGATAAAAATACCAGAAAAACTCTTTGCATAGACTATTTGAATTTTTAAAATGTGCGTACATCAAAATTTCGTATCGGGATGAGAAATGCTAAACATCAAAACTTAAATATGTTTCAGAAATGCAAATTTTTTCCCAGGGAAAGATATTTCGTTTGTAAGAAAAATAACCTCGCTTCTCTGAAACGACCTACTTAATGCGGGGAAACATTCTCTCTCGGAACCTGTCAACACGGACGAAGTGTCTGTGTCAAGTTCCGAGATTTCCTCAAACCCAATGATGAAGGGAGTATGTTTTTTCCCCTCTCTCTTCCTCTTTGGGAATATTCATCCGAGAAATCTCCCCCCCCCCTTCTCTCCGGCAGCAGCTGTCGGCCTCAGAGAGGAACAAGTTCCCGCGAAAAAGAGGAAATGTTTGTTTTGCTTCCCCGTGGGGGAAAGGGGAAGGGCCCTAAAATATGTCTTAGAATCCCTCCTTCGTTCCCAGTTTTGGTAAACGTAAAATGAAAGTTTTTCTTTCTGCGCTCCCTCCCCCATAAGTTGAAGATTCCCCTCTCTCTTCAAGAGATAAAATATATCTTATTCGCGTTAAAAACATGTCGCGTATTTGAAGTGAAAGAAATGAAATATTATTCGTCTAATACAAAAAATGTTTTTAAATAAAAATTGATTCGATTATTTTCATAAACGCACACATTGCCTGGCATTATGTTGCGATTGAAATTGTTTATTAACGTTGCATTGAAATCGTTTATTAACGAGGGCTATTGGCGACTGACCACGTTATTTCGTACCTCGGTCAAGGGATGAGGACGATAAATGAGCTAGCACTTCCCATTCCAAACTTCCACACCTCGCCATCGGTAGGACTTTAAGCCGCAACAAATTTAATATGCATCACCCCTGCTACATGATGCGCCTTTAGTGACATCATGGCTCGACCCCACGACTCGATGAAAACTGGCGCCCGCAAGTCCGCGACCATGACTACTAGGCTACATGGATCACCTGGCATTACGAAAAAAATTAACAATAATTTAAACAGAATTGTGCAGTTTATTTAACGTATCAAAAAGTATTATACAAGTTCAATGAAAAATATTTAACTTGAAACTAAAAACTGAGCCCGATTTTTTTTTTTCGTCCTAACCCCCCCCCCCCCGGGGGGGGGGAGAAAAAAAATCCCTCACCAATATTTTCGATGCTGTCAAATTTTGTTAATTTGATTTCCTGCAAAAATGAACACTTGTATGCAAATGCAACGAAAATCTATAAACATGCCCGCAAATATATAAAGTAATTATACATATTTAATAAAACATTTAAAAAGTATTTATCGGGGAAAATCATATTTTTTTCCAGCATCAGTCAACAAATTATTAAGTATCATCCATTGTTTTGTTTATTTCTCCATACGAATGCATATCTAAATAACTTCGCGTACTTTTCAGGATGTTCCACTTTTCTGATGTAGTAAGGAGAGGATTGCAATGTCGTCGTCAAAATCTACAATTGTTTTGCGTTACAAAATTTACGAAATTGCATAGCATTTTGTCAGAACCTCAGTACTATTTCGTGTTAGTAAATCTTTCATGTTAAGCACTTTCATGTTAAATGCTTTTCACTGTATATATTTTTATTTCTAAAATGATTTTGTATTCTTCTAAAATAAGGTAATTAACATTCATTTCTAAAGAGCAAGTTGTAATTCGAAAAATCGAGTGCACTTCGAGATTTCTCTCTGTTACTTCAAACATTCGACATTTTTTGGAGACACTCTCTCTTCTCTTACCATAATTTGGAGGTCTTGGTCACAGATTCGCAGCCTGAAGATTTCGTCGATTCATGGGTTCAAGCTCTGCTACCACTAAAGACCCACCGTATAGTGAGGGTGATGCACGTTAAATCGATCGCGGCTCAAAGTCCTCCCGTTGTTGGGATGTGAAAATTGGGGAGGGAGGTGCCAGCTCAGGTATCATTAACGTCACTTCACTGAGGTTGAAAATTACGAAATTCGTGGCCAGTAACCCTCATATTACTTCTCAATTAGATGTTAACAAACAATCACAATCACTCTTCTCTTACAAGTGCATCCTTCAAATGAAAACTACTCGAGTAATTTTTCATGAGCTTAGATCGGATTCGATCTAAAAAACACTTTATTAGATGAAAATAAGAAGAATTGAAAAGTTTGTAAGAATTCTAGATAATTATTTAGACTCTTTTTAGAGTCTAAATAATTATAACCTATTCCTTTTTTGTTCTTCATGTCGAATCGAATATCTTCAAGATTCCTATGAGATCCACTGAACTTCAACATTTTACGACCATTTCCAAAAAGCGGTCAGAGATTCCTGATTTAGATGTAAAGTAATTTTTGGGAAATTTCGTAGAGCAACAATGAATTAGTTGGTTAAAATACTTTATTATGTTTGAATCTTAATATCAATGTTAAAGTTTCAAAAAATGAAGCTTAATTTTTTTTTCTTGTATCAAGAATATAATTAAGATAAATTTTTAAGTAAATGATGAAAAATAGAGAAAATACGGTAAAGCTGTGATCCAGACATTTGAAAAAATTGAAAAAAAAGTTAAAAAAGGGTTATCAAGAAGGGGAAGATCGCTAAGGCATCCCTGGGTGCATCACCTGTGTTTATCAAAGACAGTAAACTCCATGGGAATGTGATTAAGTCTGTTTATTTGCGCCGCACTAGGAGCAACAAGATTGTTATTGGTGACAGCCCTTGTGATTTTGAACCTCGGTTAAGTGACGAGGACGGTATTTAAGTTGACTTAAATCTTCTAAGGTCAGCATTTTAGTGCCACCATCTTCTAGCGTCTACACTACTTTGAGTCGTGATAGATTTAATGCGCATCAGACGCGGCTACACTACAGGTCTTTAGTAGCATCAGGGCTTGAACCCACAAATCGACGAAAGCCATCGGCCGTAGGTTCGCAGCCACTATCCTATTTGAAAGTAAAAGATCACTATGGTGCCTCGGGTTCATGATACCCGTACCTACCTAAAGAAGGCAATCCCCTTAGGTCCTCAAACCTGGAAGACCAGTCCCCTGATATATCCCTAGATACTGGGTACAAATTTTAGTCGACTCTTACGATATGTATGAGCTACATTGGAACTATTAGTTCACTCCCATCACCACACAGGTACTTAAATAATAAAATCATTACCAAGCAAGATATATAAAGATTTTTTTTTCTGAATTTGTAAGAAGAGTTCCATAATTACATCTTAGTAATGTCATGAATATTTATCAGGAAAAAGCCAAACCTATAATTCAAATCATGTACAAGCTTAAGAATAAATGCATTATTCTTAAATATCGAGAGAATGGATGATTGTAGAATTAAGATAGAAAAGTGATTTTCGTATAAAATTATGTTCTTAGTATAGTGAAACAACTGTAAAAATGAAAACTCTGAAATCCCCAAAGGCAACATTTTTAAAAATAAAGAGCAATTGTTTAATCAGTTTTAAAAATTTATTTTATCTATTGAACATATTTTAATTCTGAAACGTTTAGTTCATACGGATATGCTTATGCCTCTTCAGCTTATCATTAATCTTTCAATAAGAAAAAAAAATCTAATTTCCCAACCAGTTTGAAGCGCAGTTTTCATTCTTTTTGTGTGTTTATTTACATAGAAAAAGCAACTAATCATTTTCGGCGTTTGAGGGCGTAAGTAGTTACTGACAAGAAAATAACAAATAAATATTTAACGTTTACGTTTTCCTTTACCCTGGATACCCTCTTTAAGTGTCAGTAATAGACCGGACTTCAGATTTTAAAAGTAATCTAGAAGGAAATTGATCTTTTCAGATTGCGCTAAATTAGATCGAATGAGAAGAATAAGAATTTATATATGTGCGATTTGTTCTCCCATATAAAGAAGCGAAATAGTGCTAGTGCTAATTTTAGGTTATTAAGTGCCTTTATAAGAATAAATAGAAAATGTGAATTTGTCGTTAAATTCATTATTTAGAACAGATTTCAAACCAGTTAGTGTAAAGTGATTTATATACATATAATAATTATTAAGTAAAAAGTAAAAGTGATTTATATACATATGTAAAGTGATTTATATACATATAATAGTAAGTAAGTGTAAAGTGATTTATATACATATAATAATTATTAAAATTAATAAGGTTATTGAAATATATTTAAAAATTATAAAAACTAAATTAACCCTTAAGAATTCCTAACAATTATAAAGACTACTTACATATATTTGTTTTTAGAATATAGAAGAAAAATAAACAGATTTTTAATGGGGAAAAAACTTAAATTTGTTTAATCAAACTTAAAGAGAAAATAATTGAAAGAAAATAAGCAAAAAGATATCTCACAAAATTAGTAAAAGTACAAATCTATGAAAAAAATTTAAAAACAAATAGCACACACACATATATTGTGGCAACCTCTCCCCATTTTTTTTATGAATCGTATATTTTTTTAATACACGTACTTAATCCTCGATAGGGTCAAAGTACACAAGTATTTTTTTTTTTTCGAAATGTAGTATATTTCAAATGCGGTGATGTATATTTCGATGTAATGTATATTCCAAAATATTTAATATTAACATTGTTGCATATGTCAAACATTACTGATTTTATAAGATATCAAGCATAGTTATAAATAATTCGAGATAAAAGCCAATGTTTCTAAAAAAAACAGCGTTTTTATATGGTGGCAGAGTTTATTAAAAAAATTATTTGGTGGTATTTTACCAAATGAGTTTACCCTGGCCCACTCCGCGGATTTAACGTTCAGCCAAAAAAAAAAAAAAAAAAATCGCCAAGTTTGGTAATTTTTGAAATCGCGCTAAGTGGTAGGGCTAAACTGCATTATTAAAAAAATTATTGAAATATTGGTTAAAACTTGTCCCAAATGTTTATATATATATAACAATGTAATATTATATATATTACATTGTTTGGCGAGTAAGAACGATTCCCAAGGTTTCAGAGCTCTAGCTTTATGGGAAGTTGGTTAAATTAACGATCGAAAATTTGATGACTCACTGATACATTCACAGACAGACAGACAGACAGACAGACACCAAGTGAAATACATAAAAACGCTGCAAAATACGAGTGCATAGAAGCCAACAAACAATTCGAAGATTATTACGGAGTTTGTGGGAGCACTACACTTGACACGAAAAATTAACTACTATTAAAGTTATAAAAGCAACGGAGAAGAACTGACGCGAGACAAACGAACAAAAACGCGCATGGATTAACTATGGAGTGAGCCACGATGGTGAAGAGATGCTTCTTTGTTCCGTAGTTTTTCTCATCTGAAGCAGTGGAGATTCAAGCTCCATCATTTTCCGAAACCAGCCAAAACATACTGTAAAGGAATAAATAGCTCACTCTTACATACAGTTCCGATGTTTTCGAATAGCTTTCTTTGCTTTTGTGCTCTTGTTGGCTGTAAGCAGATAAATCTGCTTTTTGTAACGGTTAGGAATACGTTGGAGTTTAAGCATATTCACAAAAAATACAATTCTTAAAATCAGTTGCTTTAAGCATCATCATATTATCGACAGAAACACTTATCAATCTTTATTTCTTTTCTTAAGAGAATATGTTACTTATTAAAAGAAACTATAATGAAACGATACTGAGCTTCGAATTTGAAAAACTCTTCTCCGGCAGAGTACACATGTGCATGGATAATCCTTCTTCCTTATACGGGGGCTGGTTTAGTATTTGCAGACTTCATTTCCAATGTTCTTCGCGGTGTCCGTTTCTAATACTTTCAATTTTTGGCAGCGCATCCGTCCCGGTTAGAATCAACTAGCTTGCTTAAAAGGAACTGCACTATCTAGAACTGCTTCCCATTAATCTTGGCGTCCAAGGAAGTTGACAACCTCAACCGGCGGTGATAAGGTCGAACGAGTGTCTGTTATTCAGCGCAAGTGCCAAGTGGTTCACACCCAGTGCATTAATTAAGAATTTTGCATAATGATCATTGTGTTCTGAGGGCGCCAACCACTCTCTAATGGCGCCAACTTTTCTAATACTTCCGTCGCTTCACCATTTAATTAAAGTTCGTTACTGTCGGCATCTCTGCTTTAAACACAAATTTATTACTGTAGAATTTTCACCCCAATTAATCGAGAAATGGAATAGTTTGAATTATTTTACTACATTCCTCTCTCTTTGGTAGCTTATCAGTAGATAATTGCTGAGTAAATATAAGGAAGATGATTAGAGTTATGAATATAAAGTAGCTACATTATTCAAAAGTTTTAATACGTATTTAGATAAGATCATTATTTATTTTGTTTATCATCTTCTCATTAGCTGACGGTGTGTTTTGAATTACAAATTTTATGCTGCGTTACATTGTCTTTTCCGCCTCGCTAATCATGAAACAGAGAATCACGATTTACAGACTTGAAACACTGACAAGTCGGATAGGTTCATCGCTTTTTCTGCAGAGTAACTTTCCCTGCAGTGAATATACTTTCACAGACATTAACCGAATTGTTGAAACCTTTTCTCTTGACACTCTCATGTCACCTTTTTTCTGAATGCAAAGTGTGATGGGTGTCTGAAGGATCTGTGCGCGATTTTCATAAAGTTTATTCATGAATGAATTTATAACCCCATCTCCATCCTATAAAAATTCGTTGTTTCATTGTCTACTTTTCAACAAGCTGAAGAAATTTCAAATGAATAATTAAATTAAAATATCCATAAATATGCCTAAAACCATACATTATATATATAAATATCCACCTTTTTTACACGGTAGATACGTTCCTGAGAAAACCGTGTAAAAAAATTCATGTAAAAAATACATGTGTCATTTGGTAAATTTGGGGATATGTTCCAATATTTTAAAAAATCCTGTAAGATGAAAAAACTCTAAATATTTTCCCAAAAAACCGCGCAAAAGAAAAAGTAAAAAAATCCATATTACATATTTATATAACAAAAAATAAATCATTTTTATTACAAATTTTTTATATAAAAATTTGTGTACAGGGAAAATTCAATCTATATGTACATACAACATATAAAAATTGAAATTGAAATTAAGAATAAAACTACTAACAACTATTCATCGCTACTTGATAACAAGCGTGTGCACGTTTATTATGAACTGAATCAAAAATGTTCTCATCAGTAGATGTATCAGATATATCTAACACAACTGTCGACTTTGATACAAATGAAAAATTTCGTTTGTCATTAACGGCCTCTATTGTTTTTTTTTTTTTTTCCCTATTCTTGGTTTCTCAAGTTACTTATATAATTCTTGATATCCTGCTACATAAAACTTAAGATTACTTTGAAATTTTAATGCACGCTCTATGTCAGGATCATGAGAAAGAAAATGTTTCATATTTGTAGCAAATTTCAAACCCTCGCGAATTAAATCAACGGTTAATAGATGAACATTTTTGACCTAGTCATGTGATCGACTTTTTTACTATTATAATAAGTCATAAATTCGATCAAATCTCCCTCGTCCAAAGAGCTTTCTAGTATCCATTCTTCGACGTCAGCCGTTTGCACGTTGTCAAAACCACTAACATTTGATAGAGTTATAATTTCAAAACCCACAGATGATTTTTGTACTACGAAATTCACACTTTTGACGTATGCTGGTAAAAACATTTTCTAACAAGCATTTAAGGTGGTTTGGCGCAACTGTTTGATGGAGAAAAAAAGCATGTATAATACAATCCATAATTGTATACTTCCTTTATTCTCCAACAATAGTCGAATTTCTTTCTTCTACTGAGTTTAAATATACTGCTGTTTGTAGAAAATGCAACACCATGAAAGAATCATCAGAATCAAATGAAATTTAATGCAGAAACGACTTGTACTGATACAAATAAATGATGAAATTTTCAAAACAAAAGAAACAAATTAAGAGACCGAAATCAGTATTTAGTGCAGCCACCATGCGCTGCAATAAGTGCTGCTATACGACGTGGCATGGAGTCAAACAGATGTTGAATATCTGCTTGAGGAAGAGAATTCCATATCGCTTGTATGCGCAACCAAAGTTCGTCTTTGGAAACTGCAGGACGCGGATCACGAGCGAGACGCCGACCAACCATATCCCACACGTGCTCAATAGGCGACATATCCGGTGAATAAGCAGGCCAAGGAAGAAGTTGCATGCGTTGTGCTGAACAGAAGTCTCGAACAGTCCGCGCAACATGTGGGCGTGCATTATCCTGCTGAAAGATAGCTCCAGGGATGCCTTGAAGGAAAGGAACGACTTCGGGCTGTAGCACTTCACGGACGTACCTGTTGCTATTGAGATTACCCTCAATTCATATCAAATTGGATCGTCCATGATACGAAATCGCACCCCAGACCATAACTCCGGGTGTTCGACCACTATGTCGTTCAATAATACACTCAGGAAGGCAGCGTTGACCGGCATAACGTCTAACACGAACACGGCCATCATGGGTCCACAAATTGAAGCGTGATTCATCTGAAAAGACAACTTGGTGCCAATCAGCTCGCCTGTCTCTGTGCTCAAGAGCCCACTGCCGACGCAGCCGTCGATGATTCGCCGAGAGGGGAATCCTGTATAAAGGCACCCTTGCACGCAATCCACGGCGCAGCAGACGACAACGAATTGACGAAGCCGACAATTGTACACCTGTAGCAGTAGACCAACGTGCTGCCAGCTGCCTGGAGGAAGCTGTGCGATAATTCACCGCCATGCGGAGCAGGTGTCGATCATCGCGCTCTGACGTCACCTTCTGTCGTCCAGTGCCTGTTTTTCGAGTTGTTCGGTGCTCGTCGGTCCACTGCTTCCAAACTCGCATCACTGTGGAACTGTTCCGCTGCATACGAGCTGCTATTGCGCGATAGGAAAATCCTCCTTCTCGAAGGCCGATTATCCTCCCTCGTTCAAACTCCGTAAGTTGCTTGAATTTCTTATTCTTCCGTCGTGGAGGCATACTCAGGTCTCACTAAACGTTTGCCACTAACAAATAATCATAGACTTTTTTCAACGTCCCGCTACAGCACTTTATTTATACGCTTTCAGCATCAATTCAGAGGGCGCTGCGCGCGCCGCGCACGCGCGATGGCTCTGAAACTTTATTAATTTGCATAATATCCTATAATTGACATTTGCTGCGAATTTCATTTGATTCTGATGATTCCTTCATGGTGTTGCATTTTCTACAAACAGCAGTTTATATTTAAGCGTTTGTTTATGTAGTACATTTTAAATGCTGCTATAATAACTTGATAGAGTGGATGAATTGTGGAAAAAAGAGTTGTATAAATATATATATATATATATATATATATATATATATATATATATATATACACACAACAGTTAAATTGAAAAGTCCCCGGCCTGGCACATAGATGGCGCTACTAGAATTAAATCCATATATTTTTTAGTTATCCCTAACCCTCAAAAGATGCGTGTATAAATTTGACAGCTGTCAGATCATTAGTTTATGAATTATAGCATTTTGAGTGAAGCAACTTTTGTTATTGTGAAAAAAATGGATAAAAAGGAATTTCGCGTGTTGATAAAATATTGCTCTTTGAAGGGAAAAAATACAGTTGAAGCAAAAACTTGGCTTGATGCCGAGTTTCCGGACACTGCTCCAGGAAAATCAACCATCAAGGATTGGAATGCTAAGTTTAGACGTGAAATGAGCACCGAAGACGGTGAACGCAGTGGACGCCCCAAAGAGGTTGTTACCGACGAAAACATTAAAAAAAACCACAAAATGATTTTGAATGACCGTAA
>BMAW01045360.1:1709641-1741553 GCA_019974015.1 Nephila pilipes
ATATATATATATATATATATATATATACACACAACAGTTAAATTGAAAAGTCCCCGGCCTGGCACATAGATGGCGCTACTAGAATTAAATCCATATGTTTTTTAGCTAGCCCTAACCCTCAAAAGATGCGTATATAAATTTGACAGTTGTCGGATCATTAGTTTGTGAATTATAGCATTTTGAGTGAAGCAACTTTTGTTATTGTGGAAAAAATGTATAAATAGGAATTTCGCGTGTTGATAAAATATTGCTTTTTGAAGGGAAAAAATACAGTTGAAGCAAAAACTTGGCTTGATGCCGAGTTTCCGGACACTGCCCCAGGAAAATCAACCATCAAGGATTGGAATGCTAAGTTTAGACGAGGTGAAATGAGCACCGGAGACGGTGAACGCAGTGGACGCCCCAAAGAGGTTGTTACCGACGAAAACATTAAAAAAAAAACCACAAAATGATTTTGAATGACCGTAAATTGAAATTGAATGAAATAGCAGACACTCTAAAGATATCAACTGAACGTGTACATCATATCACTCACGAATATTTGGGTATGAGAGAGCTCTGTGCAAAGTGGGTGCCGCGCGAGCTCACTTTCGACCAAAAACAACGACGAGTTGATGATTCTGAGCAGTGTTTGAAGATGATCAAGCGTAATAAACCCGAGTTTTTGCGTCGATATGTGACAATGGATGAAACATGGCTCCATCATTTCACTCCGAAGTCCAATCGACAGTCATCCGAATGGACTGCACACGATGAACCCGCTCCAAAGCGTGGGAAAACGCAACAGTCGGCTGGCAAGGTTATGACGTCTGTATTTTGGGATGCGCTTGGAATAATTTTCATTGACTACCTTGAAAGGAAGGACATCAATATGAATGGACCGTTTGAGGACGAAATCACGAAAAAAAACGGCCGCATTTGAAGAGAAAGCAAGTGCTGTCACCAAGACAATGCACGTTAAGTCAGAAAACGATGCAAAATACCTGAATGGGCATTCGGAATTGCTTCCTCATCCACCGTATGCTCTTAGATCTGGCCCGCCACTCATTTCCAGTTCTCAGATCTCAAAAGAATGTACTCGTTAAGAATTTGGTCAATGAATGAAGAGTGATCGAAACTGAGCTTCTTTTGGAAGAAGAACAAATCAGATACAAAAATGATCGAAAAGTGAGGTCGCTATAATCGGTATCACCCCTTTTGAAGGAATTATGTGAAATAAAAAACTCAATTGCCAAAAAGTGTTTTACTCATGGTAGGTTCAATGGACCAATATATTATACTTAACTGACTGTATATATATATATATATATTATATGTATAAAGATATATTATATACAATATAACATAGTTACATAATACATATAACAATATATATATAATATACATATACGTAATATACATACATATGCATAATATATGCATAATATATACATATGCATAATATACATATACATATATGCATACCATACATATATGCATAAAATATATGCATACTTCATATACATATATATGCATAATATATGTTGGCGTACATGATATCATATATGCCATGTATATACATATATACAGGTTGCTATACATACATGCTATCTTATATACATGGCGATATTATACATTACATATATTTATACATATATTCATAAATATATTATATTATACATATACATATACATATATGTACAATATATACATATATGCATGTATATACGTATAATATATGCATAATACATACATACATGCATAAAATACATATATTATTATTATTACATACATGTATATATTAATATACATAACACATATAATATAGATACAACATATATTAGTTATATTACAATATATACACAATATACATATACACAATATACACAATATATGCTACATACATACAATACATATAATATACACAATACATACATACACAATACATATACATATGCTTATTAACATACATAACATGTAATACGTAACATACATATTATTACAAATATTAATATATGGTATATATAGGTACATATACATTAACATATACATATACATATACATAACATACATAATACAAAATACAACATACATTATGTTGGCGAGTTGGCTATTATTGGTTATTATTGTTACATATATACATACATACATATTATATATTACAACATACCTTTGCATCTTTTAATCATCGAACTCTTTTGTAATTTGGATTTCCCAATTCAGCTTACCAAGTCGCAAAGGGGGAAGGTTGGTACTATTAACTAGTTTAACCCCGCTTATTTGGTTCTCAGCCCGAAATTGCTTTTTGACTTGCTGTGTTCCATATTTTCATTTATTTTTTCTTTCATTTTTACATTTCTTTCTGGATTTTTGTCTTTTTAAATATTTTAAATTATTCTTTCATATATTATCGGTAACCTCGTTTGAAACCTTAAGCGTAAAGGAATATGTATATTTCAGTTCAAAAAGGTTCTATAACTTTTCAGTAAAATACAAGATATAGATGTTTAAAAACACTATACTTAAATTCTTTCATCTACATTTCATTTCATCTTAATTGAATGAGCATTTCATTCAGTTTCTAAAACTATTTTATGATAGATTGAATTTAATAATAGAAAGACAATACAAAATGGACATTTTTAATAATAGAAATTGGAGAGGAAATGTCCTCTACTAAAATTAGAAATGTGTAGTAAAATATTCATATCGAAAAAAAAATAATGGAAAATTCGTCTTCCTAAAGAATTTTAGAGTTCCTTCTTTTTTCGAAAGTTGTATATGTGTGTGTTTACCTGTGCCTCGATGCATGAGATGGCATGTTTATTTACTTTGAAAAGACGCGTTTGTTTATTTAAATTTCCAGTTTCAGAAAAAGTTTTTTTGGAAAGAAATGTACATCTTCTCAAACACTATTGTTAGAGATGGCAATTTGCTCAGCACATTTTCTTTCAGAATGCTTCTTTCGCTACACGCATTTAGCGAAAGAAGCATTGCGTATTTAACGTTTAGATTGGTTTTTGAAATATTTTTCTTAAGAAAAATATGGATCCTTTATTATTTTGAGGGAATATTTAATCCAAAAAATATTACTCTACATAATTAGAAGTATTTAGTAAATGACAATGAAACTTTTCACATAAATATGCTTGAAAATTCCGAAAAAAAAGTATATATTCAATTACTCAAAATGATTAACTTTTTCTGTTTCTCCATTTAATGGAAAACTATTTAAATGCTTCTTATGCAGAGTGAAACAATGAAACTAACATATTTGCATTTAATACAAAAATGGGAATTCAGTTCATATCTCATCCAGCTATTTGCCCTTTACTCACCACCCTATACTTTATGTTGATGGCTTTAAGTGTGACCCTATACTTTATTCACTTCCTTTTGATGGACCTATGTTAATGAATAAAAATATCTGCGATATAGATAATAATTTCATGATGGGATATATCTTATCATTAGGGAGAAAAATCTTCAATTTTTGAAACTAATACGTATTACCTAATCGAACATATTCACCAGTTTTTAAACATCATTAACCAGTTTTACATATTATCATTTACCTCATTTCCCACTAGAAAGCCAGGCGTAAGTGAATATCTTGGGGATTTAACGAACAACAAACTCTCCACAACAGTTTCTGATAAACCCTCCATCTGACTTGCACATTGTTTCTTCGAAGTGTTTCTAAAAGTAGATAAGGTTCCCCTAAAACATAGGTTTTGTGATGAGCTGAGCCGAATGAAAAAAAATATACAAAGCATTGTAGCAGAATTTTCTGGACATTCTATTTAAATCGCTTTGGAGGAGCATCGCGGCGACATTTTTGTCGTGTTTTAATCTAAATTTCGAGGATCTTCGGAAACGTATAATTACTAGATATTTCCCCGAGGGTTCCTCCAAAGCTTTCATTTCGTAGGGCACACGCCATTGGAGAGAGCGGCCGTTAATTACAGTGGCAATTTCCATATTGGTTGGGATGCACCCACAAAAGAGACCTGAGTGGATCATTTCTATGCGAATTGGAGCGCACAAAGAGTGTCGACCATTTCCATTAGTGGAAGCAAGCAAGTAAACTAATCAACTAATGACTGGTTAGAGTGAGAACTGAAAATGTGCTACCGAAAATCTGTAGAAGTGTTTGGGGCATGTTTAAAACCTTTTAGACATTCTGTAGGACCACGTCGGAGACACAGCAATCGATTTAAAACTTAATAAATCTTTTTGTTCGCCAAGACGTAGCCACAACTCTCAGTTCGAAAGAAATAACAACAATAAATTTGTACTTGAAACAACGCAATTATTCATAAATCTATGTCTAACCTTAAATTCTAGACAGTATGTATCGCTATCAATGCAGCAGTTTAATTCCTTCACTCAACTCATTGGCAGTTCATCTATTCTCTCTACTGTTTAGATAGGGATCTTACGAATAAAAACTAGAAAATACAGTTGTTTACATCCTTATGTTTCTCTAAGTTTACTTACACACTATGGTAAACGGTTTTGTTGGATACAGACAGAACAAAATAAAATTATGAGGTAATAAAAACAATTGAGAAAACATCTAAATTCTAGTGGCTGTTCAGTAGAAACAAAAGCGAGTCTTTTTAAAAGCACGAGAAAAGACAGAAAATTCAGTATTACTTTGTATTATTCGTTTCATTTGCACATTACAGAATTTTTGAATGACAATAGCATGAGCGAGAAGAAATTATTAATAAAAATCCCGAAAGGTCTACACATTTATGGAGATTTAATATGGTAGAAAAATTAATTTTAACTCTTGAAATAGAGTTAATAATTTCTTGCATCTAGAAAAAGTACGAGAATCTCTCAGAATCGTATGAAAATATTGCAATATTATTTAAAACAACAATAACACCGAAATATTTGCTCGTCTGTAACTTTAACGGAGCAATGCTAGAAAAATAAAGTGTGATATGTGTACCAAGCTTACGATTTCACTGCAGTAGCTTGTAGCTTTGTGAAATTTCAATAGGAATATCGGTATTAATTGTTTTTAGATCGAAGATTTTATTTACATCTTCTAGAGTTAAGTATGATTTCAAGAGTGTTTATCATTTATCAATACAGTAAAATGTTATAGAAGGAAGTAAACAAAGCGGTGGTTTCAATTGAAAAGTATTTGATCTGAAAACAAAACTAAGACTTTTTTGAATGAGATTAAAAATGATTTTTCCCCCGCTAAACATATCAATATTCAAAAAAAAAAAAACTGTCAAACAGTATTGCATCCAAAAAGTTTTGCAAATTTGAAAACAATGAAATAAGTGAAGTTTCCAAATATAATTTGAACAAATAAGATAGGATATTACAATATATATTTATTATAATTAGGTTTTAGTATTTTTCAATGATGTAATAAATGATTAAATTAACACAAATATTAGAAACGAATAAAAAAAAATTGTTGTTAACAAATTATAAGACACCACTTGTATAAAAACAAAAATAAGAAAATTATTTTTTTTTATATTGGTCCTCCGTTTTTCCCGATAATCTAAAATGCTCTGCTTTTCATTGAATTACCACGTGGTTAAGTTTAATTTCAAAACTAATATTCCATTCTTTTCCATAGATATTCTCTGTTCATGAACTTATGAAAGTTGTTTATTATTAAAGTAAATTTTGCATCATAATATACCCCCAAAGGATTTCAACGGGGTTCAAATATATTGACTTTGATTCTTCTATGGCAAAACATTATATATTTTTTTCTGTCTTAAACTGATCGTGGGGGTTTAGACGTAGGGTAAGAAGCATAGTCCAGCTGAAATATCCGGTTAGCGCCATCTGAAAAAGGCTCCTATGGTATCAGATGATCATACAGCATAGCTTGATATTGCCTTAGTAGTCTTACAACAACTTAATGTAATGTTTTCTGCAAATCAATTACACATACCGGATAAATTAAATTTCGTCATTGGCCTATTTTACTGAAGCATCGTCATAATGTTCTTTTGGGTCTCTGTGGGGAATACTATTATATAAGGCTGCTTACAGAAGGGAGGCAACACCCAGAGAACATCTTACTATGGGTGATGCGCAGCGGACGCTAAATGCAGGGTTGTGATGCATGGAGCTGTCTCAGAGGTTGACGGACGACCCTTAACGGGAATGAGGTAATTACGCCAAACTGTCACCCGCGGCATAATGAACGGTGGGCCTTCCATTTGCATCTAAGACACTGCCCACACATAGGGTAGAGTAAACGTTAGCCGATATATGAGGGATTTTCTAAATTCAAAAATGGAAGGTTATTTCTAACACGGTAAAGAGTATTAATGTGTAATATAGATAATGTGTAAATGAGTATAACTGTAATGTGCATGTAATGGGTATGTCTTTAACATTTTTTAAGATGCAAATATGTATCTTTGCACTAAGTTAAAGAATAATTTCAAAATAGATGAATAAAATACCAAAAACGGACGGAAATCAAATTAATAAGCCAGAAGATTTGAAATGTTTTGCTAATCACCGATTTGATACATTATTCTCATATATATAAAAAAAAATTGGAAAATATTTTAAAATTGCGCTACAGATAAAAAAAAAAAGGAAAAAGCTTTGCAACAAGTTATGTGGTATTAATAAATGGCAATGCTTGCAACTAAATGGTATTGCAATCTGAATTCAATCAACGAAATGACAACGAAGAATGATTTTTTTTTTTATTTGCAAGACGGAAAAAGAATGAAACTCAGTTGAAGGTTAGCTGCAATTTAGCGTATAATAAAACATTATTGAAATGTATTAATATAATATATAATTTTAAAGGAAAGGCTAATAGAACATAAAAATTGATGAAATTTTATCACAACAGCATGTCCGAAATTTTGTTTTGTGCGCTATTCACCAAAATGTTCATTGAAGATATTCACATCTGGTTTTTAGGATGTATATCCTTTTTTTTTTAAATTATTGGTGGTGACATACTTGAACTCGCTGACTTAACTTTTAACTTAAAGCTTTACTTAAACTCGTTTGATTTCATAGCACTTTAAATCGACATACAGCGGTGCGCCACAGATGGCGCAAATAATATACGTCATGAAACCACTGGAGGTACACGTCATTGCAGAAGTGTTAAATTAACTTTCGACAGTATACTGTGCTCAGTTAAACTCAGTACTGCTTGTTGCTTCATTGCTCAAAATTAGATTTATTCCGAAACAATTCCAAATAAAATTACTCAAAAACAAGAGCATTTGCAATTCAATTATACATTTATAAATTAAAAAGTTAATTTTTGCAAAATATGATTGCATTTTGAAATAAAAGTAAAATAAAATTAATGCATTTGTAAGAGACATTAAATTATAGTCCCCAAATTTGATTTTTATACAACTTTTAGAGACACAGAATACTCAAACAAATACTTTGTAAATGTAATATAATTCCAATATTCTGTAAATACAAATAATTTGTAAATGTCGTAGAGTATTTCTAAATGAACACTCTTATATCCAATATTAATAAATGTTTCAACTCCTAAAAAAAAGTGTTTGGAAGTGTGCTATTTATTTTCTAGAAATGATTCATTAAAATCATTGATTTTTATATGTTTAAAATTTTAATTGCAAGAAGAAAGATGGTGGAAATAATCGAAGATCGTCAATCTCAAGAGAAAGAAACTTAGTGCTGTAATGAAACTTAGAGCTGTTACTTTTTACAGATCCATCTCGAAGGAAAATTCAAAAATATAGCTTTAGCTTCAATATTGAGATACGAATCATGCTTGTAACTTACGATTCATTGCACTAATGGAAAAAAAAAATAATACTGAATAATTATTCGCGCCACTTATTTAGATTGAAAACTACGAGAAAAACTTTCGTTTTGCCCATATCAATGGCATCCAAATTTTATATTACTCTAATTTCTCTCAGCATGAAATCCCATTTCGTTTTAGAAAGTTGCTCCATTTCGCCCTAAATTTGAAAATGTGACATATCCCATTTTTCAATAAATCTGCAAGGTAAAAAACGTCAAATGGCAGAAAAAACATAAATGCCGTAATTGGAAACCATTAAAACACGTTTCTAACTATGATGAAAGGAACTCGTTTATCTAGAATCGTGGAACCAAGTTCTATATAGTCATGCATCTATGGCAGAACGTATGTCTATACACAACAGTAGAAATTTTACATCGATTATCCTATAACACAACATTAATTATCCTATAACACAACATTAATTATCTTATAACACAACATCGATTATCTTATAACAAGACTCATGTAGTGTAGAAGTAAGTTCGAAAATTAAATAACATGAAAAGAGTGTTGGGATTTCAACATGAAATCACAAATTTTCGATACTATTTAAAGATGAATGTTAATTTTAATTAAAAGTTCTTTAACATTTCTTATTTGAATTTTACACGAATATAGTGTATATATTTACATTAAGATCAACTCCTTCAGGGAATTACCTTATTTTGATAGGTACGGGAATCATGAACCCAGCGATTTTTTTTTCTCTCCGATGTGTCTTACCGTTTTTAGTGATCACGGCTAACCCCTGTATATCCTAGCAACACTCTTTTTCTTTAGTAGGTACGGGCTTCATGAGCCCTAGGGACCTAGTGATCTGCTTTTCTATGAGGTTTACTCTCTTTGGTAAACACAGGCAACATGTCCTCGAGCTGAAACATGAAAATAGTGTCGGGATTGTTTATTTTCGACCCTCTTTGTCAACCAATTTTTATCGATTTAAAAAATTTTCCAACGTGTAGATCACAGGTTTACCTTGTTTGGTGCAGCATAGTCACATTTGGCTCTTGCGTCATTAAACTACTGTCACTCATTCATAAAATCCACGTTGTTTTTAACCGATGTAGAAATTTTTTAGAATTTGTGGCAAGAAAAGATAAATAATTCCTTTTCCTATTCAACAAACCTGTTGTGGCTGCGGTAGCCTAGTGTTCATGGCTTCGGATTCGTGGTCGGCGGTTTTCGTTCAGTCGCGGGTTCGATCCTTGGCCGCTTTAGACCCGCCATCTAGCCAGTGCTGATGCACGTTAAATCTATCGGGGCCCAAAGTCTTCCCGTTGGCGTGGTGTGGAAGTTAGGATATGGGGTGCCAGGTCAGGTATCAACCTCGTCACTTGACCAACCGAGGTTCAAGATTACGAGGTCCGTTACCAATAAGCCCTCGTGTTGCTTCTAGTGCGACGTTCTTAAAACTAAACTAAAGAGAGTTGATAGAAAATAAACTAAAAGTTTGAAATTTTATAATAAGTACGATAATTGAAAGTTATGTAATATGAAATTTTCTTAAAAATACCAAAATTGTTTCTGAAAATACGAATCAATGAAAAATCATAAATTTAATTTTGTAATAGGTTATGGACTGTTAAACTGGATTACTCTAGAATTATAGACCTAACTAACCACAACAACAAATATATTTTAAAAATGGTTATAAAACCAAAAATATAAATAACAAAATTACAAAAACCTCAAACTCAGTGTAAGGAGTATTTATTTTATACAAGAAAAATAAGATATGAAGAAGGATGAAATGAGTCAAAGCCTCACAAACGCAAAAAAGAATATGGAAAACAGGTGTTTCCAATTATTTATTTTGTTAAGAGTTCCTAATCCAGAGGCAGAAGCCAATTTGCGACTAAAAAGCGGTGATTATTCTCCGTCAGAGAGAATTTTCAATTCTACTAAATTACTGCTTCGATGGAGAACTATACGTCTGTTGAAATATAAATGAAATCTTCGGAAATAATTTTGAAACACATACTTCAAAGGAAGGAAGGGAAAAAAAGAAAAAAAAAGATCTTAAATTACATGAATTACGTAGCGAAAAAATGTTAAAAATATATAAAATAACTTTTCAAAAAATATTCTAGTCGGATTTTTTTTCTTTTTACTTTTTCGCCACAAATTAATCCTCGGAATTACATCTTTTCCGTTTGGAAGTAAAACATATATTTCTTTCTTTTTTTTTATTAAAGAAAAGAAGTAATAAGTATAAGAAAAATGTCTGCCATGGCTTGTAATTGGGACGGTATCATAAATAAAAATGAGAGGAAGAAAAAAAAAACCTTTTTCTATAGCTTTTTAGAAAATTACAGACCATGAACGAAAAGTTTTTTCTCTTATCAGAGGCGAGTCGTTTTAGTTCATAAAAGTTATGAACCGAACAAACCATCGTTTTTGGATCTCTTCCAACAATATCAAAACTCGAGATTAACTGCAATCTTTGGAAACAAATACCCTAAACACAAAAAAGGAAATCTAGAAAATACAAGCATGCATATAGCCTTGTTTATAGAGCTATTATATAATCTTATTATATAAATCGGCAAAAATTTAAACCGCCCAACACGAGTTAAATTAGGAAAATATAATGCTTGAAATGTTTCATTTGCAGAAACAACAATGCTGCATTTATTATCTTCTTATAAAAAAGCACATAGTTTTCATTTCGTAAAAACATATTTTATTGGATTTTTTTTCGTTAGCTTTAACAAATTACTCGGAAGTGCGTTATGTGGTTAAGTTTATGTTTTTGTTTGATTAACGCAAAGCATTTGAATTTATTTTGAAAGTGATTTAACCAAGTTTGCAAAACGTGTTTCTTTTTCCAAGGGAAAATATTTGAATCGCCATATCAGTGTGATATTTACTTGATATTAATTCTGCTAGATACGATTGATAAAATAAAAAATATATGTATTGTGTCTGAATGGGCTTGGCGTGACACCTGGGCATCTACTTTGAAGTTTGCAGAAAGATATATCCGCCGAGACAAGATTGCGTACTTTTCAAGGGAAGAAACATATCACCAAATAAATGTACAAATAATTGATGTGTTTAAGTCAGATTAGCTGCGTAATTCTGTGTTTATAAGTAGAGAAGCGTATAGTAAATAGCTAAACAAGAATTTATTTTGTTTTGGAGCAAGGAAGTACTTCGTAAAATACAACAGTAAGGTGGCTGATTCGTAGGGGATAGTATCTAGATCAAGGATCACAGACTGCTTTGTTCCGAGCAATGACTGTTGTGAGAATCAAATTAAAAAACAACTGAATATGAGTAGAATGCCTCTGAATCAAAATCTTCAATTTATTTAAAATGGATATGGAAAATGAAATATTGATTTACAGGTGAACTCATCATTCGAACGTGGTTCAGGGTAAAATCATATTCTTCTTCGTTTTTCATTTAAGAGTACTTTTAAGTCAGGAGGGTATACGATAGCGGATCGTTACTACACTTACATAAAGAATTCTGCGCACAATTCTGTACACTATTAGATCTACGCTATAAGTGAAACAAAATCAGCGGTAATAATTTTGAATTTTTTTTTTTTATTTATTGTCAGTTACATTGTTATTATTCAAGTATAGTAAATAAAAAATGGTTGCTTTTATAAAAATTGAATTCAGGAAATCGAATATTTTGAAACAGCTAAATATTCGAAAAAAATTACGCTTGGATAGCATCTAATAACACTTTTATAGCTTTATATTTTTTATAGTTTTTTTTTAGACATTTTTTAGCTTATTGAACACTCGACATTTAATTTTGCGTATATTGATATTAGTTCGATTTTCTATTCTATATTCCTCTAGAAGTGAATTTTGAAATTAATACATATTAGAGGCAATGTTAATTTTATGGAAAGATGTATTCGTTTGAAGGTAAGAAAAATGATAGTCCAAAAACAGAAAAATGAGGGAAAATCAACAAAAAAAATCTTTGAAAAATAAAAAAAAGATTTTTTTCTATAGATAGGAAGAGCTAACTTTTTTCTTTTTTTTTTAAATATAACGAATTATTTAATATCTCACATCAAAAATTAACGCTAAATCTATGGTCTATACGTCTCTTACAATGATACCGTAATAAATTTGTAATTGTTAGATGTAATTGTTAACTTACTATTGTTGAGAATTGTTTGAACTATCCTTAAGATATCCGTACACCTTCGGAGAAAATGTTTTGAAATACATCGATATTTGCTATCAAAATATTTTTAATGCCAAAATATAACCTAAAACTATGAAAAACACATTTAATAATCTGCTTTTAATTTAAAAAAATTTGGAGTGGAAAACATGGTGAAAACAGTGCGTAAGTTGATTATCAGAATAACGCTCATAACTCAAAAGTAAATAAAAATATCATTATTCTGTAAATTTTATCTTATTCACCATAGCATTGTTTGGGCATGGTACTACTTTCATGGTGAAAATCAGATTACTACATTTTTTATTGCGTTTCGAGTCAAATAACAATGAAAAATCAAAAAAAGTTATAACAATACATGATTTTCACCTTTGTTACTAACATATCAATTTTACAAACATAAAAGTAGTAGGGGTTATTAAATACTATATAACAAAGATACTTGGAAAATTTTAATTAATTTGGTTCATAACTTTTTCTTATACCTACGTTGCCATATATTAATATGTCGAAAAAACTCATTTTGAGAAAAGTCAAAAACAAACTTTTAAACGCAATTAAAAATTAGCTTTCGAATTAAATTCAAATCCTTGTAACTTAAATTCTAAATAAGGTATAAGAAAAATTTCAAACACTATTAGAAAGAAATAAGTTTAAATTTTAAACTGACATTAAAATTAGAAAATCGAAAATTTTGACAAAAATGATGTTTTAAAGGTGTACGGATACCTTAAGTTAAGTTATATCATTCTTAAGTTATTTAAAAATAAATATTACATTTGAATAAATAAATCTAATTCCCAACACTTGTAAAGAAATACTTAGTATTACTTAGAAATTCTGGAAAGGTAACACTTTTCTATGATAGCAAATTTGTGAGAAACATAAAATTATACAGATCATTTTGGGAGGAACTTAGTACAGCACTTGAAACAGGAATCTCATTTACACCGTAAAACATGGGGAAGGAGTTAAAAGTGCATCTTTACAAACAGAAAGAGAAAATTGAAATTTTTTGTCCAAGTCAAATTAAAATAATCTAATTTATTCAATTAGCACTGAATAATTTAGATAATTTTAAAACGGAATTTAAAACTGTTTGCAGAAAACTTTCGATTAGACTAAATGTGTGTTACCAGTATTATACTTCTATCTATGTATAAGAACTATACTGCGGTATACGACAGCAAAACAGCTACATCAAGATCGCTAAATTTGAATCATACATAACAGTTGTGGGATTTATTGTATTATAAGAAATGTACTGAGACATATTATAATAAAAACACATTTTGAAGTTAGTGATTAAAAAAGAGAGAGCAAATATATTTTCCAAAAATAAAAATTAAGAGGGAAAATATAGCCCTCACAATCATCTGAAATTATATTTTCTTAAATTTCTCTCAACATATACATATTTTTCAGCGGGAATTTTTTGCCTCTTCCAACTTTCTGGGTGTTTTTATGTTGCATTATTATTAGATATTTTGAAAAGGGATTAATAAACTGCAACGATTTTAAAGCCTCATAAAAGCCTTTTTACAACATTTTCCTTTCGCCCATCATTCGAAGACAGCAAATTCCTCTTTTTCCGTTCACACACATACACACACGCATTGAATATCCACAATCATTAGCATCATACAACAGTTTATATTATTTTGATTTAATGATATATTTCCACGAAATGCCATAAATTCACTTTGTTAAAGAAGTGGATTCGAAAGTTTCATGTCAAGTATTCAGATCTACAAACTTGTATGGTAAAATTATGAGGATCTTTAAATAAGTCTTTAGAAATTCCAAAGGATGGTGTTCGCAGCATCGAAAATGATATGTTTTTAGTAAACATTATGACTCACTAGACAGCTAGTCACAGTTATTCTTATATGTGATCATGACGCTTTTCGCACCGCACAAATTCATTCTTCGTCATTACTTTTCCGGCCGATGAGATGATCCTCGCCTTCTTTGAAGTTGATTCCCAGGAAACAACCCATTGTTTTGATTGTTGCTTGTTTTCTGATATAACGATGATGACAACTCGATGCGGAATTTAAGTTTTGATTAAACAGCAAATGACTACCAAATCCAAACTAATTTATGAATCAATGTCAGATTTCTTTCGGCTTCATTTAAGAGAGGTCAGCACCAAATGGGAACGACAATTTACCTTAATGATGCTGCCAGTCTTCAAATACAAGTACTTTCTGAACTACCCTCGCATAGCAGAACTGTTCAGTAATTCGTGACCTTCAAGTTCTTACTTTAGAATAATTTAGAGTAGAGTCCCTCGCTCAAATAACAACCATATCACCTGCGAAATTATGATGTTTCCTTGGAGACTGGAAAACTAAAGCTTTCAACAAAGAAACAGTTTCTGAAAAGAGAAAAATAGTGTTCGCTGACATGCCAAATGTTGCAGTAAAAGAAACTAATTTTCTTACGGATTCTATTCCTGTCTCCGCGGGCGACCCCCGTACTTCACGGAACGCATACCACCTGTCTCATCCATTCGCCGCGAATGTCCAAAGAACGTCGCAATAAAGTCGGTTAAGGAAGGCGACAGCGTTCTTTTTCATCATCCCCAAGGAATCCACCGGCAACATCACGTCCCACACGATTCAATTTGGGGAGGGGGGGTAGAGGGGCAAACGAGAGGTATATGCGTGGGAGGAATCTCTCCCACCTCTTCTAGCCGTTGTCTGGAGACACCGTAAATTCGATTTTGTCCTTCATTACCGGAGGAATAGTCAATGGGAATGAATAAGAGATGTCCGTCATCTTTTTCTTAGAAAAAGGATTTTTTCGTAATTAATTGCACTAAGTAGAATGCCTTTCGACTACAGATGAGTCAGAGATGAGATATTTCAAATTTTAAATGAAATGTTTGCTTTGATAACTGACGATTGAGCTAATAGGAGGGATTGTTCAATAGTTGAGGAATAGAATATTTCTATTGGAGCAAAATGACTGAAATGAAATTTGCAAAAAATAGCACTTATTCTCAGAACTCAAATGGATGCATTCACAGTTTCTGCTATGAAAAAAACTAATTTTTCTAATTACAGCTCTGTTTTACTTTTATTTTTATTAAACATATTATTAATGATTGTGGCCAACTATTTTAGGCTGTTTGGTTTTAAATTTTGTTAATATTCTAGCTCTGTATATTTTACAAGTATAAAATAAAATATTGCGATATATTATTTGATTAATTGTAAGCCAAACATAATCAATAGATTGATGTCTTTGTTGTGAGACTTTCCAATAAGTACTCAAGCTATGTTTAGAATGAAGTAATAATAAACAAAATGTTTATTACTTCATTCTAAATAATAAATAAAACTGTCTGTTAAAGGTAGTACAAACTTACAACCGACGGATATTTAGAAAAAAAATGCCTTATTAAGTTTAGAGCTACTATTTACACCCTTTACAGGCAAAATTAATGAAACTGGCTTTGAGCATAATAGACTCTATGTAGCTTTAGCAATTCAAACAATGTTTAGTCACGAAATCAAAATAGATCCAAGTATCTGTGCAAAAAAAGCCTCATTTTCTTTTTCTGATAAATTACCCTTCTTTTAGTACATTTTCTTCTTCCTCGATAAACACAATAAGAACTATTCAAGAGAGAAAAAATCAATTCCTCTTTGTCAGTCTAGAGCTTTGCTCTCAGAAGTTATTTCTTCTTTGGGTATTTTTCTCTTTCTCTCTTTGAAGGGACTGAAGCCGAATAATATTTCTGACGAGAACGGAGGGGGAGGGGGAGCTCTATAGACTTCTCTGGAAGCCCCTATACTCCAGAAACCAGATACGCCGGAGTAAAGGAGGTGCAACGTCCAAGAAACAGAACATTGCTTTCCACCTTTTTTCCATCAGACTTGCTTTTTTCTCTCTCTCTTTGGTAGGAAAATCTCTTTCTGTATTAATGGATCCATTTCAGGAGAGAGACCCTGGAAAAAGGGATTTTCGAGCCAAAATGTGGGGAAAAGAGTGAACTTTTAAACACGTTTCCGGAAAAGTTTAGGGATTAAGACTCTCTATTCGAGAACAGCGAATGGAATTTACTACTTCCCGTGGATTTCGGATAACAACACATTTCTTTTTGCTCAAGTGGAAGGATATTTAGACATCTTAAGGAATAAAAAGATAATAAATTAAAGAGAAGAAAATAATGAGAAGAAAAATTTAGTGACGAGAGGGGTAATATAAGGAAAAAACATGAATGTATTAAAATAATACTGAGAGAAAAAATGCCAGGTATGTATACCTCAGTTAAATAGGAAATAATAGCAAAGCTTGTGACGAGTAAGAAATTCTACGCAAAAAAGAAATCAAAATGAAAGAAACACAGTTGAGAAAATAAAACTTGTGGAGTTTCAAACAGAGTATTTAGGAGTTAAAAAGAATTCGCAATATCTTAATAAATCAAGTAATATTCGAAACATTTTAAATATGAATCCTTAAACATTTTAGAATGAATTTTCGGTAGATTATTTTGAGTGAGGTCAATAAAATTGCATAAAGGATCTTTTTTTCATTTAATATCGAAATCATTTTTCTCTGAATAGTGAAATATCATTGGTTCTTCTTTTATTTTATTTATTTATTCATTCGTGTAGCATTCGTGCATTTATCATTTTGAAACATTTTAAGGGAAAGAAACCAAAATAGCTCCTGGTAAAACTTATTTCCAACTTTCTTTTAGGTATAATTAAAACTAAAAGAGAATAGGAATAATCTCAAATTGAAATACAATTCTCAAATACGGATATTTGAAAGAAACTTGACGAGAACGAAACCTGAGTTGGTACCTCTGACAGTGTGGAAGTCTGAAGAGAGAGGTACCATTCTTAGAATTTTTCTCGTTACTCTATTATGGAGCAAATCGATGTGGTCCGTTACAGTGTAGTTCTAATACATTGTTTTAGCTAAAATAATAAATTTAATAATTTATTGAATTAATAGACACGATATTATATCAAGTAATTAAAAAATCTCATATTCAAGAGACTTAAAACAACGGAAATAAAAAAAATTCATTTTAAAAACTTATTTAATTATAAATTCAATAAACTATAAGTTTAATTACTGGGGAACTTCTATATTTTGAGCGGCCATACATCGAAATTTTTTCAGAAACTAGAATTGTTCAAGTATAAACAGTTTCTGTTTATTGAAGAAAAAAAAAATTAACATTTAAAATTTATGCTTACTTGTTGCTCTAAAAAGTGTCTCGGGATTCCTTTCATATTACTACAAAAATCCCTCATTCGTGAGTGTGAGTGTATGAGAGTGAAATTAGTCGAGCTAGGAGGATAATGGCAAATGATGCTCTATTCCCAAATACTCAGGACAAGTCGAGCAAAACTTGGACAGAATAACGGCCCAAACAGAGAAAACACAGCATTTGAGCAGATTACCGACGCAGATACAGGAGAAAAAAAATAGCATTTGTAATGACAGTCACAGATGTATCAGCAACTTTCAGCTCTCCTGTTTATTAGTTCGTGCAACCTACAAATATTCGCCGTAATACTCTGCACTTCCAAGTTAGATACCCGCAGCTTCCGCATTTTCACTCGGCCACGTTACCATCAGTTCCTCGGCATATCCGCTCGTCCAAACGCCAACAGTTTCCTAATCGATTTCCCGATCGATCCCTCCCAGATTCTCATTTTTTCTATTTTCAACGGTCCGACCAGGTGGGGTGTTACAGGGAAAATTCAAGAAAAGCCTGTGACTTGCTTCCCAATGGAGATATCGACTAAATTTCAGCACTTTTTAAAAATATCTTTTTGCCGTCTCTAAGTTTCTTGTCAGGTCACCAAAATGGTCATCAAATCCATCTTCCAAGTTAAGGGGTTAATGCTTAAGTTTTTAAATGTCTCATCCTTTACAACAGAAACGTTGCACGGAAGCCACATTTCAGGATCATAACAATATAAAAGGATATAAATTAAATAAAAAAAAACTTTGTTTTACTCATTCTTAAAAAATGGAAATTCACGGCAGACCAGAAGTGACTCATATAACATTCGTCGGATGGATGTAACATTTGTCGGTGAGAAACATGTTATTCCAAGCTATTTTGTCACTTTACCTAATATAGAGCGAGAAATTTACTTTAAATTAAATTCATCTTCTGATTTCTTAGAGTGAAAAATGCAGTTTAACAAAAAACGCAGAAAGAGAGATAAAAAATAAAGATTGGTTAAAGGGTTGAAGTATGGTATCAAAAAAAAAAAGGAAATTCATGAAATTTGGTTATTAAATTCTTTGAAAGTATTGTACGAGATTGAAAATCCTTAAAAATTGACGAGATCGATGAAGCAGTATTGAAATGTAAAAAAAATTACATGAGACAAGAATGTGCTTAGGAATGGACTTTCATCAAAAAATAAAGCGACAGAATAGGCTACCGTATTTGGCCGCAGTAGCCAAGCGGTCATAGTTGGAACTAGTGGCCGACATGTTGTAACCGTCGAGTAGCGAGTTCGAGCCCTGATGCCACTGATCTCTCTCTCTCTGTCTCTCTCTCTCTCCCCCCCCCGTGTATCGGGGCTGATGCATGCTAAATCTATCGAGGTTCAAAGACCTCCAATTGGCGGGGTGTGACAGTTAGAAGAGAAAGGAGTCATCTCATATATCATCCTCGTCACTTGAGCGAGGTTCAAAATAACGAGGTCAGTCGCTTATAGCCCTTACATTGCTTCTCAGTGGGACTTGTTAGCAATTGTTTAAAACTACCTTCATATTTATACACTTTTAAGGTAAAATTTGTTTCATAATTCAATGTTTTAAGTCATCTTTGACCCTGAAAAACAAACTATCATATAATTGTTTTTTGTAATAAAAATATTGATTTGTTTCGATATGTATTCTTGTATATCGGAATTTCTATACATCGAATTTTTTTCGATATATAGAAATCCGACCACATTACAAATTTAAATGATTTTAAATAAAAACTAAATTTATTTAACAAGTATTCGATAAAGTTGATTCATGCGATTTAGAAACTCGAAAGCAGATGTTTAAGAAAAACTTTAAAAAATTTTTTAAACCGCTGAGTATGCTAGTTTACCTAATTTTTGTTTTTCCGATCATTCTTTACTTATGAATGTTTAAAAGTACTATTTTTATTCGCTCCACGCTTCTAATGGATTCAAAACTCCACCGCTCGTATTTTTAATTCCGGTCATAAAAAAAAAGTTCAACTGCCGGCACAAATTGGCCGTCCAATCATCCGGGAAAGAGGGGAAGAGTCACTTTAAATGGAGATGGGAAAAAAATAAATAAAACAGATTGGCGAAACTTTTGCCTCCTATTAGCAGAACATTAGTGCTCGTTCTTCGATAAGGATTATCATCGTCTGCAGTCTGGACCGATGCCAACCTTTAGGAAAGAAACTTTCAAAACACGCCGGTATTGTTTATGATGTGGATAAGAATCGTTTTGGTAATTCGTATCAGAAGAGAAGTAGTAGTAGAACGGGATTTATTTTAATCCTAAGGAGAGATGAGGTGAAATAAATACTAGCGCAAGAAATGTTCTTTTCTCCGAACTTATTAAAATTCTGCTTGGGTGGATCGCTTCGTTTGATTTTTGTTTATGTTCAAGAGTTGCGAATTGAAGTCTTAATTTAAATATGCGCTCCAGGAACAGCGCCGGGGTGGAAAGTTCATAACGAAGTTATTTCTCGGCGATGCGTGATTTATCCGCTCCGGCAACAGAAAGAAAAAGAGACGCAGATTTATTCCAAATCGTGTTCCAACTTTCGAAAAGTTGAATAAATAAATCTTGGTTACTTCGGTCAGCAGTTTTCAGATGGGAGGAATTTGTGATGATATGCTTATAAAAGAAACCGAGACTTGGAGGAAATGAAATGAATGAAGTCTGAAAAGTAGAAAAATGTATTAATACCATCTGAACTCATAAGCCTCTACGAGTAAATTAAGGTACTTTTAGCTTTTAACTAAGCCGAATTGAGCATATTCTACTTAATTTTATTGAAATTTGTGGGAAGGGCCAATAATATTACTTATTTCATATATATTCACCGCCAGCCAATCATGATGTTCTTGGCTTTATAAATATTATAAAGAAAAGTATTATTATTATTCACTTTTAACGGAATAGCCATATACAGGGTTTATCAAAATGATTCAACCGATTTCAAAATTACATATTTTTAAAAATAAACGACACAAAACAATAAGTACTAAGGCCGTTCATTAAGTTCACAGAAGTTCTAAGAGATTGTGCTCGCAGCATCTAAAATGATTAGTTTTTAGTAAGCATCACGGCTCACTAAATAGCTATCCAACTCTTAATTACTCTTTTTCGTGTTCTGACGCCTTTCGCACCTCAAAAACTCTTCATCATAATTTTTCCGGCCGATGAGATTATCCTCGCCTTCTTTGGAGCAGATCCTCCGGAAGAAACACATTATTTTGGCTTTAGTTTCATTCCGGTGTATAATGATGACTCCAGATCTCGCCGACGGAGACAACTCGACGCTGCAGGAATCAAGTTTTGATTTGTGCAAAACTAACATATGAATCAATATCAAATTTATTTCGGCCCGTTTAACAGATGGCAGTACCGAATTTTAAGAGCAGTTTATCTTAATGAGGCTATCTGTCTTCAAATAATAGTACTTTTTGAGTCATCCTCATAATACACGAATACAAACTATAGAAGTTTTATTTTGTGAAAAATTGACGGTCCTAGTATGATCTTCATGAAGATATTTCATGAAACTGTTTTAGAAGCCCTCACGGAGCTACTTCGCAGTTGGATCAGTCTCAGTGGCCTATAGAACTTTTGATGTTACACAGCTGAACACCTAAGTCATCTGGTATGCAATTCTCTAGTATAATTACTTGATACCTCATGCGATTTCTACCTTTATAAAATTGTGTGCCCCACCATTATCTACATATTTATTTGAACTTGAACGACGGATATCTGCTGTTGCATAATCAATTACCACTGACACTTTACAACGTGTTTGGCAAGAATTTACATATCGAATTGAAATTATACGTATAACTAAATGAAGTTATATCGAACATTTGTAAAAAGACTTCTAAGTGTTCTCTTTGCATTCATGAGTTACTTATCCTTCTAGTATCGTTTACTTTTGAAAATATGGAATTTTGAAATCGGATGAATCATTTTGTTTAACCCTCTATTAACTGTACCTAGAAAATAATGAGATATTTTACAAACAGAAATAATTACTTTGTGTTCATTAAATTTAATTCAATAATCAGTTATTTAAGCGTCCATTAAAAGTAAGAGAAAATGAATGCTTGAATATGTTAGAATTTATGGAAGAAAGAACAATATTTTTTGACTGTTTATTTATGTATCTCAGAAGCAACACGAGGAGTAATAACAACGAATATTGTCATCTCACCCTCGGTCAAACAAAGCACCAGAGCTGGCTCACCCTTTTCCAAACTTTCATATAACGTTAAAGGGGGATTTGAATTCTGGATTGATTTAATGTGCTTTGGCAATGTTACACGTCGGGTCTTCAGTGCCATCACCCACGACTTGACAAAAACAACGCCGACCGGGAGCTCGTGGCAGATTGATTTCGGCTGCGAAGGAACATTAACAGACAAAACAACCACGCCTATTAATGACACTTCCATAAGAACATGCAAACGTTTATATCTTGTTTCTTACACTTTTTAATAATGTATTAAGCAGTTTTGTATTTTTCAATTATTATTATTATTATTATTTTGTATTCCTACAACTTTCTTCCCTTTATTTTTTTATTACAAGGACTTAATCGTTACAAAGAATTTTTAATATAAGCCAATGATTGAATATAATTTCTTAAATCCTCTCCAATTTGTGTTAAAAGAATTAAAAAAGAAGATTTTGCAACACTTACAAGAATGGTTCAAAAAGTACTTGAATTTGGAGACAGGTGGCATCATTCAGGTAAATTGATGTTACCATTGAATGCTGCAATCGGTTAAACGGAGCCCAAAAAAATAAAATATTGATTCATAAGTTAGTTTGGAAATAGGATTGCTACTGCAGTGGATGTTCATCGAGAATCGCAACGACAATTGTTATAAGGTGCATAATATCCGTATCACTGACCAAGCTAATACTTTCGTAACATTAAAGAAATCTTTGATCAAGTTATTTATGACGCAGCTTAAAGAGATCTTAAGAAGTTGAGCAATTGTCTTCAGCAATTTTTCCTATATAACAATATTAAATATGCAGCGAAGCATAAGTAAATAGAAAAAAAAATATTCTTAAAATTATTCTTTGAAAAATTGTGTGATTATTCGGGATCACTTTGAAATAATTCAAGTAATAAAGAAATCAAGAAACACGTGTCTCGCTGTTTTATTCTTTAATTCATTTATCGGTTGGAAAGAAACATATCTGAAACAGCTGTAAGATTACATAACCAAACCCATTTTCAATAGCTTTCAGAATGCTTAAAAAAACTACAAAAAAAACCCAATTTTATGTTAGTTAAATTAATAAAAGAAATGACTCTGGTTAAAAGAAATGAGTTTGATATGTTGAACATTTTAATTTGAAAAGCATATTTTTCTATTTAATTGTGTTAAATTTTACCCTTTTGTAACACTTCTATTTCTAAACACTCTACGAATCCAGATTTTATAATAAAGGGATAAAAAGAGGGTAAAATTTTCTTACTTTGATTTTTATGAAATTCCTACTTAATTTGAAATCTCAAAGTAGACTCAACCTCTTATATAACAGGTGGGGGAGACATTCCGAGTTTTAAAACATATTCCGATTTCCTTTTCCCTTCGCTTTCAACATTCGAGTTTGTGTTCCCGGCTTATAAAAAGAAAGAAAGAAAGAAAAAAAAAATCTAAATACAACTTTTCAACCACTCACTTTAAAAGATTTCAACTATTTATTCTTCATGAAAAGATCGCCTGCTTCCGCTCTCGAAATCGTCTGCCCTCAGAACATTCTTCACCTCACTTCGATTCGAAATTCATCCCCATTTTCCTCTAAATACGATTCGCCACAAAAGTCGATTCCTCCGCGCTACAAGTGGGGAAAGGGAGAAGCTAGAGGACGGGTTCACTTAATCAACCCCTAATTCGCTTCAGACGAAATCTTCCCTTTTCGAAATATTCTTCCTTTGCCAATTTTTCTTTGGCTTCTAAGGAACACTTTTACTTCCACTCGTTCGGAATTCTTGGTTCTCTTTAATGGAAGAAGGAAAAATATGGGCTATTTCGAATTTGATGTGTATCAGGAACTTACTAGGAGAGATTTAAAATGATTAAGCCCTTTTTTTTAAAAAAAGGAAAGATTCTGCCAAACGATTTTCTTCTTTAAAACGATGGTAATAATAAAAAAATAATTCTTACATCTGCTTCGTTCTTTTTTTTCTTTTTTTTTTAATCAAATTTGAATTTGATTCACCGCCAGACACGCGTCAATCTTTCTCTATAGATGTTGGAAACATCTTTGAAAAAATGGCTGGCTTCGAGATGACATTTTTTTTTCTCTAGGTTTCTAAAAAAAATCCTAACATAAATTAATACAGCATTACATAAAAGGCCAATCATTGCGTACTACTTTTTTATATCTATTTTACATGATACCTATTCCTAAGTTTGCGTAATTTTTTTTCTTTTCAGAATTTCATGATCCACAAATGATTTTCTTATATCGGAATTATTGCGGATTGTATGTAATATAATTTAATGCATAAGGATATGCTTTGTAAATTTGTTAAAATGTCATCCAGACTCAAAATATTTACTCAGGTTCTTAAGAGTTACGTAACGTAAACGTTTTTAGTTCTGTCTTCTGAGCAGCACGGCAGTAAAAAATCTATACAATGATCATTAAAATGAATTCGGGAAACAGTTGTAGTGTTTATGCCAAAGTTTCATTTGAATATTGTAAATCTTGGACATAATAATAGCAATTCTTTAAATCGTTGCACCATTTATTTTCACTCGAGCTTAGGTGCCACTGAAGGCCTATCGTGTAGGGTTAAATTTGTCAATGTCACAAGTCCTGCCAATAGTGTGGTGTGGAATTTTGGAGTGGAAAGTTTCAGCTAAGATTTTGTCCAACTTCACTTGACTAAGATTAAACAGAACGAGGTATGTTACCTTTAGACCTCATGCTGCTTCTCAGTGCGACATTAATAAACAATCAATCCATCAAAAACCATCCCTGTTTGCCACGGAATTTCTAGTTCTTTAGTTTAGTTTTATTAACGTCGCACTAGAAGCAACACGAAGGCTATTGGTGATAGACCTCGTTATTTTGAACCCCGGTCAAATAACGAGGACGACACCTGAGCTGTCACCCCCTCTCCAAACTTCCACACCACGCCCACTGGAGGACTTTGGGCCCCGATAGATTTAACGTGCATCAGCCCCGGCTACACGGAGGGTCTTTGGCGGCCAAGTATCGAACCCGCGACTAAAGAAAATCGCCCGCCGTGAGTCTGAAAGCATGACCACTAGTCTACAGCGGCCTCCCTCAGAATTTCGAACTACAGTCAAATGACTAGGTCGGCATTTGAACTGGCACCTTATTGACAGCCCCAATAGGTCTCAGTGCATCACCTTCTCTGCACGACGGAGGTTTCGTGTCACTTTCGTCCTTATCTTTTCAATTCTTAAAATCGAAACTACAGTCTACCGACTCTTCACGACATCCCTTTTTATAGGCTCTTAAACTGCGAAAATGCCCCATCCACTGCAGAAGCATCGAACTTTATTTGAGAGAAATCCAAGAGATTTCTTTATGAAATGACGCTTATTCAAACGCCCATAGATCGCTCCACTCAAATGCTTGTCTTCATCCATTCTGACTCAGAATTGGGGAGTTCACTCGTTCACGAAATCAGTGTTTTCATTTTAAACAACAGTTGAGCGCGAGAGGTATGAAACTTGAGGAATCATCGTCTTCGCAAAAAGAATAATTTAAACCATTATCAGTCATCCAAGGGGCTACTATTTTAGGTGGAAGGTTTTGGAGTACCAGATCACTTTCAATTTTTTATCGTTTGCTACAATTTTAATTACATTTACCTTAAATATATTTAATTTAGTAATTTATCGTTTGCTTCAATTTAATAATGTAGCTGATAAAATATTCAATTTAATAACTTATCATTTGTTTTGGTTTTAATTACATTTAGCTTAAACATATTCAATGTAATAATTTATCGTTTCCTTTAATTTTAACATAGAAAAAGTGTACTATTGCCCATTTCTCGATATTACATCGTTTATTTTAATTCTTATATTTAATTGAATAATTTAATAATAATTATAAGAAAAAGCGCACCTTAGGTGGCTAAATCTGTTCTCTGCAAAACTTTACATAGAACTGCATTATTTGTATTTAAGATTAGAGAATGAAGTAGCCTCTTCTGATTTAAGAGAATAAGAAAATGCGCCGAACAATATTTATTTTAAATATGTTATGGACAACATACGATTTCGATTTAATAAATTTCAGAGTTATATAATTTTGTAGACCGAATTGCCACTTTTTGAGGGTTGGATTTTATCATTCTGATATGACTACTTTTGAATGAGAACGGAGGATAAAAACATAAGGTTTGTTTTACCAGTTCATTTCAAGAAGGAGAAACGTTCGTATCAAACTTTCGAATTTCGGTGAGAGGGGTAGATTATACCATTTTAATCCAATGTCACGAACAGAAAAGTGAGATCATTAATAAGATTGAATTGTTTAGAAGTATTTCCCTTTTTTTAAAAAATATAAAGGTAAGATATATTATTCCAAAAAAATAATTATTTAATGATTATACTTTGCTTTGGATCATTCAAATAAGTCGAATCAACTAGAGTAAGAATAGGTAGTCGATATTGTGCGTCATTTTACATTAAATTTAATCACAAACAGAAAGCGCATGCACTCTTCATTTATTTTTTGAAATTCCTTTAAATGCGTCTTCATATACTGCGAACATGAATACTTCGCTGAAAAGAAACACATGCTGACTAAAACGTCGGAATATATATATTGCACAGTTTAATTTCCTACTTAAAAATATTTTATTCAAAATAGCAAATCAGAACTATAACAAGTATATATATTTCCGCGGAGATGATCAAATAATTTTTTTCACAGCTATAGAAAACTGTTCATCCGATTCGTTAAAGTGTAAAAGACAACATTTTAAAGCTAAAATATATTCACAGATGAGGTGTGAGGAAATCAAGAATAAAAGAAAACTATTCGTCATTTAGAAATGAATTCATGAAGATGATCATCAGTAAAAACAAGAGCGGAAAAAAGTATTGAGGAATTAAAAAAATTCACCTTATTTTTGCTTAATTAATACGATACAGAGAGTTCATCATCGGGGTTGAGAAATTTGGATAACATTTTAAAATATATTATAAAACTCGTCGTGTTTGTATTATTTAAATCAATTTCGTTCACCATTTTTGAAAAAGAAATAAAAATAAAAGCCAATCTGCAAAGTATCTACAAAATTTCAATAAGATTATAAAATCAATAAGCAAAGAAGATAAATTTCCTCCCTATAAATATATTGTTATGATGCATGCATCATTTTTTAGGTCTGCACCAGATATGAGGGTATGGTTCGAAAAGTACTTGTATTTGAAGACAGGTGGTATCATTAAGTAAAGTGTGTTACCATTGAAGATGTTGCCATCTGTTAAACGGAGCCGAAACTAACTTGACATTGATTCATAAGTTAATATTGATTCGATAGTCGTTTGCAGTCAAATCAAAATTTGATTGAAGTCGCGTCGAGTTGTTCCAGTCGATGATAAATTCATTAATCATTATACACCGGAAATCAAGCAAAATGTTAGGTTATTTTTGGCGAATCTTTTCCAAAAAAGGCGAAAAGGATCCCATCGACCGGAAAAGTTATGACGAAGACTTTTTGAGGAGCTAAAAACGTCATGATCACGAATGCGAGTAACTGAGACTTAGATAGCTCTTTAGTGAGTCACGATGTTTACTAAAAGCAAACCATTTTCAATTCTACGAGTATCATCTTTTGGAATTTCCAAGGACTTGTTTAAAGACCCTCAAATCTTTCGCCTGCCTACGTGCACGCGTGTAATAAGTTGCTGATATGAGCACTATGATTACTCAAACACTTGGATACGAATCGCATAATTTCGAACCACGATCATTCGACTACATTTGAACTTCATTAAAAACATTTCTACAATTCTCCATGTAACGAACTAGAAGCATAGCTTAATACGATAAATATCAAACTCATGAGCCTTTGTCCGCATATATCGTGGATCAATTGCAATCCATTGTTTGTAGCAATTTTATTTTATTTCTCATCCTGTTTCTAATCCCATTCCATCCCTAAGCATAAGCGAATACTAGAACTTTCTAAGCAGAAATCACCAATTATCTAAATCTTCGAATCCATTATCAAACCTCCAATTTTAATTGGTATTTTGTAGGCAACTTTTATAAGAAAGAAATTAAAATGTGAAATATTTTCAGGCCCTTCAGCCAAAGCATGCATTCTTTTCAGATTCAGTGGTATTTTCCCACTTCTGGTACTTTCCTTCTTTATGAGCGCACGAGTTTGCGGCTCGCATCATAAAAGTCTACTTTTCGTCTCTGTGTAGGATTTCTTATGCTTCCATGTGTTGGTTAACTATATCGAAATGAAACACCTTAAATAAATAATTAACTTAACTGAGGACTATTATTTTCTGCAGTAAACTTTCAGGCATCGACAAAATGTTACACACACACATATATATATATAAGAATAAAACACCAATAGCATAACATATAAAAATCTATATATTTAAAGAATTATTAAAAATCCCAAATAATAACCATGAAAATCTGATAAAAAGAAAAAAAAAACAATTAAAATAATTAAGCAATCTAAAAATTTAAGCCGAAAAACCCCAAAACAAAAAAAAATATATATATATATAAAAGAACCTTAAAATTTATAACAGAAAGTCACGCGAAAGAAAAGCAAAATTTCGAATAATGAAAAAAATGTAATAAATAATGTTCCATTTTTTGGAATGAAAAAATGTATGTTTCAACAGGTATTACTGATCAAACCACCATTCTTCATTATAAAAAAATATGATGACAAACCAAAAATCAGTGAATTCAGAAAGTGAATCACAGGTAAAAGAAAGGTAAACATAGTAAAGCAACTACAAATTTAATAGCAAATAGCCAAGTTATACATATATAAACATCTCAAATATTATAAAACCACTTAAAAGTAGATATAAAAGGAGAAATATTAATGAAACCGCAAAAATTAATCATAGAAGTCAGTATTGTAAAACAAAATGTAAAAAAAAAAATTACTAATGACATATCACCAGAAACAATGCTGAAACTTTTTAAATACGACAAAAACAAATGTTGGAAGAGATTAATTATCTGCACACATAAAAAAAAACTTTAACAAATTGCAAATAAATAAAAAAAAACCAACCATAACTATTAACAAAATATTAATGACATATAAAACCCTGCAAAAGTTTCATACCTATGCTCTCTCCCCTACCACTTCTACTCTATAAAAGAACTCATTACCGAAGTAAACACTGATTGATTGATTTAAATGAAACCATACCAGAAAAATAATTAATTTAAATATACGAAAACTTTTTCACTTGCTTAAATTTATTAAACAAAAATTAATAGAAAAATATTTAATAATCAAATATTTTACAAATTTAATAAACCAAAACTAACTAATTAATAAAATCTTTAAAAATGAAAAATGATCGATAACAAAATTTAAAAAGTCACTATCTAGACAGAAAGAAACCAATTTATTCGAAAAAAATGGTTAAAACATTTAATATAAATAAAAAAAAAACATAATAAAATGAGAGAACAAAAGGGAAAGATGAAAAATACAAAGCCAAGGGGAAAAAAATAAATACACATATATATAATTTTTAGTCACAATTATAAATTTTACATTTTCAATTTCTTTTTAAAAATTAAGAGGAAAATAAGACTTTATATATATATATGATCATATAATGATCATATAATATATCATATAATAACATATAATATATGATCATATAATAACATCATAATATATATATATATATATATATATACGTAATATAGAAATTATTTTGAAAATTGATATGCAAAGTAGTTAATTTAATATTTCTTAGTAAATAATTATGTATAATATTTATAAAATAATTAAATTACTATCAAAAGAAGACAATTTATTAATATGGAGACAGTATTTATTTGTCTTGTCAAAAATATTACTAATTATCCCAATATTAACAATTTTTAAATTTTCTCTTTAAGAAATCTGTTTCATAACAACTGATTCAAATAACAAGGATAAAATGATGAGTCAGATATAATATCTTTATGAGAATTAACTTGAAAAATAATACGGTATCATCAATATATCTAAATAATTGAAAATTATTGTAATCTCTAAATTTATATTGAAGAAATGTAGATAAATATTAGCTAAACTATTACTAAATGGACCTTTTATTAGTTTGTAGTTTTTTCCATTATAACACATATAGTTTTTTTAGAAGAACAAGAGTTTTAAATTTTTCATATGATATAGATCTATCAATTTTTAATTCTTCGTAATTAGCCAAAATAATCTTGTTTAAATAATCTAAATCTAAGGAATTCAACAAATCATTAAAGTCATAACTATAAATAAATTAAATTCCCTTATCTTTTATATAGTTAATAATTTTATAACTATTTTTAATAATAGCAGTCTTATTAAAACTATCAATAATATTTTATAAAATGTTTCGTTAAATTTTTCCAGCTATAGTAACGTAAGTATTTGGAACATTAGTCACTATTCCAAATTTAATAGGAACTTTGTGAAATTTAGGAGTTAAAAACAAGAGAGAAAATTTGATCAAATTCAAAGTATAAACTATTTTTATACAAAGCTTTAATTTTATTAGTTATTTCTCAATCACTATTATTAAAATTAATAAAGGCATTAATATTAATTAAATGCTTATAAGTTAAATCAGCATAAAGTTTCTTACAAATAATTGCATAATTACTTGTTACCTTATCATTATAACAAATAATGAATTCATTTTGTCACTTTTTAATTAAACTTAACTTTCATTTTAGTGCTATCATTTATCTTAAGGTTCTTTATGTTCGTTAAAATCCTCAACAGGTAAATTATACTTAATTGCTAATTTTGTTAAGAAATTATCAATGTCCTCATAAATTTTTCTTCCGTTAAATTGTTGTTGATAGAAGTAATAATTCTAAGAACAGAGCCTATATATATTCACAATTTCTCTTAAATTTTTATCCTTAACAATATTTAGATTTCCTGTTATCACATGTTGGTATTCTTCATTAATAAAATATTTATAATCCTTACAATTACATTCGCTATAAATCTGTAATCTTTAAAAATATTATTGTTACGTAACATACGTCTCATATTTCTATTAAATCTAAAAGCTTTCTTAATCTTAATATATATAGTAAAAGTTAAATAATCAGTAATACATTAAATATAGTAATAAACTAAAATTAAAAACTAAGAAATAGAATTAAACGCTAAAAATAATGTTAGAATAAACAGAAGTTGAAAGAAGCTACAGAAATTGAGTCTCAAAATACAGGAAACAGTAAATGAAGTCTGAATAAACTACTGAAGTATAGAAAAAAATTGTGGGAAAAATCAATTTAATTCTGTCAGTCTTTAGATTGTGATATATGGTTAAACCAAACATCCCATCAAGTAATTACTTCAAAATAGATAGGTAAATAGTTATATTCACTTTAATAATTTATATTTCCTATAATTTTAATATCGGAAAAATTTACTATTGTCCATTTCTCGATATTTCATCGTTTACTTTAATTCTTATATTTAATTCAATAATTTTATAATAATTATTAAGAAAGTGCATATTGAGTGGCTAAATCTGTTATTTGCAAAACTTTGCAAAGAAATTTTTTTCATTTTAATGTTAGTCTAATTTCTTAAGAAAAATCCAACACTTTAATTAATTTATTTCGAAAAGAAAATTATATTAAATTCAATGATAAGAAATACAAACAATTAAAGGGGGCAAGCCAATAACAGTTTAGCTATTATCTATTTACGATTTTATGAACTGAACCATATAGATAATAATGATTTCATATTATTTGGATATATTGATGAATGTATTATATTTAATTACAATGTTAACATATACAAGTGAATATAAACATAACTTAACTTCTTATACTTCTTATTTAAATTTAATCTAAACTAATAAAAATAAAACGGAAACAGATCTAGATATTAGATTGAATATTATTAATAACAAAATTTACAGAATATTTTTGATAAAATGATAATTTCAGTTTTCAAATTAACAGGATTCCTTTGCGGAAAAATATCAATATTTCCAATCTTAGAAAAGTATTTAATTATGTCATACGTCATAAAATTTTGGTTTTGAAAAATATATAAATTTTCGCAAATTGAAAAAAAAATAATGCAGTCAATGGAATAAGGTTAGTTGCCTAATTAATTTTTAAGAACTCATTTAAAAGTATAAATAAAAATAAAATAAAAAGATGTTTTAAAAATTCAAGAGTCCACTCAAAGGTTTGTACTATTGGTAATTTTTAATATTTTAGCAATTTTATATTAATATTGTTAGTATTTTATATTATTATTGTTCGTAATTTTTATATTAGCATTTTAGTATTTTTTACCAAATTTTGTTATAAAGTAATTTACTGAGTGTGTTGGTTTTGATCCATAAATCATGTTAAGCCACGCGTTTCGGTCTTAAGTCTGAAACAGAAATTTAAATTACTTTATTAAGAAGATTAAAGCTCACAAATAATGGAGATAGTCCCGCAATTTTCAAAGATAATTGACTATCTTCCTGGAATTGA
>BMAW01045360.1:1741653-1756629 GCA_019974015.1 Nephila pilipes
ATATATATATATATATATATATATATATATATATATATAATAGGTCTCAGTTACTCGTATTCCTGATTATGACCCCTATCGGCCGTCAGAAATTCTTCGTCATAAATTTCCTGTCGATGAGACCATCTATGCTTTATTTGGAAAGGATTTCCAGGAAGCAAACAAAGGTCTAGATTTTTTCTAGATTTTCAGCGAATAATGAAGAACACGGGTCACACCGGCGATGAGAATTCGACGCGGCAACAATCAAATTTTGATTTGGTAGCAAATAACTACCAAATTCAAACTAACTTATGAAATGTCAAATTTCTTTCAGCTCCGTTTAACAGATGGAAGCCCCCAATACTAACACCAATTTCCCTTACTGATGTCATATGCCTTAAAATACAAGAACTTTTAGAACCACCCTCAATATATATATATATATATATATATGCGGTTAAATGGTCATGGTCAATGTTATTTGAATTGAGTAGCGAGATCGGATCCTAATTCTACTGAAGACCTTTCATGTAGGGACTAATGTACGTTAAATCTGTCAGGGTTCAGATTCCTAGAGTTTTCGTGGTGTGGAAGTTAGGAACAGTGGAGTGTCATCTTAGGTATCAACCTCATCTTTTGATAGAGGTTGCGAAAGCTGAGATTCGTCGGCAATATCCAATAAAAAATAGTGTCGTTTGTAAGCAATCAATCAATTCATGCTATTAAGACATGAAATTCAATCTCAAAGCAGAACATATTAAAAGCTTTCAAGATTTATATATATTTTTTGTGTGTTTTTATTTTTGCTTTCCGTTATATCGCAAGCGAGACATAAGTATATTTATCTTACTGATGATCTTGTGTCTATTCTACTTTTCGGAAGGGAAATAAGTGCAAATTATTTTCACGAAATGATTAAATTATTGTCACTTCTTCAATATTATATATACATAGAATAAAGATAAGAATTAATACAATAAATAAATGCACAGTAGACGACTTCTATCACTGCATATCAAAGTTAAATACTATTTCATATGAATGACACTCTTCTTAACTGTTACGAGAATTTTTACTTTGAATAATATTTCTTAAGAATAAGTTTGAACTAAAAGTATTCTTTCGAATCTGTATTCTTGAAAAGAAACTTTTTTTATTTCGTACTTTTCACGTATTTCCCAGGAGTATGAGAACTATTGATCTAGCGAATCTGAGCATCTACCCAATGTGGAAAATCTCTAATATACTCAGGCCAGCGATGGAATGAATAAGAGTTTTTGTTTCACTCATCCATTTTCAATGTTTCTAATACAAAATATAAAAAAATGATGTTTCCTTCAGTAAATTTTGCATCACAGATCATTCACTATTGTATAGAAAATGAATTTATGTAGAATAGAGCATGCGTGTTTTTTAAGCTTTTCTCCCAGAACGTAATAAACATTTCTTTGAATAGTTTACGCGATGGTTATGAATGGTTCACTGCATTCGTAAGACGATCTATTTATGGGAGCACCCCTCTCTCTCGCTTCGATGCTTTCGTGACACCCGGAAAATAGAGAAAGTAATGTAGGCGCATCTAGTGAGTTGTCTGCGCAAAATAAAATATTCCTCTTTTCCGGGCGATTTCTACTCCAGAGAGGAGGGACCGTTTATCAAATATACATGATCGTCTGCCCTCACGAACGGCAGATTTGTTTCGCTCGGACACTAGGGAAGGGGGAAGGAGTCTTCCTCCAGACGATCCGGAGGAAGAAAAAGTTCTGTCTCCCGGAGAAGGAGCTTTCGCACGTTCGGATTTCAAAAGTCGTTTGCGTTATAGCCTTTCTCTCTCCCATCGAAAAACCCCAAACGATAACCCTAGCATTTTTGGAACGTTGCCCACCTTCTTTTCTTCCCTTGCAGTGTGACCGGTGGATATATATTCTACAAGTAAAATTTTTTGAGAGTGGTTTCCCACAAAAAAGAAATGGGATTGCATAGGTTTTGGAATATATAAGATTGTGGAGCTTCTATTTGTCTTTCTTTATACGTCGCTTTTTATGATGTTTTTTTTTTCTGTTGTATTGTTAGGAACGTAAACTTCGTGTGCAGTGAATACGAGGGTCGTTCAATAAGTATCTGTATTTGGCTACAAATGCTGTTTCTAAATCAAGTTGGCGTCACTATTATGTGCTTCCATTTTTAAACTGTGTCAAAACAAGCTTGATGTTGTTTAATAGATTAATTTTGACTCTGTAGCCATTTTGTGACAAATAAAAATTTAATTGCTGCCACAACGAGTTATTGTCCTCTATTTGCTTCGAATTATCACTGTCAATGAAACCTAGATTCATTATTGTACACCGCAAGCAAAGAAATTACGAAATAATGGGTTGCTTTCGGTGAATTTGTTCCAAAGAAAGCGAAGACGGTCTCATCGACAGGAAAAGTTATGGATCGGTTTTTTTTGGATGCGCAGTATGTCATAACGATTTCTTAGAAAAAGGGGGAAACGATAACCAGACAACATTAAAAAAAATTTCTGCTCTTTTCCATTACCCATTCCCAATACAGGTACTTTTTGAGCCATCCTCGTATTTTCGTCGAATTGTTCTTTATGATCTGTTGTCCGCTCTTAAATTCGGATTTCATTTCAACTTTTTATGGTTATATAAAATGAACTCAAGTGGATCAGATCATAAATATTTTTGTCCTGTTCATGTGTTATTAAATTGGAAAAAAAATCTGCTTCCACTCTTATGTCTCATTTAATAACAATGGATAAATTACAAGAAATGTTCGCTGGATCTATGAAGTCTGATGATTCTATTTCATCTTAAAAGAGTGATTACTAAAGGTAATGGAGGAAAAAACATTATGAAAATATAATGGTAGTAAAAAATACATTATAAGTATTTATTACCCTTTTATTCATACTTTTTGTAAATTTATATAAAATTTTCTGTTGATGCACATTTAAAAAAAAAAAATAATCAATGATAAAAGGGTCTAGATTAATTTAATTTTCTTTAACAAAACTTTGCTATATTTGCTGTATGTCACATTTTAGTTATTCTACAAAAAAGCAATAAAATTATACGAGAAAACTGATTTCCTTTTCATGATCGATAGAGAAAATTTTATAAAATCATTGACAATTCGAAAGAACTCTTTAAAAATAGAACGATCAAAACTAAACTTTTCTTTTGCATATCAGATATCCTTTTAAGAGCACTGAAGTATTAATTATAAATTTGTCCCAAATTGTTAATTACAAACTAAAATTAAACTTATTTGAATATCATTTTTGAAAGTTTTATAAGGAGAAGCTCATTGTCTTTTGCATTGCATAATAAAACATTCAGTTTTTTTTCCCTATAAAAATATTAAAGGATTTTGCCTAAAATTAACAGTACTCTTTATGATATAAAAACTATTTCAAACATTTTTTTTTCCAGCATTTACTTCAATTTATTTATTTTGTATGAGTAAATGTACAAAAAATTATGTTTGTATAAGATATTTGTATTAAGATACTTGTATAGAATATTGGTATTAAGAAATTATCAAAGAAGCTTATTTTCATCATCAAAAAATAAAATAGGAAAATAATGTTCCAATTAATATTAATCTAATACAAAACAGGATTTTTTTTAAAAAACTTTTACTGAATTGATTTTTCCTCAGATGTATAAAGTGATCAAATGCGTATGTATCTAATTAAAATATAGTGATACATTTATACCTTTGAAGTTTTGTTTGAGAAATCTAAAAATTAATGAACCATAGAATAGTTTAAAGAACAATTATTTAAGGAAAAAAAAGAACAGAACAGGTAAAAATAGTTCTAAAAAAGAACACCAATTCTCATCCCTATGTACAAATCCTGTTAATATCGCTGGCTGTGCAATAACGTTATTTATCGATTTGACACACTAGAATGGGTGTTAGTTTGCCGTAATATAATGTTAATGAGGTTTGCTGCAGACACGGCATTTTAAAAATGCATGCATAATGTCGTCGTGGCAGAATGTCTTCTATATAATTCAAGCTTTTCTATTACCAGGCGGGGATTAATAAAGTAACGTTATGTAATTTTTAAGACTGGAGAACTGGTTACCATGGTTATCGTCGCAACCGTTATTTTCATAGACATTTTCAATATCTAATGTGAAGGGAATTCGAAAAGTTACGAAATTACGATACAGGGAAGTTTCCTCCATTTCTGTTTGCTTTTTCTTTACGAAATCATGTAAAATGTTTTCAGTATTGTCACATACCTCTTAGATGCCAAATATTCATTTAATATTAGACTTGGGATTTTAAACATTAAATATATATTTAAAAATTATACTTGACGTCGTGTTCAACAATGGTGACATTTCCGTCAAAGTATTTCTCGGAAGAATGCAAAACACGGGAATTCAAAATTAACGTCAACAGTTCCGAATATCTTATGAAACCAAATTATTTCATCATTCAGTTTTAAGTTATTTGAGTGAAATAAAAGAAACTGTTAACATCTTTAGTGTGGTGGGAAAATTTAGAAAGGGGGCTGCTTAGGTGTCGTCTTCATCACTTTGTCGAGGAACAAAATTACGAGATCCATCGCCAACAGCATTCGAGTTGCTTCCAAGTGGGACATTAATAATCAGTTCTGAGAAAGAAAGTTATAATTGGATAAGCATTTTTAACTGGTTTCGATTAATATCACATGAAGACCCACATTTCTATTTAAGAAAAATTAGAATAGACCAATAAAAATAGTCTGACATTATTCCCTCCCTTCCTTAAAAAATGTTATTTTTGATTTTTTTCATTAACGCAACACGAAGAATATGTTCAACAGATCTCATCATTTTGAAACTCGGTCAAGTCATGTAAGCTGGCACTCCCCACCCTTCTCCTTCCCACTAGAAAAAGAAACAACAGTAGTCATAGTTCTATATTGTTCGAAAGGAAATGATGTTCAAGATAAATTTCGGCATTAACTCATTCTGAAGAACTTCGACAAAAACACTTTACTCTAGACTTGAACATGACCTCAAGGATGTAAAAATTCTTTTTTGAAAAACTCACCAACAGTGCAACTTTTTAACGTGTATTAAGCATTCATCTCGGATATTTTATTGTTAGATCTCAAACGATGTTTGGAAACAAACACAAAATACCGCAATAGGGTACTTTGAAAGTTCCATTTGAACTCATTTAATTCTAATAACTCACTTAAGTTTTAAAATTCATTTAGACCGTCTTCGCGAAATGTTACAGAGCAAAATCTTTGGAACGCAAGTTCGCCTAGAAAATATTGTCCCCATATTTAAAGGAATTCGTGAGTAAGAACAAGTATATCCTTTTACCATAATGCGTTTTAAAAATTTCAAAATAATTCATAAATGCACCAAAATAAATATTAATTGATAATTACAAATTAGTATAGGTCAAGTATGGAACAAATTTTAAGCGGGAAAAGAATCGCATTTTTCAATTTTAAAAATGTGACATCTTAAAAATTAAGGTCTCATTCTTTAACATCTCAGGCGGATACAACCCAACGCATATTTCCATATATTCGATTTGTTTTCCTAAAAAATACATAGCAAAATGTACATAATTTTGAAAAAAAAAAAATAAATAAATAAATGGTTTGTTACTTCATGATCGACGCAATTCCAGGCGACAAGCGGACTCACAGAGCCGTAGTTCAGAAAACAGGTATGTATTTTATCAAAATCGCAAGATGTTAAAAAATCAAGCCTGCTCAGTTATTTCATTGTTTTCCTTATGAAAGTTGTCAGAAATACGTGAGACTTTATTTAAAAACTTCTGCATCACAAAAAGAGTTTAAGATCTTAAAGCAAGAAGGCTATCACTTGCTTACAAAACCAGCACACACATGCAATCTTAAAGAACTTTACCAGAGTCGAAGGGAGAAAATATCTTAGATATAACGCTAAAAGCATTTATTTTAAGCAAACATTTTTTTTTAAATGGGCGGATAAATTCTACAAATGCGCGTTGCGTAGAACTTCAAGCATGGTAATTTTTAATTAAAATTGTACTTGAGATCATGTTAAGTAACAGTAAGTGATTATTCATTTCGGAATATTTTTATGCCAAAATAATTTAAAATATTTTAATTTCATTTAAAATACCGAAAGAAGTGTTCTTTCTCATAAATAATGCAATTATTTAAAACAAAAGATGCACACAAATACATACATACATACATACACAAAAGATGCACACACACACACATATATATATGAAAGTTTCGTTATACTGGCATTAAAAAAACATTTTTCCTTACCTTTACACTAATAAATACACTTCAGTTTTTAGGGTAGAGGGGGCGGGGAGAAATGAAACCTTTTATCCTTCTGCAGGAAATTAAAACCAGAAAATCCCCTACTTACGGAGAATAGGGAATTTTAAATAAAAAGGAAGATCCTTTCCTTTAAACGAGTCCTTTTTTTTCCCTCTCCGAATCCTTTTTCGGCGCAAAAACAAAGTCTCTCTCTTCACTTCAGTTCCGGCGTCGGTCTGATGGAACCCACTAACGGGATTAGATTGGAACGCGGCGGCCTTTTGATCTCCGGCACAACCCCTCTAAATGGATCTCGCTCTTCGGAAGGTTGCTTCTCCGCGGGAGTCGTTTGATTGGGGGCCTCATAATCTCCATAAACATCCCGCGCCTAGCTCTTCGAACGAATATCAGGCTGCGGCATAAAAGGATGACGTCTTTCGTATATTTAAAAGTCAAAAAGTAAGTGACTTTTGAAAAGGAAGACGATACGAATATTTTTCAAGAGTAGAGGTAAGAAATACAAAGAGAAAAAATAGTAATAATGATCGGTGTAAGTGAGAATCTCAGACTATTGAAAAGTACTTCATATCAATAATATAGAACTAAAATTTCTTTTATAATTTGTTTTCAATTTCAAAAATTCGCTTGAGTTTGAATGGAAAATCACAATTCGTGGCTATTATGTACTAATAACATTTCAATTTAAATTTTTGTTATAGTTTTGAATGAAAATTTAATTAGTAATCTTTCAGTAAAATAAATTAAGTTTTATTTAAAATATACATATAAATTATAAATCAGATTTAAAATTATAAAGAGAAAAAGGCTTTCAATGTTTTCCGTAATTAAGTACAATCTATAATTGCAACTTTAATAAGCATTCTTATGATAAAGAGTTGTTGTAAGCAATACGGAAACATAAAAAGGCTAAGCAACAGCTATGATACATATTCTTATAAAATATTGCAGACATAATAGTTTAATGTCCATGAATTCCTTAAATAAAAGAATACTATTTTATCAATTTGTAAATGGCTATTTTCAATTTTTATTCCTAAATATATTTGTTAGTTTTGGCATTTCTTAAGAACAATACCATCCACAAGTGTGAATAAATGGAAATAAAAACACGCTGTGGGACAATATGACGGCATTTATGATACCAGAGGTTCAGAAATGAATACTCACACCAACGTGCAATCTGGGCATATGAAAAAATTCAAAATGTTTATTTTGGATTCGAACCTAGGCTTCAAAGGAAGAAACAAGCCGAGTTTTAAATATAGGAATTTTTACAATTCACCTATTAAAAAAAGAATGCTTTATCGCTAACCTAAATTATCTAATTGTCACGATGAGAATTCGAGACATTTGGCTTATGACTGGATCCTTGTTGGGACACGTGGAAATGGCATTCTTATTTCGATGAGTTTTGAATAATATTTGGTGAATGAAATTCGACCGATTTAAAATGAAATATTTTACTGCGCAAAGTGACTGCAAGTGACACTTCGACTCTTTATAATACGAGTATCATTCGTAGATATGAATAAGTGGTGCATAGAAACTTAAAAGTGAATGCATAATTACAAAATCAGAGACACGTGTTAGATTGAGAAGTGTTGTTGACACCTCCCGCATATTTACTATTTCCTGTTCTCATACTTTCAAAAGTAAATGAGATTTTAGACGAGAATCATATAAAATTCTAATCCTTTTTAAGGAAAGGTACTATTTTTAAGAAACATTCTTTTAAATAAAATTTTAAGAAGAAAACAGTGGTTGAAAAACTTAGTAATTAATCTCAAATATATTAATAGAGTTTGATTGAACATTTGTTTATTAACAAGGCACTTAAAAGAAACACGAGGACTTATTGGTGACGAACCTCGTAATTCCGGACCTCAGTGAAGTGATGAGAATGACACCTGACTTGTGAAACCCGACTACCATGAACTACACCATCCTAACGCGAGAATTTTGAATTTCGACAAATTTAACGTACATTACCTCCGTTACACGTTGGGTCTTTAGTGGCATCAGGACTCGAACCAACGATTTGACTGAACAATGCCGGTTGGGAGTTCGTGACCTTGACCTCTCAGCGAATTCGTAAAGAGACTATAAGGATTAAAATGTAATTATTTCTATATTTAGACGACACAAATAACGTATAAAGCCTACCTTTTTTGCATTTAAAAATTGCTATATAAATGTTCAAATATATGTTGATTGATTTTAAATTAACATCACATTACCATGACTATTTGTGACAGATTACATAGTTTTGAACCGTGAGTGAACGACGAAGACAACACCTGAGTTGTAGAACCCCACTTTCCTCAACCCAGCCTAATGACTTTCAGTCCCGACGCACCCATCTTTATGGAAGTTTTGGGATCAAAATTCAAATTACATTTGAAATAAAGAATTAAAGATTAATAAAATATTAATTTTTAATGTTTTTCATGAATATTTCTTTTAAAGTATTAAATAGGCTCTTACAATAAAAAGATACGAATACAGAAAGAAAATTAAGAATGAAGTATGGTTTTAATTAAATAAAGTAATAATTAATGTCGAAGACATTTATTTGATATTAAAGAACTTCTTTATTTTTAAAGTTAATTATGCTCTCTTACGCAACACATTTCGACTTAAAATTTAAATAAATGCGAAAGCTTTTAATAAATTGGAATATGTCTAGATTTTTTCCCTGTTGTCAAGATTTTCGTCTTTCACGAATTAAATACTTCATTTAATATGGATGAGAGACTTTCGTTTATCGGAAGTCTTGTTTGAGGAACAAAAATAAATCAATGAAAAGTATTTCAAATTAAAACGGGAATTTTTTTTTTCCATTCGAAATAAGCGAACGCGTTGAGTAAAAAGAAAAAGGCGAGAACTCTTTCCAATTTCGAAAAATTAAGCGATAATTCTCTGGCAGACGATATTAAATTATTTCTCATCGGTGGCATCATTAGCGCTTTTTCAGAACTGACGCAATTAAATGTCTCACAACAAAAGAATATTTGAAAGATCAGTTCCTCTTAATCTGTGGGTGGAGAAGAGTTTCCGAGGTGATCGCATTTCTTCCCAACAAACAGGATTTCTTTTTCTTTCTTTTTTTTTTTAATTTTCTTCTTAATGAGTCGGGGGTTGAAAGGAAATATTTTAATCGGTCGTTAACTATCTTCTGAAGAAAAGTGTGGGGAGCTTTTTCACGCAATCTTCAAAATGGAATAATCAAAAACCAAAATAAAAAGGTGGGGAGAGGGCTACATAGTCATAAAAAAAAGTTTGGGTGTTTCCCCCCCCCCCCCCATTAATGATGTAAAAGAAAAAAACGATACAGTGCGTACATTGTACGAGGATGGTTCAAAAAGTACTTGCATTTGAAGACAGAAAGCATCAATAAGAAAAATTTTAGTTAAAATTGGGTGCTACCATTTATGTTAAATGGAACCGAAGTAAACTTGATACTGATTCATAAGTTAGTTTTGATTTGATTGTCATTTGCTGCCAAATCAAAATTTAATTGCTGCCGTATCGAATTGTCACCATCTATGATATACAGGTTCATCATTATGCACCGAAAAGCAAGCAAAAATCAAAACGTTGGGCTACTCCCGATGAATATTTTCCAAAAAAGGCAAGGATGGTCTCATCGGCCGGAAAACTTATGATGAAGAATTTTTGAAATGCAAAAGGCGTCATGATCATAAATATGGGATATAATTGGGATTTAGACAGCTGTCTAGTAAGTCATGATGTTTACTAAAAACAATCTATTTTCAATACTAAGAGTGTCATCTCTCGGATTTTCTAAGAACTTATTGAACGATTCTTGTATATCTCTCTCTTAAAACTCGTACACCACGCCCTAAGAAAACTTAGAGCCTCCCCACTACAACAACAGAACTTGTGACCTCGACATATTGAACTGTTGAATTGAATTTGCCCCGCTTCTCGGCAAATTTTTACTGGCACCTGGAGTCGAACTCATGATTCGACAAAAATTGCGATGATTGCGAGTTCGCGAACATAACCACTAAACTACCGATGTCTTGGTGTTAATACTGAGATTAGTTTATTTTGTGTATTGGCTCGTTTTTCTGGCTGTCTATTTCTGCAAGTTGCCACAACCGTTAAGCACAACCTCAATATTTTGAATCAGAGTCAGCTGTAGAAGTTAGCCCACGCTCACCACATCCACATCATGCCAATTTGAGGACTTCGAAACCTCGATAGATGTAAATTCAATCCGCCTCACAGCACGATGGGTTTTAAAGGATTCGAATACGTGTCTCCACTGAATCTCCGCTAGAAGCGCTGTGGATGCCTAGTCTAGAGGTCACTAATGATAAGACCCGAACTCTAGTACGTGGCCGCGTTAGCCTAATGAATACACTCGGGAGTTCGCTCATGGATTTGTTCCCGTCGGGTCGCGAGTTCGTGTATTGATTTCCCTAAAGACCCACTGTGTAGCAATGCCGACTCACATTAAATCTGTGGAAGCTCCAAGATCTCTCGTTGGTATTGTGTGGAATTTTGTAGAGGAAGATATTAAAACATGGTACCGTCATCACTAAACCAACTGTATCTTAATCCATCTGTAATGTCGAGGTCGTCATCTGAGAATAATTACATTCGACGTTCCCCTAGGTCAGTACAAATAAAATATTAATTGACTGAAGCTATATCATTTTATGATCAACAATGGCCAACGTCAATAGAAATGAAATAAATTTTTCACTTTCAAACCAATTTTTTTGGATAGGAAATGACTGATTGAATTTTTGATTGTTTACTTACGTCACATTTAGAAGCAAAACGAGTAATTTTGCGTCTAGCTTAAGTGATGAGGACAACACCTGAAATGGCACCTCATTCTCCAAACTTCCAGCACTCCAACGGGAAAATTTAGGACCTAGATACACTTAACTTGCATCAGCCCGCTACAAAGCGGGTCTTTAATGACATCAGGATTCCAACGGAAGACTCAACGGAACAACGCCGATCTCATGTCCACTAGGCTACCACAACCACTGGACAGTATGCAACTCATAACTGATGAATAGCAGATTCAGGTCACATCCTTTTTAACCGTCTATCAGGACTGATGCTAGTTAAATCTGCAGGAGTTTGAATTCTCCTAATTGGCGTGCTGAGGAAGTTAATAAATTAAATGACAACTCGGATGTGGTTCTCGTCACTTGTCAGTACTTTTGAGAATGTAATCATTCTCAAAATTACAAAATCCCCCGCTATTAGACCTCGTGTAGCTTTTGATTTGATTGTTTTGTAAACCTCTCACTTGGAAACAACACAAGGGATATCGGTGACGCACTCGTGTTGCTTCCAAAAGTGATGTAAAATCAAATCATTCCGATTTGTGCTGAATGCTTGGTTGACTGTTAAAGTAATAATTGTATAAATGAGATCAAATACATGCTTTGTCATTATTCACATTCAAAGAGGATTTTGAATCAATTCAAATTCGGTATTAACTTTATATGCTATGTTGCATCTCTTGGAAAATCAAGAAATTTTTTTAGCAAAAATTAAAAACTCATTTTAGTAGAAGGGATAAAAATATCAAAAGAAAATTTCAATGAGAATCTCTCTTGAAAAGGAGAATAAAACCCATTTCATTCGAACTAATTTTTTTTTTGTTGATTTCCTTCAAAGAGCTCTCATGTAGAGGCTTTCAATTCGTTAAGCTTCGATAAGAATTTAACGAAATAAGTTTTGATAAAGATGTACAAACAGATGTACAAAAAATTTTAATCATGGGAAAATTATATTTTTAACTATATTTAAATGTATACGTTTAATTATTACTGTGCATGCTTAACTTTTGTCTATTTACCGAATTTGAATGTCAGTTTAAATAAAAAAAATAATAAAAGATGTCAAGGATGTCTTCTCAAAGAATGGAACAAGACTTCACAGAGAAACATGCATTCTATGCTTCATTATTTACGAAGAAATAGCTAAAAACAAAACATTAGTAATCGATTAGCATTGTTTGTTAAAGAAAGTTACCATAAAAAGAAACCCTATAATTTTCCTTGAGAGAGGGCAAAATTATGTATGTCAAAAATTTATCTATCATATTATTCGGCGATTAATAATTTCTTTTGAAATATAGCATTTATAAATTCTGGATCTGGCTTATGACAGATTTGCAGGTTTAACTTGCTTTATAGGCCCAACATTCCCCATTGTAAAATGTTATTCAAAATATAGAAATTCCATAAAGTACAAATTGAACAAAATTCAAAAAGACTACATTGCAAAATAAGAAACCAAATAAAACAAATACAGATGAAGAGAAATACCCAAACATTAACCAATGAACGATAACCATCTAAAAATTAATTTGTTAGATTAAAAAACTTATATGGAACAACTGCCTAGCAATAACATACCAGGATTTTCTCGCCTTATTCAAATCGGAAACGTAATATTGCCCATTATCAGAGAGAAAGAGTACTGATGCAAAGGAAGTTGAAAAACTTTAAAAATAGTAAAGTGTGTGGGGGGGGGGAATTAAAAGAGAAAAGAAATAATATTTAGAAATAATAATATAAATACAAAATTTTTTTAAAAAAAATTAACCAAACCAGCAAATAAAATTGAAATATATTACATTTTAAATTACCGTTAATAAAATTCAAACGAATTCTCTTGAACTTTTTCCATGTTGATATAAATTTCCTGTGCTTTAGACACAAGTCTGGTACTACGCAATACCTGGTTATAAATATTATATATTTCTAAGAAATATTCAGACTTGAAAAACTCTCAAATAAAAGAGCCTTATGAATCTCGAAGAAGAAAAGGCACATTTTGTCAACTATATTTCATGAAATTTAATTACGTTCTAATTGAAAAAAATCTAAATACTTCACTTCCTTTCCACTAATATTAGTTTTTAACAAATATGAATACTCTGTATAAATGCTAAGGAAAGCTTAACATCTTCCTTGTTATTAATTTGAAAAAAATATATTTCTAAATATATCAATATATCTATATATTCAAAAACAATTATGATAATAAAAATTATTTCCTTAAAATGTAAATAAATATTGGATAAACAATTATTTTCAGGACCAACTAACTTAATGTATACATTTTATCTGTTTATAAAAATTAATTAAATTCTTATATAGACTTGAAACTTCAGTTTAATATTAATAAGGACATTCGATACGAAAAATTTAATTACTTAGTTATGTTAGTTTTAAAAAAAATGTGTATTTTATAATAAAATTTCAAATATATTAAAGGTATCCCTTTAGGTAGGTTTGCAAGAAATTGTTTTGTCAATATTTATTTGCATCTTTAGGAAGATAATTTTTATGATTATAATAGTTTCAGAATGTTTAGTTATATTGATGATATTATTTTCCTTCAAATATTAACAATAACAAACATGTTAAGCTTTTCTTATCTTTTTATCCAGAGTATTTAAGTTTATTGCAAAGTAATATGAATATAAATGGAGTATAGTTAGATACTTAATTAGAAAATAAAATAATTTATAGAACTATGTATGATAAAAGTGACCTTTTTTCGTTCAGGATACACAAAGTTCCCTTAATTTGTAGCTCTTTAGGTTTGAATATTTTAAGAAGTATGATTTACAACCAAATATTGCGTAATATCAAACTTGTACTTATAACTACAATACAGGAAAGTCACGGGAAATAGCTCAATAACCAAAGTACTGTTGAAGCACTTGACGAATGCATATGGCGAAGCATCGAGGAGCACCATTTTGTATCCAAACAATGTCATTAACAATATTTCACTACTGCAAATCTGAAATTATGTAATTCTATGGGGGGGGGAGATGATAAAACCTTCTGTTCCCCATTGAAATCCTTTCGGAAGGTGTAGGCTAGATAAACAACTATGAAAGACTAAAAGACACAAAGAACTAACCATTTATTTCAAACTTAACAAGAACATAACTTTAAAGGTTAAGACTTAACAATAGCAACTTTAAAAATCGACCTTCACAGGTCTGGAATCTGCGAAGCAAGTGTGTCGAAAAAAGATCGCTCCCTCCTTTTCTTCAAGTCTGCTTGCAGCTCCGCAGTCAAAAATGATGTCGAAAGATGACGTAGGCAGCCGCCACAATTCTGCAACATTGTTATACGAGGGTGGATTGATAAGTTTCCGGCCTGACCAAGAAAAACAACGTTTTTAAGAATTTTTTTTTTTTATTTCTCAACATAATCTCCTCCAAGGCTGATACATTTCTCATAGCGGTGTTCTAGTCTAGTAATGCCATCTCTATAGACTGATTCGTCAAGCTCCTCAAAATACCCATTTACAGCTTCGATTACTTCTTCATTGTCTGCAAATCTCTTACCGCCAAGCCATTTTTTGAGGTTAGGAAACAGATAATAGTCACTCGGGGCTAGGTCTGGAGAGTAGGGAGGGTGCGGCATCAATTCAAACTTCAGATCGTTGATTTTAGCCATCGCAACGATTGACGTGTGCGCTGGTGCGTTATCGTGATGAAACAAGATTTTTTTCTTCGCCAGATGAGGTCGTTTAATTTTCACTTCGTGGCTCAAACGTTGCAATAAGTCTGCGTAGTATTGACCAGTGATAGTTTTACCCTTTTTAAGGTAATCAATGTATATAATACCTCTTGCATCCCAAAAAACAGTAGCCATAACCTT
>BMAW01045360.1:1756654-1772824 GCA_019974015.1 Nephila pilipes
CGAAAAAGATCGCTCTCCTTTCTTCAAGTCTCTGCTTGCAGCCCGCAGTCAAAAAAATGATGTCGAAAGATGACGTAGGCAGCCGCCACTCCTGCAACATTGTTATAATGAGGGTGGATTGATAAGTTTCCGGTCTGACCAAGAAAAACAACGTTTTAAGAATTTTTTTTTTTTATTTCTCAACATAATCTCCATTGGATACATTTCTTTCATATAGCGGTGTTCTTAGTCTAGTAATGCCATCTCTATAGACTTGTCAAGCTCCTCAAAATAATCTACTTACAGCTTTGATTACTCTTCATTGTCTGCAAATCTCTTACCGCTGTCATTTTTGCGTTAGAAACAGATACCTGGGCTAGGGTCTGAGAGTAGGGAGGGTGCGGCATCAATTCAAACTTCAGATCGTTGATTTTAGCCATCGCAACGATTGACGTGTGCGCTGGTGCTATCGTGATGAAACAAGATTTTTTTCTTCGCCAGATGAGGTCGTTTATTCACTCTGTGGCTCAAACGTTGTAAATAAGTCTGCGTAGTATTGACCAGTGATATTTTTACCCTTTAAGGTAATCAATGTATATATTACCTTTGCATCCCAAAAAAACAGTAGCCATAACCTTGTTCGCCGAAAAATTTGTTTTGCCTTCTTTGTTATCTCTGGTCCACTGTCGATCTTCTGTTCTTTGGTTTGTGGAGTGTAGTGGTGGACCTAAGTTTCGTCAACGGTTACGTGAATCGACGCAAAAATTCGCTTGGATTACGCTTATACAACGCCAAATTGTCGGTAGAAATGTTCTTTCGAATCAATTTTTGGTCGACTGTTAGCAAACGCGGCACCCATCTTGCACAGAGCTTTTCCATATACAAATGTTGGTGCAAAATATTTTGTACACGTTCATATGACATCTTACAGGTCTCAGCTATCTCACGCACTTTTAATCTGCGGTCTTTCAGCACTATTTGATGGATTTTTTCGATCATATCTGGAGTTGTGACCTCAATGGGGCGTCCTGAGCGAGGCTCATCAGAGGTGCTCACACGACCCTTTTTTAAACTCGGAAACCCACTGCTTAACGGTTGAATATGATGGGGAGGATGTCCCCAGTGTTGAGTCCATCTCTTCTTTAATTTCCTTCGGCGTTAACCCCTTCAAATAAAAGTATTTGATGACAGCACGAATTTCCAGCTTTTCCATTTTTACGAAAAACACAGAGGCGTCTTGTTCAGCGTGCTCTCAAACCTAAACTAACATGGCGATCGGACTGAAACTATAGCTACAAGCTATCTAAGGATGGTACTATAGAACGCCACCTCAAGGTAGGCCTCGTGGCGCCATCTCTTGGTCAGGCCGGAAACTTATAAATCCACCCTCGTATACGACGCACTTGCGATGGAGTATATCTGTGGAAGTGACCTCTTCGAAGAAATACGCACCCAGAACGACTGTACTTGCAACGCCGTAACACACAGTAGCTTTAGCTTCGTGCAAAGCGCTGGTGCCACATTGTGATGATTTTTATTATCTCCGTGACTACAGTTCTTGGAAATTACATTCCCTGTTAAGGAGAAATATGCATCAACCCTCCATAATATCCGCAGCGAACACTTACTATCTTAATCTTGTATAATAAGGAAAAATCAGGTTGCAACATATGGACTCACTGGAATCATTAAAGAAACATCCGCAGAATAAAGCGCAGAGAAGAATGAAGTCTATAGTTTTAGGTACATCTAAACAACTTTCAACACTTCTCTCAGTATGAAATGGACATACAATAATCGTGTTATGTACTTCCACAATAACTTCAATAGGAACATATTGTCTATCTCATGTGTACTCAGTTTCTTCGAAATTTTTTACCAAACCACGTATAGCTTTTACGGAACATGGGCCTCGTCTTAGCTTATGATTTTGCCGATAAACCTCACTGCCAAAATAGCCTTTTCCTACGTTCAGATAAAACAGCTTTATCGTATAAACTCCTTATTTTCCTGTAAGTGTCATCTTGTTTGCACGTTGCAACCCTTCATTGATGAAACAATCTCCCTCCAATGTTTATTAAAGATTTTCAACAGGCAATGCTTTGTACATGTTATTCTACTTTTTTATCCCTATGAATTAAGCAAAGTGTGTCGGGTTTTTTTTTATCATTGGTCCTTTACGATACTTCTTTTGAAAATACTTTATACAGGCAAATTTCGTCACACGTGTATCATTCCAACGCCATTTATGGTTTTTCTATGGGCCGATCAATTTAGGTAAGAAAAAAAAGTGTGTGTTACTTTTTGAAAGTTTCAAAATTCTTTAAATGTGACCGTAACCGTGAGAGTTCTATTGTTTTAAAACATCACAATCTCGAATACGTACCTTCAAATAACATAACTTTAAATTTCATTTGGATTGCTTGAGCGGATAGGCCACCAGAGGATTCATATAGCGGGGAATTTTTCTTCAAAACACACGCACATATATATATGAGTCCTTTTCCAAATCTATGGTAGTAATGAGAACATCTTTCTCCAATTAAGACTGTTTATTCATTTTGATGAGAGAGAGGGGCATTGTTAAACTGGATAATGCAAGAGGCGTAGCTCCACCGTCTCTAATGCAACAGAAGAAAGAGAGAGAGAGAGTTTTATCTTGTCTACGTTTTTATAGGTAGGGATTTCTCCATATCAAGTGGTAGCTTAAGTGAAGGGATTCTAGGGGATATTGAAGATGTCTATCAGTCTAGTAGGGATTACTCCCGACAGAATTATGACCATGTGAAAGTTGATTCAGTAGATTTTAAGAGCGTGTGATCGTATAAATAATTAGATAATTTGGAATTGTATCATCAAATAAGGATGAATTCTTTACTAATGGCTTATAGAATGGGGAAAAAATTAGAAAATTAAATTAGTTTTTATGTGATATCATTATATACATACATACACACACACACACACACACACACACACACACACACACATATATATATATATATATATATATATATATATATATATATATATATATATATATATATATATATATATATAAGGAGAGAGAGAGAAAGGCTATTTTCCTAAACAGATTACAAAAACTACAAAAGATTATTTCTCACCAATTCTTATATTTTTTATAATCCGATTCGTGCAAAATAACATCTTCAAAAAGCATATGCAAGGCATTATACTTTACTTTCTAGACGATTCAAGTACAGAACAGCAGGGACCATTGTTAAAAGAAAAATGGTATACCGTTTACTTTCACTAACATTGTCGCAATATTGATTTTTGATCTTAATTATTCCGATTTTATAGAAAAAATTTCTTATTTTTCAAATTTTCTATATCTTTATTCAAATAAGAACTAAAAATGAAATAGAACAGATTTTATATTATGTTACAGTATAACCCCGTTTTCTACCGATACATTCTCTTAGACATGAGCAACATCGCAAGAAATGAGTAACAACATAAAATGTACATGATATAGATATACATTTCAGATATGTTCCTCAAAATGAATTCAAATTCACTGGGATGTCAAAATGAAACGGAATTACTGAAATAATTTATTTCGACGCGATTCCACAAATATTTAATTACATTCAGTTGGGGGGGGGATATCTGAATTGGATTACTCGGTCTTCTTTTATGGTGGAACTTTTGTGTGCTTTCACTGAATTCCTGAGACAGGATGCGCCTCAAAAAAAGAACCTTTCCAGGGCGCTCGAGAAGGAGATCGATTCCGAACAGCCCCAGGGAGGGACGAGTGTTGGGTCGAAGCTAACGATGACTTCATGCGCCCCATGCTAATGCGTGCGCTCTAAAGAGATGACCTCACCGAAGTCGACGCTTTCCACGATTTAACCTAGTCTTAGGGGAAATTCGGTCGTTGCGAAGAGTCAGCAAATTGGGTAAATCCTCAATATGTGTAAAATAATTTCACTCTTCCATCGTCTTAATTAGTGAAATATTTTAACCAAATTTGTCTCATTTATTTGTTAATAATACTGTATTATTATGATTTTTATGTAGGTGTTTGAAAAGAAGTTTATATCAGCGTTTCCGGAATGTGGGGGAAACTAGGATGTCATTAGCGAATTAAGTTTTAACTAACACTGGATCACTTTTATATGGAAACAAATAAAGATCTAAAAGACCAAACACGAAGAAATTGGCTCAACACATACAAAGGATTGGTATAAACCGCTTCATGAATAGCTTCTCATCCTGGTGAAGCACGCCTTCTACATCTAGAAATAAAATCGTCGTTGACCAAGTGATGGAGGATGGTCAAATTACGATTAGAGAACTTACAGTAGAGGCGATAATGAGTCAGTTCATTTTTACTGCGAATTTGGGTATGAAAAGAAATTCAGCGTAGCTCGACCCAAAGTGAACTTCTTCGAACAGAAGAAACTTCTTTTGGATATTACACATATTACAGACTCACAACTTCCTCAAATAAGTGATCACTGATAATGATTCTTGGATTTATTAGTACTTCTCAGAAACCAAGAGTCGTACTCACAGAAACATCCTACATCCCCAAGGCTATAATGAGTAAGGAAGGTCCGCAAAAATGTCAAAGTCATGCTTGTGACTTTTACATTTTCTCCAAGAAAATGAAGCGTTTTATTTTAAAAAAAAAATCAGATCATTTGACTCCGCTTATGTTACTTGGCCTCCAATTTTCTACCATTTCATTTTTAGAAAAGATAAAAGTCATTTGAGTGGGTTACCACACCACAAACTGCCAAACGCGTTTTTCCTCCTAACGAAATCGATAAAAAAAGTCCCCCTCCTTTCGATGTCAGATGTATAAAAATCACTTTATTATTTACATTAGTTTTATAATTGTTCATTGCTTATTTAGTATTTTCATGCGATTAAATTAACTCTTTTATACAGGAGGCGGAGCTCTTCTTGTTCGTAATCGGTCTATAGATTGGTTGACTAGAAACCAGTGCATCGTCCAATTGGAAAACTCTTGAGCAGTATTGTACTTTCATCAAATAAAACAATTAAACTTAATAAATTTTACAAATTTTCAAAGCAGCTAAACAAAACTATTATAATTGCTAATAGCTCAAACGGAAGGAAAGTATAACGTTAATTTTTATTAACTAAGTTAATTAACTGGAAAAAAAAAAGATTTTCCCCGCAGTACATATCTTTTTTCAGAGTAGTTTAAAAATATTTTAAATCGTCTATACTTCAAATTCCATTCGAATCCTATAGATAACTGGAGAGTATTCTTCAAAAATAAGTTGGGGGTGAGTGTTCTAGATTACTTCGTACAGGTGATTAATCTATGAGACAAATTGCGAATAATTTTTGAGCATTTATGAAAATATTTGATAAATTCGTGTAATTTACAACTACTAAACGTTTACAAAATCAAACTCTTATGATGAAATGAAAATAATAAATTAATTTTCTATTTATTTCTCACGTCACTATTAAAATTTTTTCACACATCTATTATTCTATCGCATATATTTTAATTAATAACAGAGATATGGTTAATTTCACTATAGCAGTCAATGATTAAAGTAATTGTAATTTACATCCAGTGCTCTAAAGAGGAGTGCAGTCATCAAAAAAAATCTTTTAATTTCTATTGCATTGCTAACTTCTGAAACAAAATATTTTCTTAAAGATATTTTAATTTTTTGTATAATCAAGTAGATAACGGTCTTTCGAACCAAAGACACTTGAAGAGATTTTGAGCCTCAAAAAGAATTGATCACATTTTCGCCTTTAACATCCATATGATAATTAAAAAAAATATGCATATTCGCAGTAGACGGCCACTTGTGAGGCTCAACGATTTTCGATCGTAAGTTTTAACATTGAATATTTCTGTGAGTATGAACTATTGGAGGGAATTGTAAGGAATTCAAATTTAATGTTTTTATGAAGAGATGAATCCAAATGCTCCCCATTTTTTTTATCTGGTATGTACGATTCAATTTTTCTGAAACTGTATTTTTTAAATAAAAATTTTTTTTGATAATACTTTTTCCAATTTATTTATATTTTTATAATTGGGGAAAAACATCGTTTGGTGCAAAATATTTTGCAATGGTTGCATAGAATATGTATTATTATCAAATATTTGAGACATTCGACCAATAGTAGTAGTCCTTTTATTATATAATCGTAATTCAAAAACTTTCAAGCAGAATTTTATAAAATTTAGAATATATGGATATTTGGAATATATACACATATACATTATATATATATATATATATATATATATATATATAACACATCAATAACCCTTGAGACTAACCCAGAGATGGCGCTCGTAGTAAACCAGTAACCAGGTCTCTTTCTAGAGTACTAACCTTTGCTTGAAACGTGTCAAAATTTTAAGTCGATCGACCAGAAACAGCTGAGTTATCGAGGTTGGAGAAAGTCGTTTTGTAGTTGTTTAAAATGGAAAACCGAGTTTCTGTGTTCTGATAAAACATTGCTTTTTAATGGTAGTAAAAAACAGTGCAAACAACAATGGATTGAAAATGTTAACCGACACTTGTCCATCAAAAGCAACGATTTGTCGGTGGTTTGCCGAGTTTAAAACGGTGGTCAGACACAAATGACGCGGAACGCTCGGTAGACATTATATATATATATATATATATATATATATATATATATATATATATATATTATATATATATAATATATATATATATATATATATATAATGTATGTATATATATATATATGTATATACATAATATCATATATATACATATATATGTATGCATATATATATATATATATATATATATATATATATATATATATATATATATCATAATACTGAGTTATTCAAAATGAATCATCCGATTTCAAAAGTCCATATTTTCATAAATAAACGGCTCGGAATGATAAATAATATATGAATGCAAAGGGAAAAGATAGAAGTCTTTTTTACAAGTGTGCCATATAACCTCCTTTATTTACGCATATAGTGTCAATTCGATTTGTAAATTCATGTCAAACGCGTTGTAACGTGTCAGCGGTAATTGATCGTAGCAGCAGAAATCCGTTGTTTGTGTTTACATAAATTTGTAGGCTACGGTTGGCGCATACACTTTATCTTTTACAAACCCCCAAAGAAAGAAATCGCATGTGGCCATATCAGGTGACTTAGATAGTCAGCTGTGCAACATCAAGTCATCCTGCTCACTGCGACTGATTCAACCGCTAGATAGCTCAGTGAAAACTTCGTCAATAGGTTTCGTGAAATAACTCCATGACGAACACACGAAGACCATCTATTGTTCACAATTTAAACATTCTACATTTTCCTTTGTATTCATATGTTATCCACCATACTGTGCCATTTTTCTTTCTTTCTTTCTTTTTTTTTTTTTTTTTTTGAAAACATGAAATTTTAAAATGGCATTAATCATTTTGAATAACTCTGTAATTTATTTCCTTAGAGCCATTAAGAGTGTTATCAATTTTATCCAGCAGAGATTAGAATTGCGAACCTTATTTAGAGTGCCCTTATTCTTGATGAATGTAGATTTGGAATTAATCAATGACCTGTACTCTATAATTTAGGTGATATACTACAGAACATTTTGTTATTAATCCAAAGCTTGATGGTCAAACAAATAAAAAATTGTTTTTCGTTGTCTCCCACCTTTCACATACAAAGCTTAAATTCGAAGAGATTTCGCATCATTCTTTAAATGGGGCAAAGTTGATGTTTCTCTGCAAGGGCAACAAGGCATGAAGACACTCTCAAAAGCCAAATGCCTCGAACAATCCCCTCCCCCCTTCCGCTTAAGAATTCGGCAACGCTTCGAACGAATTACTTCTGTCCGACCCTCCCCAAAACTCATTGCTCAAACGAGTCACTTAGAAGCAAATGGAGGGCGATAAATTAGCCCCGGGGCTATGAAGAACCATTCCCGAGAAATGGCAAATCGCAAGTGCCAGAGAAAGCGCGCGCAGAAAGAAAAAGACCCCAAAGATGCGTTCCATGCGAATCCGAAGGGAAGGGTCGTTTTTCTTTTAGAACCACCCCCTCTCATCTCCAATACAATCACGGGGCATGGAAGAAACACTTCATGATCTACACCATTTTTTTAGACGAAAGAGAAATATGTACTGTTCTCTGAAAAAAAAAAAAAAAAACTTGACTTATAAAGCATTATAAGGTAAGAAACTATATATTTCACAAAGCTATGGATGAAATATTATTTGGTTCGACACGTCGAGAGGTGAAAAATGTAAGGAAATCTTAAGAAATTGCATAGGCGCTTGAGAGGAAAAAAAAAAGGGGGGTGGGGAATGTAGATAAAATAATGTTTTTTGTTAAATCAGTTAGATACGTATTAAAATAAAAACAAATAAAATAACTTATAAAAAATTCTAAGCGAAGTTTTAAAAGAACCAATTTAGCTACCCAAGGTGCACTTTATTTTATAATTATTATTAAATTAATTAAATATAAGAATTTAAATAAACGATGAAATATCGAGAAATGGACAATAGTAAACTTTTCCGATATTAAAATTAAAGCAATCGATAAATTATTAATTTGAATATATTTAAGGCAAATGTAATTAAATTTAAAGCAAACAATAAATTATTAAATTGAATATTATATCAGCTATATGTAATTAAAATAAAAGCAAACGATAAAAAAAGTGAAAAGTGATTGGTTACGCCGAAACGCCCCACCTCTGACAATAGCCCCTTAAGTGGTTAATATGAATCAGATCCAACGCAGATTGATTAAAGATTGATTGTTTATTAACGTCGCACTTTGAAGCAACACGAGGTATACTGGCAATGGATCTAAAATTCTAAGCATCAGTTAAGAGATGAGATTGACATATGAGTTGGCCCTTTCTATACAAATATACACACCACACCAGAGTGAAGACTTGAAGCCTAGACAGATTTTTTGCTCATCAGGCCCGCCACGCGAAGAGTCTTTAGTGGCATCAGAGCTCGATTTCTCGATTTGAAGGGGGAAATGACTTCCATGAACTCGCGGCCATTCACGGCCGCAGAACATTGTTTTAAAACTTTTATAATTGTAGAAGTAGATAAATGTTTTGTAGTGTTTCCTATTTTTAAGGAAAGAGTGAAGTTACATGATTCGTTTTGACTAACTTACATTTGCTTTTCTCCTTCCTATAAACAAGGGGCAAAATAACTTTCTTTCACAAGAATATAAAACAATACATATAACAAAAAGAAATAATAAAAAAATGTATTTATGTAAAATTTTAGGATAAAAAAAAGGAAATTGATGTTAAAATGATCTCAAACATAATTTACATTTTTAAAATAAAAAAAAGTACATGAATTTAAATATAACTTTAAGAAACAGATAACTTCACAGACAAATCGATTTTTCATATCTCATCTAACAGAAACATGAAACATCACACATACTGTTAGAAATTTGAACTCAAGTTAAAATAGAAAGTAATTGTGCTCAAATAGGCCAAAATTATATAATGTGCATAATTCTTTTCCCTTGAAGTTTTGATGAGTACACACAGAAATATATTTTAACGAAAATGTGACGAAGAAGACTATCTCGGCAAGCAGAACAGCTAATAATATAACAAATCAGAAAACAACTTGGCACTAAATAACTGGGAAGAAACGACACAAATTAATTACAAGAAATTTTTAATCATTCTGAAGTAAATACTGATTCAAAGGGGATGGGGAATTTGTGCGCTTTGAATTTCTCAATTCACTCTTGTTTAAAAGAAAAAACATGAAATCAAAAGCTAGAATAACTATTGTATCCAACTAATACATGGTAGGTCCTCCGCTGAAGGAAAAGACCACAAAACTGCAACGGGACTTGGACTTGACTAATAACAAGAAATATGGGGCAGACAATGCATAGCATTCTTCCTGCAGAATGCTTTATAATTCTGAAATATTGGATTTCAGTGTTCGATAACGCTCAATATGGGATTCCATTTGGGTACTATTCACTTGGAGACGTCTGGAGAGTTGAGTGAGAGTGACAAATCTCAGATTAATGCTCTTATAAACTTTGTAACGTTGGGCTATTCGCGATTTTCTCTTACTAACCTTGGAGACTTTAATTGAGATTGATTGCATGAAATAAACATTTTCTTCCCAACCAAAATGAAACGTGATCATGTTAATTGCAAGCAGGTAGAAATAAAATTAAGTGATATAGATATGACGGTACAAAAGAAAAAGGAAATTTAGAGGTTAAAAGACGAGTGGGACGAGCGTTGAGTGTATGCCTTTCAAGCGATAGACGATACCAATAGTTGCTAAGGGTGATGGAGGTCGCAGAGGAGTTGAGAGATCAAGATAACCTCAACAGGAGAGGTTTTGGTAAGAGAGTATTAACTCAATCATAGTCTAATAGGTGAATTAATCCAAGGTGTTACCAAGGAGAGCAAATATTCCTTAGACATTATATTACAAAATTGATAAATAAGTAGTTGTATGAGACTTGACTGGCGTATCCTTGTGTAAATTACTGACTTTTGAGTTAGTTGTATTTGACTGATTTATGGCACAAGAGTCGGCTAAAGTTGATTCGCCACAACTTTATGTGGAATCCTAACACTAGTTAGGAAGTGTTCTGTTGAAACAGGTATAATTCATCTTCAAGATTGTGGAACATGGACTGGTGTCAGAAAAGATGCACCCATTGTAGACTGGTCAAATAAGTTTGTTGACGTTTCAGGAATACCAGCTAAATAAACACCATACCATGGCGAATCGTCATAAGCTAATACATTTGGAATCCATGGCATTTGATACCCCTGGTGAATTTCCCAATGCAGGTGAAAATAAGACTCTTGGAAACGCGAGGGGGGCAGTTCAGGTGTCGTCCTCGTCACTTGCCGACGTTCAAAATTACGAGGTCCGTCACCAATAGCCCTCGTTTTACTTTCTAGTGCAACGTTGGAAAAACCAACCAACCGACTCTTCAGGCTTGTTCCTATTCATTACTTGTTATGATGCCCATCAAATGAAATAATTTTTGACAGCGATGATGGTCTCTTTGTAATCTGAGAGTTTACCAGAATTCTTGTTCCAACGGAAAAGTAAAAATTTAATTGAGCGCTAACAACAACGCCGTATTGAATTTCAGTTAAATCTTATTTTTGTCGATCGAATTCCTTGAGCAGTTCTGTTATGTGGGAGGGATATCAATTACTTTATATGTAGATGCAACGGATTAATGTATAGTTGACGTTGTAATGTATTTTGCAAACATAACAACTTATTTATACAGCATTTTCGCATGATCAATTTTTATGGTACTTGACTGGTTATTGAAGATCCCTGCAACATTCTCTACAACATTATCCACCTGGCCATATTTATGTTATTTTCCCACCATACTGCGCGATGTAGACCTATGAAATGAACCCTTCCAAATGAAAATTTGCGATTTAAAACCTAGACTAGACAAAGATAGCGTGTTCCGTCTTTGAGTGTCATCGACGACGGAACTCCTCGGGTTGTCCACTAATTTGGCGATATTTGAATTATTGTTACCTTGACTGCAAGCTGTGATTTGTATCACAAGCTTCAGTGTATTCGCATTGCTATGATTGTAACGGATGGAAACTATGCAATCTAATTTTCTGTAGATTTAAACATTTGATTCTGTATTAAAATTTTAATACAGAGCACTGATACAACTCACTTAAGTTTTTATTAACGCACACACACAAACACCTGTAATTTGGAGTTTCCTTCTCATTCCGATCTTCCACACTTTTCCAAATGCATTGAGATGAACGAACATGTATCATTGGTGCAATCTATAGCGTTTGGAAATAAATTATCTGGTCCCATCACCTGTAAACCTACGATTCAAACAACAAAATTGTTGTAGCTCTTCTTGGCGTACTGATCACGGTAGCTATCTGACCCTTTTTCCCGTATTACATAATGTTTATTTGGAACATTATCTCTCCCACCCCTTCAGAAGTTATGTCTAATCCACACGTCGTTGTTCTTTCAGGTGAAACCACATCCTTCGGTTCATTTGGAACGCCTGCATCACAAACGGTCAAGAGCCAATAAAAGCTCTCGGTTCTTTAATTAGTTCGATGAGAGAAGGCACCTCTAATCCTGAAAAGAGGAGGCGAACACGAAATGGACGTTTTCCAATTAAGCGCCCTTTTCAGAGAGCGTCACATCTCTAATTGTTTACGATGGGGAATTTCCAGTTGGGAAAGCACAGGGATTAAAGGGGAGAGTGTCTATTTATCAATGTAAAAGAACGAGAAACTCGAAAAATGGCTCTTTTGAAAGATGGTTAAAAAATGTTAGAATTGCTAACAAAGTATTGCATTGTATCAGAATGTTTTATTAATCGCTGTTTGAAGTTCTAAAAGATAATTTAATGACGCCTTTGAATCCCGGATACATCAACATTTAAAACAATTAAGACTGCTTTCTTTTAAAAAGAAAATAAAGTTGAATAAAGATACCTTTACACCTTTCTGTAAATATTACTTCGGTTGAATAAATTGGGTATCATTATTAAATCCTAAATTAAATTGTCAATGAATTATAGATCAATTCACATAATTAGCCCCGAATATTTAATAACTTAAATACATCACTTTATTCACTTTTTTGCATTTTTCATATTTTTATTGTATTTAATATTTTTTCTAACAATATGTAATTTTTTCGATTTCATTGTATTTTTAAAATTTGAAAATAATAATTTTTTTCGATTGGTGAAAAACAATGTTGACAATTTATATAGAAAATTCTATATCGTGAATGATTCATTTAACATAACGATGGAGGGCGTTTCTAAAATACCCACAGCTTTAATTTTTTAGCAGAAATTGAAGAAATCTGAAATTATGAGACCAAGATGAGAGAGCAATCATCTACTCGAAAAGAATGGGATCAACAAAGGGTAAAATCTTTTTTCCTAGTTATAAATCATTGGCTTAATTATGATCATATTTTGGTGCCTTTTTTGAGCCATTTACAAAGATACTACCTTGGTCTTTCTGCGATTAGAATAACAGGTATCATTGATTTTTTTATGTCCAAATTCGCTTAAACGTCGCCTTTGGTTCGCCTTGTCATATAATAGGAGAGTAGCTAAACTATATTGAATAAAATCAATGTAACTAGAAACTCGAAAAACCATGTTTTCCATATAACTTTTTTACCATCGCAAGTTATCACTTTTTTTATAATCCCAAGATATGAAGCAAGTAATAACTATGACTCGTCCAGTATAATAGAGCTAATATATAGGCAAGTACGATTCCATATAAGTATACAAAACTTATGCAATGTGCAGAACTACTATATATAAGTTGTTCGCGAAACTTTCCTAACATTTGGGATTACTTTCTTTCATCATATTTTCTAGCTCCTTTTTAGCCAAATGAAGCATTATTATGCAAAATAGGTAAACTTATAAGTGGATTGAATAGATGTAAAGAGGTTAATAAAAACGAATGGGAAATGAATATGAAGAAGATATATAGAGAGGTTGTGATAAGTGAGAGATTATGCAATTAGAACGATTGCAAGTGTGAGAAAGCACTGAACGAAGTATTAGAGTTCCTTACGTATCAGTAAGATCTCTAGGAACTAGAACCCGACGCTATTTGGTCGAAATTTTCCCCATTGTGGATTAAGTCACATCGGGCATTCGAGTAAGATTAATTTTTGATATTTATAGTATCCGAGTTGAGAGACACTGAACTGGTAGAAAGCATTCCTCTCTCTTTTTAGAGAAGCAACAAATGAGATTCTGAAAAGTAATTGACTGCATTCGTGAACCGATTTTGTGTGACTAATTTAACAACTTTATATGTGCTTTGAAGTAAGTTAGTTATTTTAGATGTGCGATTAGATTATTATTTAAGATGACAGATAGAATTATTATTAATATTAAGATGACGAGTCGGGTAACATAGATACGCTACAACTTGAAATACGGTGTGGTGTTTATCCTTCATAATTCGGCTCTTGCGCTACCTCAATCTAATATATAAATCAAATACTACTATACTCCAATTAAGGACACCCAAGAGAGAATTTTTTTTTTTAATTTTCTGTGACTGTAAAATATCTAAGGTTGTTCTCTACAAAATCCCAACCTAACTCAAAATCTTAATTTATGATTTAAATAAGAATTCTTTCTTTTTAGTCTACTTGTTCTTAATTTCATAACTCTCTTGGATAGTAACTGCGTAGTTTAAAACTGTCAGTGGAACTTTCTTCAGTCCACAAAACTAACAGAATAATTTCAATATCAATAACAATTCTCTAACCTCAAGTCCCTATCCTCTATCTTCCTTTGTTTCCCATTACTTGAATATCATTTGTTTTTCCTGAAAACTAAGTTTCTTCACTTCACTTCTATCTTCCTCTACTTAACATAATCCCGATTCATTTTAATTGGGAAGAAATCTTAATTTTATGCCATTCAAATCGATAAAAGTCTCCGAGGTTAATGAAGAGAAAAATGCAAATAACTTAACGTCACAACGGCACTTTACAAAGATAAGACCAAGTATCTGAACACGTTCGTGAAGAGTAAGAAATTTAATAAGCTACAAAAATACAAACGATTTATGATTAAAATAATCGTGATAACGAAACTTCGATTAGTTACATTTTGTCCCAGAGCTCGGGATATGAGATTTCAATCGGATGTATATAATGAATATTATAGCATCCACATCGAGTGTCGAGTTTCCAATTAATTCGATGCGCCATCTAACGGAATCTCTTAAACACACAGAGACAGAACGAAATGAAAATACTCAATAAGCCAGGACATTAAAGAGAAAAATCAACGCTGTTTAAAATTGAAAACATGATAATGCGGCTCATGAATTTGTCTTATGAATTCGTTTGTATTCATTTAAGATGAAACCCACGTAGAACATCAAACAAATTTTACAAAAGGAGACTAGACGACGTTACTGAGGCAAGAATTATACCTCATAAATAATTTACAGGCAAGCAAAACACTACACAAGCGAAAAGGAGCCATACGAAGCCCATTACACTTCAACTCAGCAAGAGTATGCAAATACAGTGGAGTCATCCTTCTCTCTTCCCGACTCGCTTGCATTCAGTTATCTTGTCATTGACGAACTGCTTCGATAATTGGGAACAAATAATACGAAGTACAAGGCTGCTGAGACATTTCAAAGCTTCATTTTTTTTCTGCTAAAAACTGGGAGCACTTCGTTGATTCCATGAATGTATTATTTATGAGAATTTGATAAATAGAGCACTAGTAAATTGAATTTTAAAATTGTGAGCAAATGTGCCAAGCCATAAGAAAAACATATCTGCCTTTGCATTTTTCTCAAAATGTGGTTTGTCAGGATTCTGACACTTTCCTCAAAATGTACTTTATCCACAGTGCTGAAATTTTTTCCTTTATATAAAATAAGTTTTTTTCTTCAACAGGGAATTTAACTTTTTTGTACTGAATAATCACAAATTTTAGGCAATGTAAAATATTTGAATGACATCGCAAGGAAATTTAAATTATAATATTCATAATTGTATGAAATTCATAATTTGACACGATAATTAGTGTATAGTACGTTATGTTGTACTCTGCAAATTTTCAAAATTATAACTGCTGTGATTTTCATGCAAGATGTACCTAAAAAGAAGTGCATGACTAACAAATGCATATATCGCTACACATTATTAATTGATAATACGTAATTATGTACATAAATGTGATTTTCTTTACATAAACAGATCCACAAATATCTCAGTGTTAAAATACGACTTCCATTGCTTTAAATTTAAACAAGATATGATTAGTTCAATCGTAAAATAAGTTCCCTTTTCCTCAACTAAGGCGCCTGATTTAGTTACTTTTTAGAAAATGTATTATCTGAAAAATACAATTCCCCCATACCTTTCCAAAGAAGAGCCATCTGAGTGATATGAGAAGCGAAGGATAAGAATTCGTGGAAAGCTTTTTCCCCTTCTTGTACTTTGAGGAAGGCTGACACACGTGTGACGACATGTGATAACTTATCATTAAGGCTCACCATCAATCTTACCGCTAAGAGAATGAACCGGTCATTCTAGCAAAGCAAACTAGCTGAAATGATATGAGGTAGCATTGGAAACTATCGCTATATGAGGTAGCATTGGAAA
>BMAW01045360.1:1772834-1803562 GCA_019974015.1 Nephila pilipes
TATGAGGTAGCATTGGAAACTATCGCTATATGAGGTAGCATTGGAAAGAAAGGAAGCAGAGAACAATCGCCGAGGAAGCTACCCAGTTCTCTCTCCTATTTTTTCATTTTTATTATTTTGTTAGCTGGTCATGATATCAGCTTATGTTTTCCTTTATTTAAATTTCTTTTAAATGTTTTTAATACCGTTAATAAATTGTTATTCTTGTTAGAATATGTAGATGCAGATCTTGTGTGATATTTAAACAGCTTCTAATCTGCAGTCAGTCTGGTGACTCCCAAACATGTATTAGAGAATGTGCGAGATAAACGATGTAAATTCTTCATAACAAATTACTTGAAATATTTTTTTCTTTCTTATTTAGCATTAGTTTTAATTATTTCAGAAACAATGCAACACTCTTATGTAAATGGAATATTAACATGGGAAAGTAAAATGGAACACATTTGCATTATAAAGCGAATACAAGGCAAGCAAAGAAAAAGAAACAAATGCTTACGATACAAGTATAAGCGTTCTTTTATTCTTAATATAAGTACCTTATTTTAAATGTTTCTGTGAGAGGTAATTATCAAAATCGATTACATTTTTTTTAAAGATTTCATAGTTTTGTTTATAAAGAAAACAAAATCTTAGGAACCTTAGACAATAATAAAATTCAAATTTACTAATGATATCTCTATCGTCAGTAATGAAAAAATGAGACAGAAAAAATCATTTTAATACCTGCAGAGTCGAAGAAATAATCGCAAAATCTGCCACTTCGCAATTACTTTGGCGATTCGAAAAGAAAAATTATTTTAAGCATTTAAAAATTACATTTATTTCGGAAAATATAAAAATAAAAAAATAACCCATCGTAAAGAAATAATTCTGAATGATATAAGATAAGACGCAAAGAACTTATGGGAAGCAAGTATTTGCTTTAAAAAGTAATATGTTATAAAAAAAATAACCATAGAAAAATACCCAGACGATTGTTCACAGTTTATTTGTTGCAAAAGGATCACAACACACAAATAATTTACGCACAATAAACGTACTTTGTCAAATATAATAAGACCGATAAGGAAATATTCGCTTAGCTTGAAATATTGATTAAAAAAAAGAACATGGTCAAAAACTATTTCGTTTAAACTGTTTGCCTTTTTCCCCGTAATTCTAAAAAGACATTAAATTAAAAGAACAAAAAATGAAGTCACTGGTATCGCTATTTACAAAGAGCATTCGTTTTTGTAAGAAATATGCCTATATTCTCGTTTTTCTATTAAGCCTGAAGCAAATACAGTTGTAATGAAATACAATTCCTTTAGGGACAGTTATCCTCTTCGGTACAAAGTTTTTATCGATGATAACATTATTTGTTATGACAGCATAACATTTATTGCAATTGTTATTCTTAATCTCTTGAACCCTTTTCCTAATTTCAAATTATTTTACACACGTTCTTTTCTTTTCTTTTTTTCCCGCATGAGACCTGGCTAATTTTTTCTACCCAACAGGATATGGTATAAATCTGCTGACTGCGATACCGTTCACTTAGCGTCAACTGTCCACTTAAGATAGAAATACTCTTTTCATTCTCCTGGGGTGTCATAAATGTCTTCCAGAAGAGCTATAAAAGCTGATGGAGTGTTGTTTCCCCTCTCTGAAACATTGACTACACACTTAAAAGATTATCGTTTTGCTTCTAAGTGCACACAAAAAAAATGCTCCTTTTTTACGGTTGAGTTGATCTTGAAAAACTAAGAATTAATGATTATTTATTTACGTCGCACTAAGAAGCAACCCCAGGACATTTGACTACAGATCTCGCAATTTTTAACCACATCCATGTGACTAAGATGAAATCTGATTTGGCACCCCACTCTTCTCCACATCTCGCCAACATGAGAACTAAGCTCGAAGGACTCGAACCCGCAACTAGACTCAAACAACGCTGATCTCGAGTTCGTGATCGTGAAATATGTCTATAAGTTCGTGATCGTGAAATATACCACCAGGGCAGCTATATTAGGAATGGAGAGGTTCTTCATGCACTGCAGTCATATTTCCTTGAGAACTGCTGGCAACGGTCTACAGTTAATTTCGATAAAAATACGCAGAAACAAAAATTAAAATAAAGGAGCTGTCTTGGCGGAAATTATAATATATACATACAATAAAATATAATATTTTAAAATAGAGATATTCACGATAATTTCTTTTAAAAAAAAATAAGAAAGTTATCGTCATAAGATTTGTTGTTATAGATAAGACACAAATAAAGTAAATAATTTTTCAGCCTCAATTTTAATCTTCATATATTTTTCTCATTGATTATGCAATCGAAGTTCCACTCGTCGATAGAGAAATTAATTTTTTGTAAGAACTGTATCGCAATGGTTAAATTTAAATTGCGACCATTTTTAAATGTATAATTCGAAAGCATTTTTCCTTGTCTCTTCGAGAGAGAATGAAAAATTTCATTATCGTTAATTCTTGAAGGTATGTAAACCTTTTTAGAAGAGAAATAGAAACTGGAAAGGCTTGATCCTAAGAGAGATATTCTTATTACATTTTTCAAAATTTATCTTCAAGCCGAAATGAAACTATTATTTCAGAAAGAATTGTCGATTATCCTTTTGATCCTTTTTTTTTCTAAAAAATATTTTCTCCATTCGAAATGAATGAGAAGAAAGGGAAAAAAAGTTTATAAATAAGTAAGAGTCTTCTAAGCATTAATCTGTTTCGAATGGAAAAGAAAAAGAGGGAGCGAGAAATTCTGTGAATGAAAACGAAATTAATAGAAACAGATGCGATGCACCGAAATCTGTCCTGGCGGGTCAAGAACTCACAAATAATGGTACAAATGTTTTTTCCCCTCTCTTGAAATGAGAATGAATGGATTCTTCTGCGGCCAGACAAAGTTGGCTGTCACCCATATTTATCTTTTACTGGGATAGAAAATGAATGTAAAGAGGATGAGGGGGGGAAAAGGAAGGCGATAGGAAATAGCGCATTCGAGATATTTTTCAATAATTAAGAGTGTTTCAAACATTCATTTTCAGATATCAATGAATTTATTTGGCTCAGTAAAATTTGTAAGGAGTCTAGAGAGGGAAAAAAGTATTACTCATAAAAAGTATTGTTAAATATTTAATATGTAAAAATATTGAAATATTTATTATTTACTCATTTTTGCTGTGTTTTGTTATATATATATATATATATAAATAAAGAGAATCCCTTAAAGGGACATTACGATGACCCCTTAATCTTAAAAGTACCTCTAGAAAAATAATATTGAGGTTTATAGTTTATAACACTTAGAGCAACACGAGGATATCGTCATTTGAAATTGTCATTTTAAACCTCGATCAAGAGAAGACGTCTGAGCTGGCGCCTCCCATATCAAGTCGAAAGGGGGGTTTGGAACAAATTTTACGTATATTAATTTCTACTCTTTAGTGGCAGCACGACTTGAACCCACTTCTCGACAGAAACAACGGCGGCCACGAGTTCGAGACCATGACCATTAAGCTACCGCGGCTACACATGACAGCTGGGAAGAGTCACACGATAAAATTTTAACTATCTAAAATGAAATTTGAATTATCCACTATTTTCTCCCTTGCTATAATACAGAATTGTAATGGGCAGTGCAAAAAGCTCGAATTATTCAAAATTTCGAATTATTGAAGTACGTCTGTCTATATTCTGGTGAAATATTAGCAGCGCCACCTGTCCTGACAATGGTACATTTATTATTAATCCTTTCTACGAGGGTTTAAAATAACTATCTGAAGCATTTATCAATACCTGTTTTCAGATAAATATCTTTGTTACTTTAGCAATTTAAAGGAAAAAACCGCACTGAAAGATTTGTTAGTGCGTGTGGAAATTTGTATTTGTTTTACTTCATGATAAAAACATACTTTGACATATTGTTCCGTAAGAATCGATACTAGAATATAGAATACACTCTATCGATAGTTCATTCAATACATTGTTAGTATCATCGATAAAACTGAAAATAATGGGAATTACATAGTTTTTTTTCAAACAAATAACATCAACAGTACAATTCAGTTTCAACATTATTAATATAATTATTGATAATACGATCAATAATTTGAAGACAAAGGTTATTTTATTAAAGAAACAAATATTACAGATATTGAAAGAGCAAAATATTGTGGTGTTGATATTTTCCAAGATATATAGATTACGTTTTATTCAATTTATATATATATATATATATATGTATATAGTTTTTTCAATTGTACATTTTCAGTGTCTTTATTTATTTTCATATTCAAAACAACTATAATACAAAACAAAAGTATAAATATTTGAATAATTATAAAAATTATTTGAAAAATATTTGAATAATTTTAATAAGAAAACAATTATATGTCTATTTTTCCAAACAGTTCGGTAAATGCTCGATAGCTTCACGCAGATTATAATTAAAGATTTTAAAAAATAACAACATTAACAACAACATTTTTTTTTTATCTTTATCCTTACTCCACCCGATATATTCCTAAATTAAGCCATTTACACATATTTAGTAGATTTAATAGGATACTTGAGCTTAATTGAACAAGAACTGACAATAGTATTGAAATAATAGAGATCTTCGTCTAATGACTAATTAATTAAACATTCAAAAGGCGATACTTAGAAAAAGAGTATTAATATACTTGAAATTGTTTACACCCGTAATTTTATTTACTGTATCGATAATTTGGTAGCTGTTGGATAATACAAGTTCATTTTTCAATTAAGAACTAACAGCTTTTTAAATGATTACATAAATCTAATGAAGAGATTTGTTTAGAATTTGATCACATGATAAATGCTCTTCAGAAGGCTTGAAAATTAAGAGCTAGCCGACGAAGGGAGAAAAGTATTTCAACTGAATCGAATTTGTCTCACAGAAATGAACATTAAGTTCGATCTCATTAATTTTGTTTCGAAAAAAATTCGCCTTTGGTATAGTCGTTAACTATTTGATTTACTCTTATTGTTCTAAATATTCTCTCGAATTATTTCTTTAACCCATAATTTCTTAAAATATTTTAGACATTGCAGCCCATTATTTATTTTTTATCAATAATTTTCATAATTTGCTTTAATATTATGTTATTACGTTTTTATTTTTCTAAAAAAATATATTAGAGAAGAGTTTGATTTATCAGTTTCCATTTTATTTTCACTTAAATGACTTTTGAATAACAAACGATGGTCAAATGATAAAACTTAAAAAATATTAGTTTTAACTGCATATAAAAATAATAAAATGTGATCGATATTGCACACTCACAAGATAACCAAACTAAATATAAATAAGGATTCTATTTCGTGGATGTTTATTCTGAATTTTTCATTTTAAATAACTTTCAAGGAAATTTAAGAAATATTGTTTAGTCATCATTGGAGAGAAAATGGCTTATCGAAGTTACTTTCACATAGCTTAAATGAAGTTTAAATACGTTCCTTTCCTTCTTTTAATTTGTTTTTCATCAAAAGCTTTAAGAATTAATTTTTGGTTTAATGTAATAATTATTTTACTTTATTTTTCAATTCCACAAAAAAAGCTGTTCTTAAATGAATAATATTAGTTCAGGAATGATGCCAAACTAAAAATATTTGTCCCTGTATTTATCTCAATAAACATATAAATAATAATAAACACTGTAATAGGTAACAGTGAGTAATTTTCTACCTTTAATGGCTGCTTAAATTTTTTTAATATCTGATTAACTATTTGAGATAATAACACTGCTCGCAAAATGTTTTCGTATACTAAAATATTACAAACATTAAAAGCACGAAATCATAATATAAGACATAATTTTATAAAACACATACAATGTATTTAAAAAACATCAGTCAAAAAGTTCTTTTTTTACACATCAGTCGAAATAGTAATCATTTTAATGGGGAAATTTTTTCATATGCCATCTGTGCTAAGTAAAAATTATCAACATGTAAAGGAAATCGTAAGCTACTAAAACTCCTTATCAACGCAGATAATCAAAATTTCAGAATGAAACTAAAGTGTGATCTCGAATTAGCGATGAAGAAACGAGTCTAAAGAAAATCTCTTCCAGAAATAGGAAATGAACTGTCTTTATCCACGAGTATATCTACTGTATAAATATGGTTAAGAACGGCTATGACAAAAAAGTTTGAATGTTTAATTAACGTCGCACTGAGAAGCAATGCGAGGGGTATTGGTGACGGACCTTGTAATCTCGAATATCTTTCAAGTAACGAGGAGCTGATACTTTTCTCTCAAAACCTCCACACCACGCCAAAGAAAAGACTTGGGACCTCGACTATATTTAACGCATCAGTCTCGGTTCACGGCGGATCTTCATTGGTATCAGGGCTCGAAGCCACGACTCAATGTAAGCAACGCCGGCCGCTAGTCTGCGATCATGACCTTTAAGCTACCATGGTTACGACAGAAAAAAGGAGGACACAAGAAAAAATTAACCGCGAAAGATTCAACTCGAATAAAGTGAGCGGCGCGTTAGATGCGTGAATCTTTTCAACTCTATTTTCTGCTCGTAAAGTAATTGAGGAGGAACTGCAGTTTCGTTCCATTCATTAAAATTGAAGAGCTTAAGATTACCCTACAAACAGGTGGAAAAATCTTTGCCCGTGACTAAATCTTAAAACTTGTAAACAATTGAATAAGAAATAACCACCATTGGAATGGTGCATTTACCCGTGAAAAACGATTTTCTAAGAATGGCCCGGATAATGAAATATCCAACACGGAAGAATATAAGAAGTGAGTTTTTGGTCAAGAATGAAGAAACGCACAAATCGTGGTGGAAGTTTTCTTGTCTGGGTAGGGATGAGATAACACGTAACGGAAATATATTAGTTTACAGGTTTCGTTACAGCTGAGGTGTATTGCAATTTCTCGATGGATAAAGCTTTGCCTTGGAGTGGAAATTCTTCTGAAACTGTTTTGTTTGTTCTTCGTGAAGATGTAATTTATCTGTTCATAATGTCAATTGTATTAAGGAATGACGTTGGGTTATATGAAGCAAGAGCCAGATAGAACTGTCAGGCACCAAACCATGTAGAACTATGATCTAAACATAAGAATGATGGAAGAAAAAGGGAAAAACTGTTGACACAAAGGAGGGTCGAAAATAAAGAAGGATCGCTGAGGAAACTCTTTTACGCGTCAACTGTATATATCGAAGATAGTGAAACCCACGGGAAAGAAAAAAATCACTTGGGTAACAAGGGGTTATGATTCCCATAAGTGCCTAAAGTAGGCTAAGATTCCTACAATAGATAGAAAATAAAAAGGAAAAACAAAGCCTTAAATGTAATTGAATGTTTTTATTATGATTTTATATACGTATTAAGATTTGTTCGTGTATGAAAAGTTTTGACTCCACTTTTTAATAAGGAATTTCAAACTCTTAAAATGAATTCATTGCTTAAAATATTTTCTACGTTTCATCAGGTTGTAGGTTCATATTATGTTATATTGTTAAATACTATTATGGTTATATCTTTTGTCTGGAAAATTTAGGTATGGGAAAATATCTTGCGAGCGAGTGTAGCTAAAAGCTTTCGTAAAAGATCATAAAAATAGAGAATCGAACCATTTAAAAACCTTTTCAAAAAATTTTTCGTTACACGTTATGCAACATGATTTAATATTACTTATTTCTTAAAAAAATATTATTTATAGTTTTGATTTTTTCTAATGAAATTTTTAGAATTGAAAAATAATTTTCCATTGATAGATATAACAAACAAAACAAAACAAAATGAATGGAAAATTCAATTTCGTCAAATACTTAGGAAACAAATATTAATTAAAAGTAAACACATCCATGCCGGCACTTCAATTGTCGTGTTTCTTTCCCATAGATGGGTACTCTAAGAGTGCTTTGCTTTATTGGGCGGTGCCGAACTAAAGTGAAAATTGAAAATTTAAAGCAATGATAATTAACGCCATTTTCTTATTTTTTTACCGCATTTTCTGCTTCGATATATTTTGTATGTCTGTACCAAAAAATTTGTTAGTAAAACGAGCATGCTATAACTAACTATGTGACTCTGAATAGGCGTTTATACTCTCTCTCTCTCTCTCTGACTTGTGTTGGAATTTATGCCAACTCGAAACGTGAAACCCCAACCACACATTTCTTACAGTGGATAAAAAGCAAGGGTATATATAAAGATAATTATAAAGGTAGTTCAATAAGTATCTGTTTTTTGACGACAAATGGTATTGCTAAATCTAGTTGGTGTTATTATGTTGTGCTGTTGTCTGTTAAATTGTGCCAAAACAAATATGACATTGATTCCTACATTAGTAGGTAGCCATTTGCTAACAAAACAAAGTTTGATTGCTTCCACAGCGAGTTATCGTCTTCATTTTACTTCGAATTTCCACTGTCGATTAAACCTAACCCAGCCAGGAACCACATTCTCCTGCAGGTACTAAGCCCTAATAAAGAGGGAGAGGAAAATGGAATTTTTGATTTGCCTATTTACTTTACAGTGGTATGGTGTTATTTCATCTCGAACAAAAATGACAAATCGTAGTTGAGCGGACTTAATCCAACGACCTGGAGCACCAAGGCACACAGTCTTGCGTGCATGTGCGTCCTGAAGTTCGGTTGAGCTACTAGTTACAGCATCGACTGAGCTCCTTCTAACTTCAAACCTGTAGTGCAACTATGGAGCAGAGAATTGGTTGCTCGATATATGTCAATGGAACCTATATTCATAATTATACACCGGAAATAAAGCAAAAAATCAAAATCATAGGTTGCTATCGTTTAATCTGTTCCAAAGAAAGCGAAGACGGTCTCATCGACAGGAAAAGTTATGGAACAATTTATGCGGATGCTCAGGGCATCATACTCACGGATCACTTTGAAAAAGAAAAAAACAATCACTGGACAATACTACAGTGAGTTATGTGCCGTTTGCATTTCTTCCATTCCTAATATCCAATTTTCACGTTTCCAATGCAGATTACTTTTTGAACCACTCTCGTAGCCGTTTTTTTTTTTTTTTTTTTTTAAATGTTTGCTCCAGTAACTAGTAAACAACATGGGTATGGAAATAGCAATTTGTCTGATGAAGCTATAAATGGCAGCAGAAGAATTAGATCGAGATAAAAAATAATCTCATTCTCTTGAGACGTGGATTTTATTAAAGCAAGGTGAACCGCTGGGTAATGAAGTGAATGAATGTATTGCGGAAAATGAATATCCCGAATCAGAAGAGGATATCAATAAAGAATGGCAGCAAATAAGAAAAAGAAAATTAAGTAATAAACGAATATTCGGAAAAGGAGGAATTTTTAGTTTGGAACGCTGACTGCAACGGCCCTCATACAAATTATTCATCTCGACCTATTAGAAATGACAGTCGAAGAAAACAAATAAATATGCTGTACAATGTATGAATAATTCTTCATCTAATAGCAGAAGATACTAACAGGTCTGGCAGCCTGTTGTGAAGGATGAAATGAACACTTTTGCTGACGTATTACTCATCAAGAGTGCAACGCACGTACTAGAAATTATATTATATTGGTTTATAAAGGACACGAACATACGCATGGAAAAGGCGATGACACCAGATCGTTTTACATCCATATTTAAATTCTTACATTTTTCCGATTATACCATAGTTAGAACTGAATATCAGTTGAACAAAATTCGAACTATTGTAGAGGGCATTGTTGATATCTTCAAAAAAGTTGTTGAACCTCGCGAAAATATTGTAATCAATGAAAATATGGTTCCAAACAGAGGACGCCTCGGGTTTTACCAATTCATTCCGGGAAAGCGGATTAAATTACTTGAAATTATATAAACTGTGTTTCCCTGAAGGCTACACCTTCAATAACGATATTTATGCCCAAAAAATGCAACGACCATTTAGAAACATATTCACGTGATGACGTAATGAGATGAGTAAGTAGATTGCCATTTGAATGCCGCTCACTATTTACTGATAGCTTTTCATACGAGTGTCCCTTTGGCTGAAGAGCCTTTCGAAGAAAACCATTTATTTGTGGTAGTGTCAATATAACAAAAAAAAATTCTAACACCCAATTCAAAACAAAACGGGGTGTCATAATGAGTTTTGGAAACAGTAGCAGAGCTAAGTTTTTGAAATACACTGATAAAAGAACAATTTGCATGTGAATTACTTCCAATAATCCCGAGTAAGAAATTTTTCAAGGAAAAAGCGAAAAAACTGAAGTCCGATGCTGCTTTTGATTATAATAATGCAATAATTCGAGATAAAAATCAACGTTTTTAAAAACAACGTTTTTAAGTGGTGACAAAGTTTATTAAAAAATTATTGAAATATTATTTAAAACTTTGTAAAAAACCTCATATCTCTCTCGTCTTTAATATCATTCTCTCTGCGTAATTTAATATATCTTCCATAGATGGCGCCACGTTACTACACAAATTACGTTATTAAAAAAATTATTGAAATATTATTTAAAACTTGTTGCAAATGTCTAAATATTGAATTGTTAGGCGAGTAAGAACGATTCTCAAAGTTTCAGAGCTCTAGCTTGATGGTAAGTTGGTTAAATTAACGATCGAAATTTTGATGACATACACACACCAAGTGAAATACAGAAAAACGTTGTAAAAAAGGTGTTGATTCACTCGCTCAAATAAAATTTTACTATAGTTTACGGAAAACCATTAAATGGTACAGAAAGATAGTGATACAATTAATATGCGAGATTTGCCTCATAAATGCATGGTGTTTTCATCAAAGATGGAGTGATAAACATAGTAATATTTTAAAATTTGGAGAGAAAAAAATTATTGATCCCCTTCTGAACAATAATCACTCTATTGAAGAAATGACTATTGAGAAGCAAATACCTTCAAAAAAGGTTCACTTTTTTTCCCCCCTATTTTTATAATGGGTCCCCTTGAAAGTCAAGAAAATGTTGTAAGGAATGTTATGTTCATTTAAAAAAGGGTAGAGATTATTTTCCTCAAAGAAAATTGAAAGAGTAATGACGTGTTTGGTAAGTGTACAATCTTTGTGAAGGTCAGCCAGACTTTGATATGTTTTTAAAAATTGCACAGACTTAATAAACCATTATTTTTACAATATTGAATTATTATGTTTATATTATCGAATTTATTATATAAGTAATGTTTATAAATATTGAGTTGAAATAAAATAAACCCTACTTTTTCAATTAATACACGTTAAATTTCCATTATTTTAATTTTCAACCATTTGGAAATTTTTTCTCATTACTAAGCGAACTAAATTGTTGGTGACACGCACCACATTCAAATGCGAGCCAACGGCGGTAAGCACCACCTGATGGCACATATTAGTTTGTACGCTCCAGCGTTTAAAAGAATCATCAAGGAAGTCTTCGTCGGATAAAAAAAAGAGCTTCAACCAAATTTTGGAAAACATTTTTAGGCACATGGATTGTTTATTAATGGACATTTAAATTAACCAATTGGATATCTTGTAATAAAGATTTTGTTTGTCATCTACTTAAATGAAAATATAATTTTATTAGAAAACAAAGAGAAAATGTAAGGAACAAAGCATTTTACTCCAAAATATATTTCCATGAATAAATTATATTTATACATTTATGTTTAGTTTTGTTCCCATCAAGATATTCGAAAAACATTGAGAAGTCTTTTGAAATAACAGAAATATATGGTAAAGTCATAATATAATTTAATGTATAACAATTAATTATCGTATGATTATATGATAATTTCTATTCGTTGTATCATTATATGAGAATCCATTATAATAAGATAATATGAAACTTTTTATTCCAAGAGAATTCTCTAAGAGTATTTTAAATATCTTGTTATAAGGTGGAGGTACATATCATGTATACTCCCATCTTCTTATAATTGTAGCTAGCTCTTAATAATTGTCACATATGAGCGTAACAAACCATCTGAAAATGTATTGTTATTGTTGTCCCAGACCCAGAGCAGCAATAATTGATACCTTAAACGTATTAATAACATTTTAATATGAAAGGTTGGTTTGCCATTGAATTTTTTTAAAAAATAATTCGATATCAAATCAAAAGATTTCATTACTTTATAAAACGCAATTAAAATATTAGTCAAAAATGGAATATTAGAATGCAATTTTGAATATATGTGAAACTTATCATTATTTTTAGTATCTTCAAATTCTGTGAAACAGTTTGAACTACTTATTGCTCTAAAACTGAAATACCAGAAAAATAAACTTGCACTTTGAACACATTTTGTTTTAATTTACGTCACAAAATAAACAGATCAACCCGTTGTAATACCTAAATATACAAGTTAAAATAAAATTCAATAAAAGAGGGTCTTATCTGAATTAATTTATCTATTCCCTGCTGTTATATAAGAATAAAACATTTGTTGAAAAAACTTAATAAACTGTAGTTTCCGATATCGTACACTATACAGAAGATAGTAAAATTTTACCACGAGTTAAATAGGAAAAAATCACATACTTCAGCTAATTGTGAGATATTGCTCCAGAATAAATTTCTGGTGCTGTTGGACATCGATATTTATGGAAAACTAGAAAGCACATCAGCGGGTTAAAAGCAAACATCACACAGGATCCGAAAAACAAGAGACGTACTCCATATGCATGAATTGCGATAAATTTTGAAAGTACCAAGTACCTCGCAAATGTCTATTTCGACATCTAATTTTCGGTTATTACTCTAGCTAAATTTTAATGAAACAAACATTCTTATGTCTAAGCTCTCGGGTATTGGTAAAAATTCTCAAAATTGTGACATGAGACGCTTTTAACTGATGTTTTGTTCATTTAAGATAATGCGAACCGCACTCTAATATTTATGCCACGGAGGCGGCGTTTATTGAAGTTCACAGAGAAAATACAAGGAAAGAGTTACTTACCAAGCAGCTGTCCGGCCACGGTGCGTCCGTCCTCTCCGACTACCGCATTCCGTGCATCCCACGTGTCCGTGTATTGGACAAAGGCGTACCCCTTGTGCATGGAGATGCCAATGAGTCGCCCGTACCTGCTGAAGATGCGCTCAACTTCCTCTTTGCCCACAACGTAAGTGTTGAGATTGCCCACAAATACACGGCTCTGCACCGACTGTGGGTCGCTGCTGTTGGTGTGGTTACCCACTCGCGTCATCGCTACTGCCGCCGATGCAGGGGGTGCTGTTGCTGCCTCCACACCTGCGAGAAAGAGAGAAAAAATATTAATACATACATACTACGACAAACGCGTATGCAGTCACACAGACGATGTGATGTATATAGCCATGAAATATATTTGGTGTGTTATCTTACTTATATTATATAAAGTGAGTACAAGTAGAGGGTTATGGCTCACGATCCAAATCTGACTACGCTGCGAAAAATAATGTGTATATGTTATTTAGACACAAGTAAATAGGAAAGAAAGGTACCAATTTGGTTGATAACATTGTGGGTTGAAAATAGAGACGGATAGCAATAATATCCCGGAGGCGCGTCATCCGTGTTTACCAAAGTCAATAAAAATAAACCCAATGGAAAAAGATCACTGGAGTTTTTCAGGGTCTGATTCCCGTTCTTACCAAAAAAGCTAAGTCCATGAGGAGAGTAATTGCATTACGAGTAAATAGCATTTATAAAAGGATTGGAATTTAATAGAGGTAATTTATTATTTTCATCTGATGGAAAATTAAAGGTGTATGAAAATTTTCACAGATTTTTCAATGTATTAATTAATTTTTCACCCGTTACCATTCACATTAGCTGAATAAAGTATCCATTGTTTGAAAATGTTTCGAAACAATTCCGAAACGAATGGTTACGAAATGGTTCTCTGATCTCAGATATCAAATCAATGGGAAAATATTTTCATTAACACTGTGCATATACTAAGGCTTATCTGATATCGTTAGATACCTCTCATGGAAGGTTTTATCTAAATTTCCCAACATAAAAGTAGTTCAATCCATCCTTCTGTCTCAGCTGATCAAGTAGGCATCAATCTTTTTCGAGAGGTCTGAAAACGTGAGAGTACTGCTTTTATGATCAACGACTTTTCTTCGCATTACAGGGAACATTACATTTCTGTATAACTCCGTTGCTACTATTTTCTGAGAAATGTGACCATTCAGGATTTGACCATCATTAAATAGAAATTAATTTTTTTCCAACACGGCCCATGCATGTAACAATGGAAGGGAATGCCCGTTTACAGTAATGAAGGTTAAACATCAAAGCAAAATATGTGAAGAGGCTCTGATTTTTTTGATGATATTCTCTTGTATTTTGAATCTTTTTTTACGATATCATTTAAAGTTCATACCTAAACCGCTCAAATCGTATTAAACACATATACATAATGGAACTCACATAGGAGTAGTCTTAGCATTGAATTCGAGTCCAGCAATTATTAGTCCTATCGTCATGTCACGCAGAAAGGCTGATGCACGCTAAATTTGTCGGAACTCATGGACCTAATATTGGTGCGGTGTGAATGTACCAGATCAGATGCACCTTTATATGAGGCTGAAATGTAGCCCAAATAATAAATCAAATTCCAATCGTGAGTGGGTATTAAACGAGAGAAAAATCAGTCCCTGGCGTGTATTAGCAAATGACGCTTTATTCACAAATATTCTGGACAAGACGACACACAGGCAGCAGAGCGTGGGCATTCATAGTACAAACAGAAACACAGCACTTGTAGAGATTAGCGACACAGATATAAGAACAAATAAAGCACTTGTAATTACAGTGTACAGTTGTATCAGAAAGAACAGATCACCACACACACAGCTTACTCGCTTGCACTACGGGCTAATCTCCACAGTATTGCTTGAAAGGCAGACTCCAAAGACAGACAACTCACAGTTCCCGCCCGACTCAGGCCACTTCCATAAATTCACTCAGAGGATCCTTTTCCAAGTGCTGACCACTTCCAGTCAATTTCCCGGTCGATCTACTCCTGCTTTGAATCTCCCCTTATAGAGCCACTCCGACCAGCTGTGACGTTACATGGATAATTCAGGAAATGGCTGTAACTTTCCTCCCAATGCAGATTTCGACTAGATTTAAGCCCTTTCTGGAGATACTTTTTTCTCACAAAATATTTCGCCAAGTTGGCAAAAAGGTCTCCAAGATAAGCGGTCATTGCTAAGGGGTTGAACAAACTTATGAATCAATGTCAGATATGTTTCGGCTCCATTTAACAGACAACAGCACCCAATGGTAACAACAATTTACCTTCATGATGCCATCTGTATTCGAGTACAAGTACTTTTTGAACCACTCCCGTAGTTCACCATTTTAAAAGTAATAGCCCATCAATGTCATAGTTAAAATGAATTGATGGGGGGGGGAAGGGACATCAAATTAGTTTGGAGAAACTTTCTTGGGCTAGGACAGCAGGATTTTTCACAAAACATTTTCATACTTTTTCGTGTATGTAACATCAAGAAAATATTTTATAATAAAAAAAAAGAATTGAATGAAAGATGTGCCAATTTGTGATGATATCAACACATTTTGTGGTTTTTCCCAATAAAGAAGCCACATTAAGAAAAAAGTAGTTTTGAGGTCTACCAGTCAAAAAGTTTTTTTTAAAAAGAAATTCATTCAAACTAACCAATTTTCGAACGATTTCATTTTCGGTTTTAATTCCTTTTTTTAACTTTGGATTAACATAATGTATCGATTTGCCGAAAAACATCTTAATTTTTTTGGTCGAGTTTTATTTCAACCCGTTTAAAATTTCAGAGATAAATTTTATTCTGAAAGCGAAAACTTTTATTCTTCACTGTAATAATACTGAAAACGTTACAAAAGTTACCTATTTTGTTTCATTTTCTTTGAAAATACTGTGTCTGGAGAAAGTCTGTCAAGAAATGATTTGTGACAACCATGTCTGCAATCAAATAGATATTACATATTTTTTCTAAGCGCCATGGAGTATTAGAAGTGAGTATTTTGCTCCTTAGTTTTTGTCATATTAAAACAATATCGTGGCCAAATTAACATACAGATCTATACTCAGTTACAGTTTTGCAAATTTTTAAGTGGTCTAATTTGAATCGTAATGAGTGTTGCGTGTAAATTAAATAAAGAGCAATTATTTTAGCAAATTGCATGATTCATAAAACACAGTTAAGAGCAGTTGATAACTTTTTTAATTTTCGCCGTAGCTGATCAAAAATAATTTTACTCTTAATAGTTTAAAGGGCATTAAATTAATTAACTTAATTGATATACAATTAATTAGCTTCATAAAAAGAATTTTTCCATTACCGATGCTGATTTTTTCACGTACTTAATTTTACTTCTTAAAACTAAGTTCAAATTTCGTAAAATTTATGCTTTAAATGTTTTGATTTATGAGAACTTTAAAAATGGGACTTTTATAAATCGTTAAATTACTGTATCAGTTATATAGTTTCTTGATCATATAATATTTAATAATTAACATTTTCTAAGAAGCTTTCACCAATATATATAAATATTTTTCGCAACCCTAAATAAATACAGACAGAAGTAATTTCATAGCTAAAATATGAATGATTAAATATAATAAATAAAAAAAACTTAACCAATGAAATATTTTAGATATATTTTGATACTTTCACTCTCCTTCTCTATGTAATGAAATTCTAAAATTCAAAATTTTGTGCAATTTTCTCCAGTAGTTCTGGAAATATTCAATGTCGACATTTGATTCCATCAAGGTCGTTCAATACAGACCCAAAAATATCCAGCATTAAGAGAGACCTATGAAAGTTTATTATATTAATTATATCACTGTGTTCGATGATGCGGAGGGAATCGTTTTCGTGAAGTAATCTAATACATAGGCCCCTAATGGATTTCTCGAATATCTCAGAAATTAATGACTGGATTCAAACGAAATTTGGAACATAGGCTATTTAGACCATTTTTCATGTACTTCTGTAACAATATTTCCAAATTAGTAACTTTTTAGAAGTTACTTAACTGGGTAAATTATTCCATTACACACACACAACACAGGACCTCTGAAGATTTCTTAAGTAATCAATAGAGATATTAATTCAATTCGTTTATGATAACGATCACAAAAATTACTAGGAGTGTCCTTTTGTCATGAAATTTAGTATAGTAGCATTTACAACTCAACTTTTCTAACTCATTTTCTGAGAAACGGAAATGCCTAAAAATGAAATCATGATAAAGTCTGGAGCATTTATTTCTTCAACCTTTCGCTCTAAGACGGTAATTCCATTATAAAAATGAATGACAGTATGGTTGAATGATGGAAGAGCCAAGGCTAAGTTTTGGTAAGCTTTCTCTCTGGGCTAAATATTTATTTAAATAACCATTAAGTTTTTTTAAAAAATAGACAGATTAAGATAAAATGATTCATAAAATTCAAAATTATTTATGAAAAAAACTATAGAAAATGATAGCGTTAAAATCTTAAATTTGATGTAAAAAGCTAATTCTATATAACAATTCAAATAAGTTGTGAATAACCCACCGCAACTTGTGGTTAACCTTGCCAAGTTGAACCAATTTTTTCCTTATAAAGTAGAATATAAAATAATAATATTATGCAAAAAAAAACATCACTTTCAAATGTTTTCTCTGAGTTACCTGGTTTCAGGTTTCAGTAATTGATGCAAGCAATACAATATTTTTTATACAATATGCAGAAAGCACCGAAGTTTTAACGAACCCATTTGTTGTTTTAAGAGAGTTTATTTTGAGTACTAATTAATGGCACACGAAGATTTTCATCGCAACACTTGCAGTGGCCTACAAAATTGATAGTACTATACTCTATCTGTACTTTGAAAATACAAACATACGGTAAAAAGTTTTATACAAAAGTTTTTTTAACAAAAAGAATGATAAATTACTCCTTAAATAAGATATATATCCAAAAAATAAAAAAGAAGTTAATATAATAATAAAATTATTTTTCATTCCCTGACTAAATGACATGATTTTATGTCATTTAGTCAGACAATAAGAAGTATACACTTCATAGAAAATGACTACAATCTGATAAATTAGCTTCTACTATTTTACTAAGTTTTTGCGTTTAGTACTGACATTGAATTTAGATCTTAATGTCTAAGTTTCTTGTAGAAATACTGATTTTCAACTTTCAAAATGGATTTCCAAACGGAAACTGCAGTTCACGTTAAAGAGCCCGTCGTTAAAATGGCCGAAGAAGGTAAATCTCTCAGAAAAAAAATTGCAAAAGTAGTTCAGAAAAGTCACGGATGTGTTCAAAATATCAAAAAAAGTATAAAGAGTTGGTACACGTTAAAATATTTCCGAAAGATGATGAAAGGAGATCCTGGATGACAAAAACCAAGAGGAGGATACGGAAAGAGACGAAACTCCAAAGGTGAGAGCTCCAAAAATTGCTGCAACCACTTCTATGATACAAAGACCTGTTTCTACAGAGACAATTAGAAGATTACTCAGGAAATCAGGCTTTAATGATCGTAAAAAGAAAACCTTTCATTTTTAAACGAAACCAGGATAAAAAGTTTTCATTTGCTGAAAATTATATTTTAAGATCTCCAGACTTCTTGAATCAAGTTATATTCAGTAAAAAGAGCACATTTAATATTTTTGGAAGCGATAGGTGATGCTATGTTTGGCGGAAGCCTAATAGTGAGTTTCTTCCTAAAAACATCATTCCTATTGACAAGAATGGAAGTGGCTTTGTACTATGAGGCTATATGTCACCTAATGGTGTGGGAAGTTAAGCGTTAATTGATGGGACCATTGACAAAATTCAATGTTTGAACCTTCTGAAAAATAATTTAAAGCAAAGTGCTGAAAAGTTGATTTTAGAATCAAGTTTCATTTTTCAACACAATGATGATTTTTAGTATACAGTTAAAATTGCTCAATTATGGCTGTTGTACCACAGTGAAACGTAGTTTCACACTTCACCACAATCACCTAATCTCAAAGTTATAGAAAATTTATGATCACATTTGGAAAAGTCTGTCCAAAAGAATCAAACATTTTAAGAGAATAGGCTAAAATCACAAGTGAGAAACAACAAAAAATCTTGTTAAATCGATGGCACGCTATCTGGAAGCCGCCTTTAATTCGAAAGAGTGTGTAACCAAATTATTAGTTAGTCTTTTTATGTTTTCATTTAAAAGTTAAGCTAGGTATATACTCAATTTTGTGACATAATATAACGCAGTGTCTGCTTAAAAATTATGTAATTAATTTATTAAAAAGGTTTCATACTTGTTTCTCCGTCTGGTACATTTCTTAAAAATGTATTTTATCGCTTAGGTATACATGAATTTTGTATAAATATTCATTATTACTTTTTAATACTTTTAACGTCGAAAATGAATGGTGTATACTCACTTTCAGGGGGTCCACGGTATAAAACATAGAATTTCAATAGCAAGAAAACGCAAAAGAGAAAGAAAAGAAGAAAAAGATATGAAACAGCTTGTACACACAGAAAAATCAACAGAATAATGTGAGTTATGCACAAGAACTTGGGTTGTTAAATTTTTCGTTTTAAACAAATAAATGTTTCTTTCTGAATCCACCAGTGACTTGCATTCGTCGGTTAAAAACGAATTCCTCCCAAAAATGAAAGAAGCTTAGTTAAGTTAATTTAAACTAACTTTTGAGTTGCTGTCAAGGAAAGACGTCGAAGGATAAAAATACAAAAAAAAGCAAAAGCTTATTCCGGAGAACGTAGAGTTAATCGGATAATTAAAAAGTGAAAACTTCCCGAGCACAAAGCAGCTTCCCAAGCACATCCGAGAACACAACAACAAGTCTCCTCCCCGAAAAAGAGAAACTCTTACTTATTTATTTATTTTTCGTTCTCCTCTTCAGAAGAGTGAGGAAAAAAATAAATCAAGTGTTCCTCAGTCCCCCGGGTGTGATCGCCAGAAATCTAACGCAGTTAAGAACCTTAGAACCAAGAGCTTCTGCCGGAATCATTTGCATCTCCATCAAAGATTCACGTGTCTTAATCTCTCCTCTGAGTCTTCCTCTTTCTCAGTAAGATCGATTCTACGTGGGAAAGGGGTGCACATCACAAAACAGAGAGAGAGAGAAAAAAAAAAAGCTGTGGAAAATCACACGCCTCCGCGTCGAGGGGGGGAGGGAGGAGGAGGGCAAAAAAATCGGCTGCCAAGTTGTTGTGACAACAGCGAATGGGAAAACTAACTCGATATCCATCTCCTTTGAAGCACACCTTCTTGTTTCTTTTCGGGACAGTTAGGGGGTTCTTTGGATTCGTTTCAGGAGATCATTGATTCGGAAAAGAAGAGCTTTGCTTATTTTTTATTTCTCTCACATTTTGTACTTCTTGTTAGGTTTTAAGCGAGAGAACGAATCGTTAATTTTGTTTTAATCTGATATGAAAATCTGAAAAGGGCTAATAAAAACAGAATGCATCCATCATCAGAGGGAAGTTGAAAAGTTTAATCCATCATTTTGACTGTTGGAAGAAAGAAAAAAAAGAATGTTTACGCTCGGATGCTTAAAGATCGTGAGATAAAATAACATCATGAGGATTTCAAGAAAACATTGGATTCCTGGAAAATAAGTTTGATTACCTTTTTCCCGGCCATCATTAATTTAGTTTTATACCAACTCTACTAGAAACTGAAAGACGCAGGACATACAATAAAAATTCGGTAAGTTCTAATGAGAAATCTTCGAGTTAAGACCACTTTTTGAGATGTTCTGAGGAAAGAAAAATAAAATTTTAAGAACAATATCAGTCTTTAAAAATTATATTTATAGATGTTTTTATAGCTTATCTACTCCATAATTTTGTTGTGGCCGTGTTGGCGTAGTAGTCATGGATTTGAGGCCGGCTTTTCGTCAAGTCATGGATTCGATCTCTGATGCCACTAAAGACTCGCCTTGTAGCTGGACTGAAGTACTAAGTACTTAAATCTGTTGAAGCACTACATCCTTCTTTTGCCGTGGTTTGGAAGTTTGGAGCTGGAAGTCTCAATCAGGTGTCGTCCTCGTCACTTGACAGAGAATCAAAATTATGAGGTCTGTCGCGTCTGACTGAGGGTATGAATAATAATGTCTGCATCAGTTATTAGTAGTAATTCGTGAATTCAATGGAATACAGATTGATATGTTTTCCAAAAAAGAAAGAAAAATTGGAAATATTACAATTATGACGTCACACTCTGTAAGCATATTCTTAGCTTTTATTTTCCTTTGAATTTCAAAATTATGTATTTTTTTTTTTTTTTTTGCACCAACATATTCTGTTATATCTTACCATTTGTTGATGTAAAAAAATTTGTTTTTGCCAATAAATGCTGAGTGGGGGTATAATTGTCTCCCGGGGTCCCGGTTTGTAGCTCCAAAACCTTTGGGTGAACTCTTGTTGCTTATCAATGCGACGTTAATATATAATCACAAACCATAATTATGTTTATAGAACAAAAATTCTGAAATATGTGTGGAACCACTAATAATTGGGTCGTGAAATCATGTTAATAGATTGATTACTCTCAAATTATTTGTTTTCAAGGCACATTCTATGAAACTAAGTTTTTATAACTAACTTTATATAATTAAGATACTATTGACACAGGAAATGATTTATGCGGTAGTTATATACATTTTGTGTATATCATCATTTAAGTGTGCTGTAGAAGTTTGAAGGTACTCCGTGAGTAAGGATTCTTTTTAACTGTAATAAAAAGAATCCTTGCTCTCGTGCAACGTATCTCCTGGCCAAACGATCCAAGACATTAAAAAGGAATCCTATTACTCTGTCATATTTATTTTTATACGACTAGATTGCTTCAAGTTTGGTTTCACTGCATTCACAACTTATGTGAAGTCTCAAAAACACTTTGGAGTGGGCCAAACATCTGGCGCAAAGAAACAGAGAGAAATGTAAGCCGCGAACTCCACTTTTGTTGGTCAATGTGCGGCCTTGTATCGATTCTTCCACTATTTCGGGTCGCCACAAAAAATAAGGTGATTCGAACTCCACCTCAATTGGGGCGTGACTCGCCTCGGTTAAACCGATACTCCAGGGAGAAAGGCGATTACCTATGACCGATTGCCGGCAGAGGTTAAAAGGATTGTTCTCTTTTGGCAGAGGCCAATCTCATGGATGATGCAATGCTCGTAGCGTTTCGGAATTCCGTCTCAGCAGCGTCATATGTTCCCAAATAATACAGAAAATTCATTAGTATTATGCCTTAACTGTAATAAAGTACGAACAAGAAGGATGGTGCTTAAAAATTTAGTTTCATGAATAATAAGAGTATCTAAGTGTGCGTCAAACTCACAAATAAAAATTTATTGATTGTCAATAAATATTCCCCATCCAAGCAACATTAGTGCTTTGGGCAGTGAGCTTAATTACTTTGAACCATGATCAAGTGATGTTGTCGACACCTGATTTAACACCCCACTTTTCCAACCTCCGTACAAAGCCAGCAATGTGCTCGTGAATTTCGCTCCAATATTTTGATCCAATCATCCTCGTCCTAACACTATTTTTTTTATATTTTACTAAAATGTCTTTGTAACAGATATTCCGAGATGTAAGGTTCCCCTCTTTTTCGCTAATGGACGAAGTCAGCCAAAGAACATTCAGTGAAATATTGGAGGTTGCTGCCCATTGCATCGAGTTGGGCATTCCGCGTAAAAGAAAATGAGCATCACTGGTAAATATCGGAAAATTTTCGATTTTCTCTTCCAACCATTATTCAAAATGATAAAAGTTGCAATTTCGACCTGGCGCTACATGAATCCTATGAAAATTCAGATAAGAATAGAAAGATTTTAAATAACATAAATAGAAATAGGTGTCATCCGGTGCAGTACCTAAGGACACCGCCCCTTCCCTTTCTTAACCGAGTTATGAACTCAATCTAAACACACTAAAACATTATGAAATAGCAGTTATCGAAAATGGAAAACTTCAGTGAAAATTGAAATTACTATTTAGAACAAACAATAAAACATTTCGAAAGTCGAAAAGACCAAAATAGCCTTAGCATGTCCTCTGGACCCCCTTCCAAGCAACTCCAAATTTCTCAGCTGTACTTTAATTTACATTGCTAAGTGACAGGTATATGCTGCAACTTTAATTATTTAATATAATTACTAATCTAATGAAATAATTGTATAAAATTAGATAACAAAAAACTTAAATCGTTTGAATATACGTGTAATAACAACAGTTATATGGACTGATTTCTATAAAATCTTTCATTCTGTTTTCATAGATATTTGGTTAGGAATCAGAAATAGCCATTCGACGGACACCTCTTTTGAAAAGTGATAGAGAGAGAGAGAGATACTTGTATTCCTCCCCCCCTACCTTTTCCTCCAATTGACACCCTGGATAACGCATTGGTCTTCATAAAGCAGAATCAAGTTTGTTTTAACGTGTCCACAAAAATATTTTTATAATTTTTGATAAACTTCGAATTTTGAAATGAGACCATTAAAGGAAAAATAACCAAGCTTCATTCCGTATTTTTAATCGGAAAAGAGAAAAAAAAAACTACAAACACTTCCAAAATTTATCGTCCCTGTCCTTATCAGCAGTCGCCCCGCAAAACTCTCGAACTCGTTTATTGGCCAAAAAACTTTTCTTCGAGTCATGATGTACGAGCAGCCGGAGATAGAACGAGGAGTAACCGAAGTGAGAAAAAACTTCTGATTGGAGCCTCCCTCCCTCGGGTGATAAGTAAATGGGCCCTCTCGGCGGAAGAGCCTAATGACTCCGGGGCGCACACCCTCCTCGTCGTCAAGTGGAAGGAGTTTTATCTGATTATAACGATATTTTTCTCCAGATGGGGTTGACTTGGCCATCGCTTTTCTTTAGAATGCCAGTTTGTGGAAGTAGGTGATTGAGGTCAACAAATACATCCGATTTCTGAAAGTGTATGGAAATATTTAGAGATACGGAATTCTGTGGGGGGAAAAAAGAGAGAAACAAGTTCAAATAAAATTCCAAATTCTTTCATTGCACTAGACACTAAGCTTTAATTTGTTTTAAGAAAGTTTATTGTAGCGAAAATGTTTGAATGTGGTTAAAAAGATTATCTCCGAGAGATTGATGTTAAAATTGGGATTCAAAGCATACGAAAAAAGTTGGTCAAAATGAAATGTTAAAAATATACACGACCGAGAGAAAATAATAGTAATACTTTGCAGGAGTAATCTCGTTTATCCGATATTTCAAGGACGTATTACGTAGGAGGAAAGAGGAAATGAAGATGCATTTGATGAATATGAACATAAAATCATTATGAAGTCGTTAATAAGGTTATACTTTATAAAACGACTGTAGGCTTTCGCATTTCAATTTCCATTTTAATTTTTTTTCTCGCGGCAACATCGTAACGCATTTCTCAAGATGTAGTCAGCTGTTTCAGTAAATGCCATGTTAAAAAGAAGCCGCATCACTTGCCTGTGAAGGAAAGTTCACCGAAATGAAAAAAATTGTACACAAATTAAAATAGCATTATTTTAAATCAGCGGCGCAAACTCGTATCAAGATGGTTCTGACAGATAACGAATGATCGAACATATCGCCAACTCCAATTATTGGAACTTGTCTTGAGGCTTACCATGACATCTCAAATGCCAGCGGATTGGTCGCGTGTTTTAACATCACACACTACAGCTCTGTCCGTTAACAACAGAAATCACGGCAAATGTGGTAACGTTCCTACCTGTCCCAAACTCAGATGCTTCGATGGGGTAAGGGGCAAGGGTAGATATAATCCTAAGAATCTTTAAGAATTGGGTGGCTAGAATCTATAAGACCCCGAAGTGGTTTTGTAGACAAAAATTTGGATGCAAGTATGAGTTGGGAAGCTACCTTTAATTGTAATAGATCTTGCAAAAAGCGCCACATTTCAAGGGTTGGTCAAGAAATGGTCCCGCTTCAGCGTTAGATTTATGTTAAATTTAGGATTCGTGAAAGAGTCGCTATCCAAGAATTTGTCTGCCACATGTGGGTATCTTGAATGGAAGCTATCATAAAGTTTGTTTCGCGACGATAGAGTCTTAAATACCACCATTTTGGGCCTCACTATTTATCCGATGAGCACATAATTTAAGGTGAAGTCGATGCTTTGTACTTAGGGTTCCTTCGTAATTTTAATGTACGGAACAGACTTTGGCAGTGCTTCTTGAGATGTTATCATCCTTCTTAGTCTTCACTTCTGACATTCTTCCAAGGAAAAAATCGTCAGAAGTGGTATGCATTTAAAGTAATTTGGAATATTCCACACTAGGGAGATATTTTTTACTTCATTAATCTTGTTACTTCATGATATCATTAGGACGGCAGACAACGGATATTAAGCTTTCCGAAATCTTCCTCGTTGTTTGCATTATCTGTACGAGAGCCTAACATTTGGGTTTATGGAGTCGGTATGCCTTACATTTTACATCGCAATCGCTAATGGTTATTGTCAGAAAAACACTGACATTGCAGAGATACGTTACCCATATTTTGAGTCCCGTGACTAGCATTTAATCCTGGTGGCCATGGTACCCTAGTGGTCATGCTCCGGATTTATGGTCGAAGGTTTTGGTAAAGTCGTGGGTTCGACTAAAGATCCGCCGTGTAGCTAGGTCTAATACATGTTACATCTGTTGAGACTGAAAGTCCTCCCAGGTGTGGAAATTAGGAAACGGAGGTACCAACTCAGTGCTATGTTCGTCATTTGACGGAGATTCAAAACTACTGTCGCCAAAACCCTCGTGTTGCTTCTAGTGTGACGTCAATAAAACCAATTAATTAGCATTTAACCAGTGATACAGCAAATCGTTTTAACAGAATAACGCACATTAACACGCTTTGAGAATAACTTTTCAGTTTTTGAAGTCTCATAATATTGAAGTAAAATTTACCATATGCCAGACATTTTGTCTATTAAAAAGTTTGGGCCCCAGTTGACCAACTAGAACTCTGGGCTAATCTATCACGATTTTTAATGGATGTGGGACAAAAATGACGTGATCTATCCCAACAATTGATACAGGTACTATACCATAATTTTCCACAACGAAGCCAATCTGGAGTTGCTTCTATTTGAGGTCCTACAAATTATTGATACTTTTATTATTATCTTTTTTAAAACATGAAATAAAGCATGTTGTCTCCTAAGTTTGTGATAATTTACTCATGTCATACGAGCTCTTTTTGTGGTACAAATTTCAAATAAAACTGGCACTCTTTTAAGGTGTTGAATTTTTTGTAGATAATTTATGGTGTGCTTTTATGATTTATCTGAAAATAATAATAATTATTGTGTCTAGTATATTTTTTCTTTTCGTAATTGCATGTTTCTGAAAACTATTTCTAGAACAGAATAACCCCTTACTACTCGTATGGAGGGAACTTCCTTCCGGACATCGCGGATCATACTTTGAATTTATTTCATTTGAGAAAACTAAAGAAGTTTAATGCTCGTTAAATTATAGAAATAGACAAGTGCTTTAAATTACTTTTAAGGTAACTTAAAGTTTTATAATTAATGTCTTACATATAAAATCACTTCCATAAAAATTGTAATTTAAACGATCTGTGAATTATTTAAATCTATAGGCATATTTCTTGTAATTATATTCAATAACACCAACTTAGCTACTTCCTCTATCCGGCCAAAAAATGGATTTCAAGTAAGAAGGTTCTTTAAATGTTAACTTCCTCTGCACTTGCTTATATGACCAAAATTGCACGATAAAACAATGTCAAAATTAAGTGATTAAAAACACTGTATTTACAATACAAAATCCCTAAATCCTATAAAACTGTAACTACTAATAATTACAAGGGGTAAAATAAGAATAATTACTTTACTTATTATAAGTAATCCAATATTTTTCAAAAAATTTCAGAGCAATTTCTGTGAATAGAAAAATGAAATTCTCCACAAACCTACTCTGGTAAAAAAAAATCCCATTTAATAAATATTTTTTTAAGAAAATAGTATTATCGAGTCTTGATCTCACCACCCTATCTCACTAAACTTTTTCTGTTACAAGACTATCACCCTCTCATTGTCTAAGAAGCCAAAATCAAACGAGAAACAATAACCAAAAATTTTAAGAAATGTAAGAATTGTTATTATTAAGTTTATGAATTATCATTGGGGTTAATTATCAAAGTTGAAAATCATTCTGAAAAATGTGTTAAGGAAATTTTTGAGATATATTGATTTTTTTAAAAATTTGATTAATTTGTTTAACTTAAAAGTTTGGAAAGAAAAAACCTCAGCAGAATTATAACGCTAAAAAACCTATAAAGAGAGCATTCATTAAATTTTTTGAGTAAGAAAAATATTTAAAATTCAGATTTTATACACATTTTAAGCTGTCACTGGAATACTTAGTGTATTGTGACAATGTAATAATTTTCTAATACTTATGTATGATTTTTTGTCAAAAATAAATTTAGCACTATCTTAGGTTATTGTTTAACATTGTAAAAAATTCAAAAGACTTTTTATAAGTAATAGACAAGTGCATACTTTGATATCAGTCTATATAATTATTTTTACAATACCTTTTCTACAATTTACATGCATCATATAAATACTTGGAACTTTAACGTGCCAAAAGTAAAAGATCAATTTTCTAATACAATGTAAAAGACAAAATACGATAAATATTTTATTTAATAAAAATGGATTGATTTAAATAGAAATGGATAGTGCAGAGTACAATGTGCAAAATATGTTCAAAAAAATCATATCAACAAATGGTTTATTTTTGTTAGAAAAATATTTGACATTACGCAAAACTTTTAATGTAAGGAAGCAAATTTAAAAGTGATTGTTTTCGAAGGGACTGTTTGGCTCTTTAGAGAAATAAATTTTAATTACAAAATTATCGGTCTTTTCTTTGTTTTATAGAAGATATACTTTACTTATTGCAGAGCTTGCCTCTAGAGAGAAAAAAAAAACATCTTTATTTTATATATCAATCATATTTGCATATGCTTTTTTACGATACAAACTGAAATTTTTTGGAACTGAGTTAAAAATACGAGATATCATATAAAAATAAAATAAAACTATAATTCAAAAACAGTGATCAGAAAGACTAGAGGTCAAAAAACAACTTTCTATTTCAAAATCGAATGGAAAGATAAAACCCTTTCCATTGCCATTGCGAGATCGAGGGGAAGAAAAAGAAGCTTCTGAGAAAGAAAAAGAAACCCTTCCGTTCGCCTTTCCCTCCAGGTGCGAGCGCCTCTTTGCAAACAAGCGATGCCGCAGGCAACATTCGGGTTGATTGTTTCTGAACGGAAACTCTGAAAGATAAAGACCAGTAAACGTAGAGACGAATTTGCCCTAACGCACTGTTTTATCTGCTATTCGAGAGTTCGGTTATCAATTTAAATTTACGTGAAATGAGGGAAATCGAAAGCATTTCCTAAGAAAAAAGTGATTAAAAAATATTGGCAAAATCATACCTTTAGAGCTGTGCAACGTATCAATAGTTTTAAAGGTTTGAATAAGTCATTTTAGGAAATAGATAACCGAACTGATATCTCGATTTACAAACTTTCATGTGAAGTTGTGGTTGAATTCAGTTTTTGAAAACCATTTTTTTAAACAAAATTCTGACACACATTAATGATAAAATGGTCAAGATCGTGTGTAATAAAGAGACAGTACATACTTTTTATTTTTGTCTAGAAACGTGAAGCAATCATATTTTGTAACAATAGTCTGGTTATAATGCTAATTCGAGTACATACGAGAGATATGTACTCAATCAAATATCAGTACATATATCACCGTAACATATTCGTGGATTTCATTTCTTTGAAAATTTCTGCCAAAATCTGATTTGTTATAATATTGTCTCCGGTAAGGAACTGAGCAAAAATTTCTCAGAAGAAAAGAATTCTTCTGTTATAATTGTATTCTAACTTCAATCGTACAATTAAAAAGTCGCTACATAATTTTAATACAATTCACATTCCAGTAACATTTCCCCCTCATACAATATATTACATCGCATAAACTTAAGGCCAAATAGCATGTAAACTTTTTTGTGTTGAAGTAGGATTATTGCATATCTATTGAATGCTTCTAACTTTTAAGACATAAATAATTTATGGGTGTATGTATTAAAAACCAAAAGATCACCCTTGAATATTTTTAGTTCGAAAAAGTGCATTAAGTGTGCACTCAGTTCCTTTGTTCTTTTATATTAAAGAATAAAGTTACTTAAATGACTTGAATAAAACGCCAAAACGTGTAAATATTATATAACTATTAAGCTAGATTAGTTTAGTTTAGATTCTATTAACGTCGCACTAGAAGCAACACAAGGGCTATTGGCGACGGACCTCGTAATTTTGAACCACGGTCAAGTGACGAGGACGACACCTGAGCTGGCACCCCCCTCTCCTAACATCCACACCACGCCAACGGGAGGACTTTGAGCCCCGACAGATTTAACGTGCATCAGCCCCGGCTACACGGCGGGTCTTTGGTGGCCAAGGATCTAACTATTAAGCTAATCGAAGCGATAAACGAAATGTCATGTGATATGAAGGGACCCAAAGCTCTCTTGCTGATGGTCGATCTATATCCCCTCTAGTGTGACCTCAGTCATAGGATCTTTACCAGAATGACCTCACAGTCTCCATGGGTATCCCAAATGTAGTGTTAATTGAAATAAATCAACCAAAACTCCACAGTACTCCAAATAAAGATTCCGAAGCCAAATCAGACTTACCACATAGTAACCTACTAATATTTCACATAATTCTTTAATCTCTTAACATATGTTCTTTGGTGGAATCGATTCTGGAACCCGTGAATCCGAGCAACAGGTTTTGCTGAAGCAGGAAGAACAACTTTTGTAAAGAAGGTAATTTAGCTTAATTAGATTATTATCGCACAATGGGTTATCGGAAGAGGATCAAACAAAGAAGAACACCTCAACTGAAATTAGCGCCGCCTTTTTCAATTTAAACTTCCACAACCTGCCAACACGAGAACAAAAGGAGTATCAGGAGTCATTTATGTTCAGTTCAAGGGCTTTACTATACAAGAGCAGAACATTTACTCGATCTGGAGTGAAATGTCCAGTCATTCGACGAGTCGACCACCGTCGCTCCCACGTCTTGGCATCCACAACAGTTGTTTCAATCACTCGAGGCCTTTTTTGACAAAAGTCCAAGGGAAAGACGGATGGACAATGCCTCCACGCGTCAACAAACGAGAGAGGGTAACTTTATTTTTTCTTCCAAAAGGGCAGACCCATTTCGACTGGTTTTGCCGTTAGAGGAAAGACATGATTTCTCCAAAGAGAAAGTCGTTTCGAAATAGAAACCGTCGTCGAAAGGCTGGAAAGAAAACTTCCTCCATTCCAGTGGACGCACTTAAGCGAATGGGTATTTCCGTAGCACTCATGACAATTTTACTGCAGAACAGTTCACATCTACTAAATATTTCTCACATCATTACTCACTATTCGGGAAACATTACCTCGAATTTTTTTTGGAAGTATTTTTATTTGGAATTAGAATCTTTTAAGTATAATCACACAAAATTACCTTTATCTACTGCGAAAAGCAACATACAATAGTCGTTCAATAAGCCCTTAGGAAAAAGATAGAAAAACAAATAATTTTAAGTATATATATATATATATGGTTTTTCAATATTTTCTCCTTTTAGCTCT